>ML682046.1:9497939-9724683 GCA_007922195.1 Podocnemis expansa
GGTCCACATTCAGCCTTCCACCATTCATCAGGGTCCACAGGCAACTAGGGTAGGCCTACTGGGAGCGGGGGGGTGATGCCGCGAGCGGGGGGGGGGGGGGTGCTCCGGGAGCGGGGGGGGTGATGCCGTGAGCGGGGGTTGTGCTCTGGGAGTGGGGGGGGGTAGCGGGAGCAGGGGGGTTGATGCCGTGAGCGGATGGGGCTAGCGGGAGTGGGGGGTAATGCCGGGAGCAGGGGGGGCTAGCGGGGGGGCGAGTGGGAGCAGGGGGGCAGCGCAGCAGGCCCTGTGGGGGAGGCAGTGCAGCGAGCAACTGGAGTTGCTCAGCTGCCCTCTCCCCTTAGAGGCAACATTGCTGTTGCCAATGTTCCCTCTAAGACCCACTGGCAGCTGAGCAACTCCTATTGCTCACTGCGTGGGCCCCCGCCCCCGGGCCCCGTCCCGGCCCCCCCCCGCCGGCAACACCCGGCGGGGCCCCCCCCCCCCCCGCTAACCCTGCATGGCCCTCACAGCTCCTGGGGCAGAAAAGCACTAACGGAGCATGCTCAGATATTCTGGGCATGCTCCATTAGAGCTTCTCTGGGCGGGAGTTTTAACAACTCCCTGCCCCAGAGGAGCTGTGAGCAGGGCCTCTGGCTGCCGGCCCTGCACGGCCGGCAGCCTTCCCTGCGCGGGGGGGCGGTCCACCAGAAATGTCTTTGCGGTCCGGGTTGTGGACCGTGGGCTGCCATTTGAGTACCCCTGCTGTAAAGCAACAGTTCAGAGTCCAATCTGCAGGCATTCTTATGGGCTTAATGAAGGTTACCCCAACATTTTTAAACCGCAGCCATACCTCCATGCCCTTCACAAGTCAAGCTTATTTCCATATACACCAGTAGAGTTTACTCCCCACCCACAAATCCTAGTTCTATATGCAGATTGAATTCCTTATTTCCCTGATCTAAGTTTCTGATGCTGATGAAACACACTTCTCCTTCCTTCCTGATAGCCTTAATCATACTTGTAGACCTCCCTCTCCTCAACACCACCCCTTTCAAAATATGGTCATATTCCCTTTTGGGGGTCCTGGATGTGGAGGCTTTAGGACAACCCTTTTCGTACTCCAGGAATAGGGTAAGGTGTGGGGTCACATCTTGGGCTTTGTCAATTTATGGCCTTATGTTCATATTTCTTCTTAACGCTTCCCTTGTTTTCCTAGCCAGTCACTTGACCTTGCTCTAGTGTCTGTCTTAAAAAGGAGTTTGCCTTCATTTATGCATTAATATATCACAGTCACTCTGCTCTGAAGCATTTTATTGACATCCCTTATCTTTCATAGGAATAAATTAAAGCCCATCTAAAGGTTTGTCTACACTGGGCATAGGATTATAATTTGATTTTAGACTGTTGAATTACAGAAGACAAAGGCGAGTGATCACAGCAAATTGCTTCCTCTGTGTTTTGTATCCCCATTGCTCATATTACTTCCTGAAATGCATTGCATTGTGGGTAGTAGGTACAGGAGATTCTGGGGAGGCAGTCATCCTCTGTTCCCTCCCCGTCCCTTTTCTTTAAAAAAAAAAATCTGAAAAAGCTTTCCTTGCTGTTTCTCTGTTGCAGGCAAAACAGAGAGGCATAGTGCTGCATGCTGAGAGAGGAACTAATTGAAACTTTCCAGGGCTGCAGTCAGGGGAGGAATTATGTTGCTATAGTGCAGCAGAGTGGAAAAACAGGAAAATCAAAATTAGAGGTATCCTTTGGCTACAGAGACCTAAATTCAAATATTAGATTTTGAGCTCAGTGCTACACCACTTCCAGGGTGGTGTTAGCAGGTTGAATTACAGCACTATTTAATTCGAACTTTATGCTCCAACAGTGGAAAAACAGGCTTCAGAAGATCAACATAAGTAGCATTATGTAAAACTTCCCTGTCAGCATAGATCAGGGCTAATTGTCAACAGTCAAGAGGAATGTGCTGTGTCTTTTTTCTTTGCTAACATGTAGCGCATAGACTCTAAATTTCAGCCAGACCCAGAAGCCCAGAATTCCATCTCTGGAAGATACACAGGCCCAAATACTTATATGAATTTTCATTATACACTTATACCTAACACCCCCACTTCAAGTGAGATAATTCCCTGCACAGACTGAGGTGTTTCAAGCACACAAGCCTGTCTTTCAAAGAGAAGTAATCTTGATTCAATTTAGGGAAATCTCCCTGGATTGGAAAAAGAGTCTTTAATGACCTCACTTAATATTGAACTGTCTCTACCTTTCCTTTTAGGTGGGAAGGAATATGGAGCTGTTGACAGTTATACTTAAAGCTTATTACTTCCCCTACCCATCTTACCTATTTTTTTTCACTTCCTTAGGCATTGTCTCTTATATCTTTGAATCCTGGATGTGGTCATATACTCTCTTCCCATTCCTCCTACCTCCAGAGTCTCTTGACTCACTCTGTTTATATGCAGTGCCAATCGCTTCTTCTCTATCTGTTTGCAGGCCAGATCCCCATATCTCCTCCTCTACCTGACTTAAAATATTTGTCTGCCAAGCTTCCATTTCTCTGTCTTTAAGGAGTAGTCCCCTTCTGTGAGTTTCTCTTAGTTGATTCTATTCCCCCTGCTCCAACCTCCTTTTCTATAGATTCTCTCTCTTCTCTCAGACTTCCTCTTCCATAGAATTATAGAACCATAAGAGACCATGAGAGGTTATCAAATCCAGTCCCTTGCATTCATGGCAGAGCTAAGTGCCATTTAGACCATCCCAAATGGGTGTTTGTCTAACCTGCTCTTAAAAATTTCCAGTGATTGATATTGCACAACTTGCCTAGGCAACTTATTTCAGTGGTTAATCATCCTGACTGTTAGGAATTCTTTCTTGATGTCCAATCTAAACCTCCCTTACTTTAATTTAAACCCATTGCTTCTTGTCCTATGTTCAGTGTTTAAGAAGAATAATTTTTCTCCCTCCTCCTCGTAGCAGCCTTTAGGTACTTGAATTCTTTGATCATGTCCCCTCTCAGTCTCCTCTTTTCCTGACTAAAGAAACCCAGTTTTTTTCAATTTTACCTTGTAAGTCAAGTATTCTAAAACTTAAATCATTTTGTTGCTTTTCTCTGGATTATTTCCAATTTTTCCACATCTTTCCTGGAATGAGGCACCCAGAACTGGTCATCACACTCCAGCTGAAGCCTAATCAGCATGGAGTATAGAGCAGCAGAATTACTTTTCGTGTCTTACTTATAATACTCCAGATAAAACATACCAGAATGGTGTTTGCTTTTTTATTTATTTATTTTTTACAACATAGTTATCCTGTTGACTCATATTTAGCTTGTGGTCCACCCATATCCCTTTCTGCAGCATTCCTTCCTAGGCAGTCATTTTCCATTTTGTATGTGTGAAACTCATTGGGTATGTCCACATGCAGCTTTTAAATCAAAATAACTCTGCTTATTTTGATTTTAAAAAGTGTAGGTCCACATAATGTCTTCTTCAATCAAAATGATGAGCTCAGTCATTTCAAAACAAGGAAAGTTAGAGTGATTCAATAAAACTTCATTTTAAATTGCACTGAGGCTTAAATCAAAATCATTATATCTAAATAATGCTGTGTGGACCTGTTATTTCGATTTAACTTTTTTTTTTTTGATTTAACAGTTTTGCCCTTCTCCTTCCCAGGATGTTTTTCTCTATACATATATTGGGTGGGGTCATGGCCCTTCTGGGGGAGCCATCTTGCCACACCTTTCACGGTGTCCCTCTCCTAAATCGAACTAGCAAATCCTGTCCCTGGACATGGTAGTTCGATTTGACTTTCTGGCATGGACCTGTTAAATCAATTTAGCCTAAATCAATATAATGATTTTATATGAATTTTATTAAATTCATTTATGTTAAATCTATTTAACTGCCTGCATGTGGATATAGCCATTGTTCTTTCCTAAGTGGTGTACTCCATATTTGTCTTTGATGAATTTCTTCCAGTTTACCTCAAACCATTCCACCAGTTTGTCCAAGCTATTTTGAATTATGATCCTATCCTTCAAAGCACTTACAACCAGCTTGGTATCATCCAGAGACTTTATAAGTGTAATCTCTACGCCATCATCTAAATCATTGATGAAAATATTGAACAGAACCAGAGCCAGAATTGATCCCTGTGGTATACTACTTGTTATGCCTTTCCAACAGGACTACAGACCATTGATAACTGCACTCTGGGAACAGTTATTCAAGCAGTATTGCAGCTATCTAGATTGTACTTCCCTAGTTTAATGAGAAGGTGATGTGTGACCATATCAAAAGGCTTACTGGACTCTAGATATACCACATCTACCACTTCCCTTTTATCTACAAGGCTTGTTAACTCTGTCACAGAATGCTATCGGGTTGGCTTCACATGATTTGTTCTTGATAAATCCATGTTGTCTATCACTTAACACTGCATTCTCGTCCAGATGTTTGCAAATTGATTCCTTAATTATTTGCTCCATTATCTTTCCTGGTAAAGAAGTTAAGTTGACAGTTCTATAACTCCCTGAGTTGTCCTTTCTCCCTCTTTTATCACTCTCTCCTTGCATACACACACATCTACTTTCTAAAGGCTCCTTATTCTCCTGTTCCTCACATCAAAACCATAACCTATCTCAAGGTACCTGTCTATTTGCATGGATGTTTTTCTGAAGATGTGTGTAGAGGCAGAAATGTCATACACCATTAAGCATCCTGGATAAAGCTGTCCTAAAGTCAATTAAAAATATCTCAGTTCATGAAGTTCAGATCATCATAAAACAGGTGAGTTCTTTCATGAACTTTGAATGGGTTTAACACCAGAGGCCTACACATCGCATTTGCCTCTATGGCAAGCAAGCTTCTGCACCTTCCCTCCTATTTGATTTCTAATCTGTGGGGAACTAACCTCTTTAGATTGGATGCATAATATAGCTCATTCTGAGAAACTACTTAACATACACGCTGAGACTCAAAGTTCTGAAGAACTGAGCCGACATCAAAATACTTGTTACTTTGAAATTCTCTGGTGAACTTGAATCCAAATCTTGAAGGTGAAATCCATCTTCTGAGCTCACAGAGTCTTCTGCTTCCCTGGAACTTCTTTCAATGTCTGTAAAGATTTCTACTCTTAACCTTTCTTGTGTTGTAAAAAGCACAGCCACGGTCCTCATAACTGTTTGATGTCTCATACAAAAACCTTTATAAAAAAATCCCAAGATACCATCAAAAGAAAAGTTGCTTACAGTTATCTTTAAATGTCATGCTTATTTAATATTGACATGAATATAGAGTCACTGCTCTTTGAATCCCGAACTCCCACACTGGCTATGGAGATGCACAGTTTAAAACCTACCACTTGTTTAAAAAAAATCCCATTCACTCCTTAGGGAAAAGGTGTCAAGAGTAAAAGGAGGAGAGGATGAATTCTGGCCAGAGTCCAAAAACAGTTGTAGAAAAGAAGTTTCTTTCTCCGACAGCATCCTGCCATGCTTTCTTTAGTTTTGCCATGAAGTTGATGTCTTTTTTCGGGAGAAATAATTGTGTGTGAGAGTGTGTGGCTGAGTGTGTACACAGCCAGACCTGACATGAAGAAGGAAGCGGAAAAGCCTTGTCAATAAATAAGCTGTTTCAAATAGTTTATCTTTGAAATACCTCCACTATGAAACCAGTCTTTCTTGCAATTCCAAGACTATTTTGTCTGATCCTCCCAGCACACCTAGAACATGTAATAGATACACTCTAATAAATGGTTTACTATGGTTTGTTCTGTAAAAGATATAATTATACAATAGATCTTGTCTTTAAGACATTATTTGCATAGAGCTGATGTGTCATAAACACATTAACATCCCACCAACAGCTACAAAATATGTAAGAAGAACAGATCAAGGAAGCAGGGAAAATGGTGGGGGAAAGTCAGAGGATGTCAGGCGCTGAGCTCTCTTAGGTCAGACTGGCTTCAGTAATGATCAAGTTTCAAAGGGGCAGCCGTGTTAGTTCAGTAAACCAAAAAAAGCAAGGAGCCTTGTGACACTTAAAGACTAACAGATTTATTTATCACATGAGCTTTCGTGTGAGAAAATCCCACTTCGTCAGATGCTTTGAAGAGGGGGAATTTATAGAATGGGATGAAAATAAATGCAGGGAGTAAGACATGGGATCAGGTCATATTGCAACAGCAAAATCAGAGCATTTGTAAGGATCCAAAGTCCAGGAAACCGCATATAGAGAGAGGGTGAAGTCTAATTACCTGTTATAATGTGAAAAGAATCCATAGTCACGATTCCTGTTTTCACGCAATCTAATGTGCATATTAGTTCAATTTTGGCTGTTTCTCTTTGAAGTCTTGATGTCCCATTGATTTTCTTGAGGACCATTGTCAACAAATCATCAGTGGAGTGATTACGAAGATGGAAGTGTTCAGCAAATGTTTTTTTGTGTGTGTGTTGTGATTTCTGATGTCAGTTTTGTGAGCATTTTTTCTTCTGCATAGGGGCTGTCCTGTTTGTCCAATGTATAAGGTTTAGGGGGCATTTCTGGCACATGATGGCATAAATCACATTAGTGGATGAGCAGGTGAATGACCCTTTGATGGAGTAGCTGGCTTAATTAGGTCCTATGATGGTGTCTTTTGTGCAGATATATGGACAGAGTTGGTAGCATGGTTTGCTGCAGGGATATGTTCCTGCTTTAATATTTCTGTTGTTAGGTCTGTAGTTGCTGGTGAGTATCTGTTTAAGGTTCAGGGGATGTCTGTAGGTGAGGAGAGGTCTGTCTCCCAAGGCTAGAGGGAGTGAAGGGTCATCTTTTAAAATGGGCTGTAGGTCCCTAATGATCAGTATTTACAAGAGAGCTGAGAGAATTTTCTTTACATTAATTTCTCCTCCAAGGATGACACCATTAACATACACAATGAAGACGTACCACTCTTTTGTTAATATGCCATAAAGGCTACACATTTATGTATCTCCTAATTATAATATTAATGATTTTGTTTAATGGTAAGAGCAACATATTGTGCTAGATGATCTAGGAAATGGATCTAACGCTGAAAAGTTTACAATCCAAATAGACAGGACAAATGGTGGGAGGGGAAATGGTGTTGTAAGATCTTTGGTGAAAATCTAAGGATGGAATCCCACTTTTTCCATGTATGTCAACTCCATTTGCTGTGAGTACATATACATATCTGAAGCAGAATTTGGCCCTACCATAGTTTAAATTGTTATCGACATAAGAACAGACTAAGAGGCATCCTGAGTTTGACCAATGATCCACCTCACTTAGAGTGCTAGCTTCTGGCACTGGCCAGTGCCAGATGCATGCGAACAAATGAATAGAACAGAAAAATTATCAAGCGATCCATCCCTAGGAACCCAGTCCCAGCTTCCACCAGCCAGAAGGTTAGAGAAACACAAAGCATGAGTTCCATCTCTGATTGAACTGTTCTCCATGAACTTTCCTAATTAGTTCAACCTTAAATTTATGAGCCTGGTTTATCTGTATGTGCAGAAAGGGGCCCTGGTTAAAAACCAGATCAGAACCAAGGCATAATGTGCAGGGTAGGTGTTCTCTTACATTTACTGCCAAGAGAACTTTTCATCAGCTCGGACTCCTTTCTTTCCCCCTCTTCTGAGCTCTGCTTGTCCTCGGTTCAACGCCTGGGCCTAAGCAAGCCAGCAGTCACCACACACCAAGTGTTATTCATTTCCCCCATGGGCCATAAACATTTGTGGGGTATTTCATAGATCTGTTCTAAAGACGCAAAAGCCCAGGCTTTGACGTTAATCATTCAGAATGCTTTTATATTGACTAACATTTACCTGGATAAGAGGTCTGTGCTCAAATATCCCACATTAAATATTCACAGCACTAATGAGAAAATCCCACTCCGTAGAGTCAATGAACTTCTGTCAACTTTTATGAAGTAGAAACCATTTCAAAAGCAAAAATGTTCAACTTAACAATAATTTTACTTGCTAAAATCTTTGGTGTTTTAAGATGGATTAAAGCACCAGCTGAATATTTCTCAAAATGTAAAATTTCTGCACCAGTAATTATTTAGATGGATTTAGACATAACCAGAATAAACACATCAGTGCTTAAAGGGATGCTGGCAAGAGATAAATAACTTTAAATTAAAATCAAGTTTCTTTGTCCTGTTTTTTTAATCCTATCTTGCACTCAGTGTACAGATCAAGTGCAACACCTAGTAGTTTAAATCCTATTGATTGTATTTATCTGTACTGCTTGGCATGAATGTTATATTATAGGGCACTGGTGACTGATGCTTCTCTTGTATTTTAATTGCAATTGCATCACTCCAGGGATAAATTTGACCCTCACTTCATCTTTTTTCTTTCCCTTAAACTGTCTATGAGTAAAATAACAGCAATACTCTCTAAACCTTCTAGCTTGCCATCTCTACGCGTTGTGCACTTCAGTCAGGCAATTAAACGAAAGCAGTCTTTCTATAGATGCAAAGTAAAATGGTTTAACTGTACCAAAGGGGGAGTCACGTTAGTCTAGTTTTGGGGGGGAGAAGAAGCTAGTAGCACTTTGAAAGACTAACAAATTTATTGATCACATGATCTTCTGTGGGAGAAAAATCACACTTCCTGAGATGTTTGAAGATGTCTTCAAGCATCTAACAAAGTGCAATTTTCTCCCATGAAAGCTCAGATGATCAATAAATTTGTTAGTCTTTCAAAGTGCCACTAGACTCCTTGTTTGTCTACTGATACTTTTCCTTTCTGGTTCACATTCACAAATACAGTGATAAAAAACTCGTTGGAAGAAGAAGGGTGAATTCCAATTTTAAAATAGAATATAGGTTAGAGTTTAAATTGTACTCACAGTCCTCACCTCTATCCACAAAAGGCATTAAGATTAAAATCTGCCCTGTGTATAGTAATGTACATTTAGTAAATATTATTTGGGAAGTAGATCTTTGTTGTCAAGGTAAGTGTATAATAACAGCGGCAAAATGGCCACAGTCAGCGTGGTCTTCCACATTAGACTGAGCAGTCTGTGTAGATGCACTCAGTTGATCAGGAAATCACCACAGCAACTCCAGCACTGTAACTGGAATATCAGTAAACTGTCTGGAAGGCATTTCTGGTTGGCTTAGCATAGTATGTAGGGGGTACTTAGTCGTCAGGAGAGGCGCAAGGTATTTTACGTACCTTGTGTATCTCCCATCAACCGCCATGGAAAAGTGTGGCAAGTGCATGCTAGGTCCCAGAATCACTCAGTTGGAAAGTATGCACTTTCTTGGGCTGCCACCATTTTTCTTTTTCTTTCTCCACCCTTCTTCTGTTTCATTGTCTCTTCATCTCTCCTTTTTTTCATTTTGCATTGCTTCCTCTGCAGCAAATTCTCTTTCTCACCTTTGCTTCCATGTCATCCACTGAAACAAAGAAATAGTTAAATTTGACGTTGAGGTGTCATTTTACTTGACACCCACAATGATGAGGCAGAGGAGTTTACAGATCCTAGGGCCAGTGTTTCAGGTTGTCTGTAAATTCAAGAGGGAAACAGTTTTAGATTAATCTCAATTGCATTTTGAAAATTTTCTTCACAATCATGAGAGCTAGAAACACATTTTTTTTTGTTTGTTTGTTTCTAATGCATTGTTTGTTTAATGCAATTTGAGATTTTGCACAATATGGCCAAATCTGGATCATGCATCATCCCTTGTCTGATATTGTACGGTTACGATTAGTTATAAGTTTAGATTTCCTCCTGTGGGGTTGGGAATGAAGATGGCAAAATTCACATGAATAGTTCCTATGGGGGCTTTGGTGTGACCATACATGGTACCTAGACTTCTGACTGGTTTTAAAAATAACTCTGCAATGGTGGATGTAAATCAAATGGTCATGTACCAGCAATATACTTTAGCTGCATACCCCAAAGTGATCTCTAACTGCTTCCACCTCAAAAAATAATTTAGTGGTTATCGTCACCTACCTGGCTCGGGGGGCAGGGGAACCTCTTCCGTCATTAGCTAAGGAATAAAAATGTTCATTTCCAATCAACATTTTGCTTTAAAATGTTGCTTGGTCTAAGAATCAAAAACTGTGGCAACAGATTTTACTTGCTAGCTTTAAAATGTCACTTGGAAACATATTTTTTTAAAATTTTCCAGAGGGGTAGTTATGTTAGTCTGTCAATAGCAAAAGCAGCAAGAGTCCTGTGGCACCTTATAGACTGACAGATTTCTTTGAGCATAAACTTTTGTGGGGTACAACCCACTTTGCCAGATGCATGACGTGGAAACTACAGTGGAGAGGTATAGATACACATGCCAGAATGGAGGAGGGCAAGTGTTAGCAAAGTCAGTTCAGAGAGCAGATGGGGCCCATTCACACCAATAGATCAAGGGGAGAGATGTGTGAAGAGATGAATCACTTTCTGTAATGTGCTAACCATTCTAAGTCTCTATTCAGACCCAGCCTGATGGTGTCAAACTTGCAGATTAGCTCCTATTCTGCAGTTTCACGCTGAAATCTGTTTTTGAAGTTTCTTTTTTCAAGTATTCCAACTTTCAGGTCTGCCCCGAGTGTCCGTGGAGGGTGAAGTGTTTTCCAATTGGTTTATGAATGTTTCCATTTTTGATATCCGTTTTGTGTCCATTTATCCTTTTACACAAAGACAGTCTGGTATGCCCAATATACAAGGCAGAAGGGCACTGCTGGCACAAGATAGCATATACTACATTAGTGAATGTGCAGGCGAATGAGCCCCTGATGGTGTGGCTGATGTGGTTGGGGCCCGTGATGATATCCGTGGAATCAATGTGTGAGCAGAGTTGGTTTGCAGTATAGGGTAGTGTTAATGTGTCCATCTCTTATACGTACACATTAATGCTACCCTATACCACAAACCAACTAACCACAATGCCTATCTAACTGCCTCCAGCTTCCACCCGGGATACATTACGTGATCCATCATCTACAGAAAAGCTTTAAGGTACAACCAGATCTGCTCCGATCCCTCAGACAGAGACAAACACCTATAAGACCTCTACCAGGCATTCCTGAAACTACAGTACCCAGCTGGTAAAGTGAAAAAACAAATTGATAGAGCCAGACGGGTACCCAAGGAGCTGCCTATTAGAGGACCGACCTGACAGAGAAAACAACAGAACACCTCTGGTTGTCACCTACAGTCCCCAATTTAAATTTCTCCAATATATCTTCAAAGATCTACAACCTATCCTCAAAGATGATCCCACACCCTCTCAAGCCTTGGGAGGCAGGCCTATCCTTGCTTACAGGCAGCCTCCAAACCGGAAGCAAGTACTTGCCAGCAACTGAACGCCATACAACAGGAACACCAGCGCAGGAACCTATCCTTGCAACAAACCCCATTGCCAACTCTGCTCACACATCGACTCCAGGGATACCATCACGGGCCCCAACCTCATCCACCATATCATCAGGGGCTCATTCACCTGCACATCCACTAATGTGGTATATGCTATCATGTCCCAGCAATGCCCCTCTGCCATGTATACTGGGCAAACTGGACTGTCCTTGCATAAAAGGATAAATGGACACAAAACGGATATCAAAAATGGAAACATCCATAAACCAATAGGAAAACACTTCAGCTTCCAGGGACACTCAGTGGCAGACTTGAAAGTTGCCATACTTCAAAAACAGACTTCAGCATGAAACTGCAGAGTTGGAGCTAATCTGCAAGTTTGACACCATCAGGCTGGGTCTGACTAGAGACTTAGAATGGTTAACACATTACAAAAAGTGATTCATCTGTTCACACATTGTCTCTCTTTGATCTACTGGTGTGAATGGGCCCCATCTGCTCTCTGAACTGACTTCGCTAACACTTGCCCTCCTCCACTCTGGCATGTGTATATATACCTCTCCACTGTAGTTTCCACGTCATGCATCAGACAAAGTGGGTTGTACCCCATAAAAGCTTATGCTCAAGAAATCTGTTAGTCTATAAGGCGCCACAGGACTCTCACTGCTTTTGATTTTTTTTTTTTTTAACTATTTCACCGGGAAACCAGCAGTTGATATTGTACTTGAATTCTTTCCCAGTAAGCAAGCCTTCAGTTTTGACAGAACTGTATTTCTTAGCAGGAAAACTTTCTACAGAAAATGTTTTGACCAGGTCTGTTGACCTGTTACAATCTGATTTATAAATTTAGTAGGGATGATTCAGCTGAGGTGAATATAAGGGTTTAACCATTCACATCCTCACCATACAACAATTCAGGATAGTTAGTTTGTACAGTATCCAGCAGAAAATACAAGGGAAAAGAGTGACTTTAGGAAAGCAGAACAAGTAGTGATAAGACAAGAATCTGAAGTGCTGGTGTTGCAACAGGTTAATAATACACAATATGATCTAATTAAACAGGGTCCTTAAATAGACTTTAAATGTAAGCACATGAAAAGTCCCACTGATTTCACTGTAACTATTTGTATCCTTAAAGTTAGGCTGGTGGTGTTCATTATTCTTCAGTGAGCAGAGGAAAGCTAGCCTTTAAGAACACTCACATAATATAGAAAATAAAAGAAGCAGAACATAAAAAAACAGAAAAAGCTGCTTTAAATGAGGTTAAAGGTCTGACATAAATCCGGAAATGCATAGTAATCAAAAAACTAAGGTCACTCCTTCATCCTTTTATACACACAGCTGTGTTTAAGTAACACAGCTCATGTTCTACTGAACCTAGAGCTCACCTGCTGTTTTAAAACCTCTGGCTAGGGCAGTACGGTGTCGGCAACTTTAGTCTCTTGTGGGGTGAGGACAGAGTGGTATTTCTTTGCCTCATCAGATGAAAGAAGACCCTTAATAGGTTCAGTACACATTGATGTTACTCTGTCTCCAGGACTGTTGCAACTGATTTCAATATGAGCATGACCAGGAGCTAGATTTTGATCTCATTGGCACCAACTTTGAGAATTTGGCATAACGTCATTGGAGTTGCTGGAGTTGCTTTCCATTTAGAACAATTACATAGATATACACCATTCTTGTCTATGAGACACTATCTACCCTAAAACACATATGAAACACTCAAGGAAAGTGGAGATTTTACTGTTTTCCTTGCACCTCTATAGTCTAAAATGTAGTATGCAACATTTTGGATCAGAGTCTACAAAAGAAAGAAAGAAAGAAAGAAAATTGCCCTGCAAGCTGATAAAAGCACATCTGCCTGCTTTTGACAAGGTGCTGTCATTCTTCACAGCTTCACGTCCTGTAGACATTTAGAGGGCCATAATTTCCAGTTCAGTTTTCTTTTTTCCCCTCATTCTTTTCTGAGTAGAGCACTGTGCTGAAGACTAAGCGAAGAAGGCCTGAACTAATTCATCTTGTGACCTTTTAGTGCCTTCAGAGCAAAGTGATTTAATAGCACTTAACCTGTCAAAAATCTGGAGCTTTGTAATAACTGTATATTAAGGCAGTTTTTATGGAACATTAGGTGAAGTCCTTCCAGTTAACAGAATGGGGTGGTACCTTGTCTTTTTTTCCCCCTCCTCCAAGTGATCTTACTTGATAATACAGCCCTATATTATGGAAAGATAGGAAATAGTCATGACATATTTCACCATGCATTTTAAAGTCTGCATAGGTTGCTATTTTTCTGTGATTTATTCAATGATGGGGCTTGGTGGCTCACCCATAAGAAGACCTGTCTTGCAAGCTGTCAGGGGACTGTACAGGTATTCAGTCCAGTAGGAACGGAGGTGCCTGCTCATTATACGTTGATGCTGTAATCAAGGGTTGAACAATATCCAAGCTAATTTTAATCTATTTCACTCCAGATCTGGGGCTGAACACCCCAGGGTAGAACAAGCTCCAGAACGTGCTAGTCACCGAAGTGATCGCTTAGTATTTTGGGGCTATCCTGTACAGCCCACAAAAGTCTGTTCTGCAGCAGCTTCACTAATCTGCTGCATGAGTAGCTGGGTAGCTGGGGTATGTCCACATGAGCTATCAGACCACTGTGTGACTGCAGTGTAGACGTACCCTCATTCTTTATCTGTTCAGATGGGAAATTCTCCAAGGCAAAGACTGCCTCCTATTATCTATTTATACACTGCCAGCATGGGGTCCCCACCTTGGCTGCAACTTCTAGCAAGCACAGTCATATAAATAAATGAGAATTAAAAAAGAAGGGAGGGGGCAGAATTTCTTGCCTATGTAAAAATCTGATATTTTGACTTCATTTTCATCCTGAAATTTCTTAGAAAAGTTCTGATTAAACATGGCAAGGCATTCTGTTTCGGGCTTCATGTGACATTGATCCGTGTCTTCTTTAGCACCACGGAGGAGTTGCATTGAAGATACATCATACCATCATTCTTCTTGACAGGCCAGGTCCCTGACTAGACTATGTCTCCCATGACTCACTGGGCTCCTAGGACTCCTACAAGGTCCGTCAGATGACAGTACTTTGTTCTAATGTTTGGGGAATTTTCCTTCTGGTATGCTTCTATTGAAATGCAATCATAACGTTGAAAATGCCCATTGAGGAGCTCTTCTCTCAGATAATGTCCTGTTTTATAGCCTCAACCCCTGTTAAATAATTCCCATCCTCCTGGTATTACTTATTTTTTGATGTATAGGAATCACCTAGTGATAGAGCATCGTGGAAGGTATGAAGTTGGAAATTTGTACAAGGACAAACCCTATGCATTCAAGGATGGCCAGCCTTTTCATTCCTCTTTCTGTTCTTCACAGCATCTGGAGAGATCATCACTGGAGTGAGAACGTATAGAAGAAATTTGTTTGGGGAGTGGGCTCTGGAATGCTAGTGGGGTCCTTCTTTCTTCCATAGATTTATCTTCTCTGCCCCATGATGTATTCTCCCTTCCCTTCAAACCATCAGACTGTGTCCCCCTTGCCTCTTTACCTCAAATACGCTACTCCATCCAGTGGCAAATTGTTCCCTATCTGTTACTGCTCCCCACCACAATGAGGTCCACAACAGAGCAGGGAAGGGGGGAGCTGCAGCTGGGCTCCCCATCATAAATGAGAGCAGCTGGGCAACTCTTGCTCATGGGGAAGTACAGAGCCTGGGGGAGGTGAGAGGAGGAGTCCAGCTGCGGCTTCTCTCCAAGTTTAAACAGTAATCATCTGTTTAAAATAATTAAACACCTGATTGTTATTTAAATGTTTAGGCTTTTATACATTTCACATAGTGAAGTGGTTCATATGATGTGTGTGGGAGCTGTCCTGAGTAATGCTGTCATTCTGAAAACACCTGCCTGTCCTCCACTGAAACAAGCCAAGGGCACCAGTTCTCACCAAGTGGTTGAATTGGATGTGGTGCTCAGGCTATTGCAGTGTCTTACTGAGGTCAATGAACATTAGAAACATATTTAAGAAACAAGAAAGCCTCAGTGTTTTAATTTGCCTGTTGTCCTTGTCAATCTCCCATCAAACATCTCAGAAAATGCCTACCTTCACATATGGAAATTTGAAGCAGATTTGTTTGGAATTGGTAATGATAAGGAAGGGATCAAAATCTGGACTTTTGTGGAAGGCCGCATGCTTTCCATAACAGACATAGCAACGAACCATCAGAGAATTGCTTTCCAAAAGGGATGATAATAATTTGCTGCAATGGGAATGGGGAAAAAGCCTGCAACATTTGGTTTGTGAGCCCTATTTCTATCAAGCTTTGTTTTTAAATGTATTTTGGAGTTTTTAAAGGGACATTTAAATTCATCCTTTGCAAATTTTGCATATATACACAATTAAAAACAGCTACCAACAAGCAAGCCGCTCAGAGAAGCCAAGTTAGGGCAGATGAAGTGCACCCAACTAGAAGGCATAAATTTACACAGACAACTCCAGCACTGTAAATTTTCCCAGGCAACGTTAGTCTCTTAATATTTTATGTAGTATTCCTTGCTTATATGCAACATTCATAGATTTCTTAGCATTAGGATGCTGTCTGATTTCTCTCTCCCCACGTTTGCCATCCCTCATCTCTCAAAGATGTAGGGCTCCCGGTAACAATTCCATAGTTAGTCTTGCACCTTAAAATGGGGCATGCTTTTTTATTTTCCGCTAAAATGGGGGAGAGGCATTGGCATGACATTTTACTGTGTATTTTTGTACCCTTGGAACTTCTGTGCAGTTTTTATTTGATTTTGTTTCATAAGATTTTACTAAAAAAAATCTTTGAATTTTGACTTTAGCTAGATTTTATTTTTTATCTTAACAGCTCTACTCTTTTATATTTTTTCCCCACCATCAGTCAGCACTGCTTAGTGTACAGCAAGCTTGGTGGAAAGATGGCTCTTGAGGGGCAATTGTGGGACATATTAGCAATACCACCAGTTACTTGAGTTGGGATGTGTTTGGAAGAAATAATCTGTTAAAGAGGTATGTACAGAAAGGTGGAAGGCATAGGGGTGATGAGGGAAACTAAAAATAAAATAAAATAAAATAAAATAAAATAAAATAAATAGCAAGGATCAGAAAAAAAGTAGAGGTCTGAGCTTTATATTAACCTAAGCAATTGGTGCCCATTTCTAGACATGCCTCTTCACTTCATTGGCAGTAATTACTTTGCTCCTTTTCAACCAGCAGAGTCCATAGAACAATGGGAGAGCGACTTACAAGCTAGAACAGATATTAGCGTATTTCCTGATCTCAGGTAGACTTGGCAGTGTTGGTAGTTTCTTCGGGTTTTGGCTCCCAGAAACAGGGACCTATCTGGCTGCTTTATGCTTTTGTGGTGAGCTGAGCGTGTTGTCACCACTCAGGAATAAAAGGGAAAATATCTTCTGACTTAAATATGACAGAAGTGTAGGGCAGATAGAATCATGTGGTGTTTATCTTACAGTCACTTTACTGAGTTATCATTGCCTTATATGCAACTCGTGTACAAATATTATACTATAAATAATATATCCCAAATGAATAACCTGCACTCAGACCGAATTCAGCTTTTTTACACCTGTGTGATCAAAAAAAGACTATGTACATATAAAGAGTGGGTTACTGCTTTTTACAGAAGACTATTTGTTGTTCTCTCTGTGTCTTGTTTATTTAGATTAAAGGCAGCAAGGAAAGGCTCTGGCAGGAGGAGGTAGCGAGACTCTGTACTGCTAAAAATAGCAGTATAGCTGTGGGAATCCTGGACTAGGCATTTAGAAAGCCAGGTACATATTTACCCTTGGGTTCAGACATGTAGCTCACTCTGCTCTGATTGCCAAAGCCATATCTCACTGGCTGTATTGCTCTTTATACCCATACTTGCTAGACATGCAGTGTCTCTTCTTTACATGCTGCCATAAGTGCAGATGTCCCTAATGTGAACGTACAGCACCTAGCACAACATAGTTTCTTCCTTAGCTCATGCATGTTGGCACCACCAGAATATATTACTCCTAACAAATAACAGCCAGGACCCACCTTCCCCCCAGAAGTACAGATCCACCACAGAATGACGGTAAATTTGAAACACCAGGGTTCTGCTTGTGGTGGCAATGTGTGCTATGCCTAGAGTTCAGGAGCGGGCACCAGGGTGATTTGAAGTTATTTGTTTTTGCCACTAAACTTGGAAAAGTCACTTCATAGGCCACTGCCTATTGAGATCAGAAGCTCTTTGGAGCATAGAATATATCTCACGGTTTGTATCCCACCTAGTACAATGGGCACCGATCTCAGTGAGAACCTGTATGTGTTACCTTAATACAAGTTAATAAAATGCCTTAAGAGAAAATTGGTACCTATGTTCCCTCTAAGCTGTGTGCATGTGCACGTGTATACGGGTCATGAAACCCATGCACACAACAAATAAAGCACACACAAAATAATTCAACAGTGCTAATATTTTTATGCTAATTTAAGAAGGTGGTTTCAAGTAGCGTGTTTCAAATAAGGTTTTGTAATTTACAAAATCATTTCTATCACCATATCAAAATAAAATGTAGATTATTTGCATCACACACACTTGCTTTGGTGCAATGAAAAGTTCGATCACACTCACTGGACTGCGCACAAATTTGGATGCTGGTTCCAAAAATTTGCACAAAAGAAATTTTTTGTGAACACAGCCTACAAAAAATTAGAGGGAACATTGATTGGTACAGGATTTTTCTTTTGTTCTTGCTCTACTCTGCCCTTGTTGCTTGCCTTGGCTTTTCACTCATTTCCCTTGTACTCCCCAAACTGAAGCTAAGATGAGACTAGAAAAATATTGGCAACTTCTAGAAGATAGCAACAATCTTCACCAAACCAAAAATTCCAGACACCTATGTACGTGCGAGAAAGGAAGCAAAATCCAGTCTTAACTCCGGTTCCATACTTTGAAAGAGGAATCTTTTTTCTTTAAAGACTGACTGATACTTACTGTGTTTAAAATCTGAACTCAGAGCCAGACTGTTCATTTTAAGACTCTACCTCTCCTTATAATTATTGCAAAGAAAAGGAAAATCATTTTAAAGAAGCACAGTTGATAGTAGCCTTTTAATAACTGCCCAATGATGAACATAAATAAAGTCATGGGACTAAGTCACACTCACATTTGGTGTAACACCAGTAACTCTATATTCATCCCTGGAACAATCCTGATGACTCCAGTACAGTCATTTCACAGCTGAATTAGACCCTATTGCACTACGCCATACTCCTGTTATAGTTAGAAAGGAGCCTGGTTCTTTCCTTGTTATAGCCCAAGATTTAATTAAAATTAAATTAAAAGAAAAAAAAATAAATTAAAAGAATACGTTTCAGGTATTAAATAATGTTTGAACATCCTCTTGCTGTTTGCTCTGAAAACACCGACTACAGCGCAAAATTATTTTTTGCCAAAGGAATTTACTTGAAGATCTTTGAAACACCAATCCCAAAAGGAAAAATGTAGGCTTTTTTAAAACTTCTGAGGATTAATATTTATAAGAATTTTATTAAGATGGGGTTACTGTAAATGAAACCTTTTGAAAATTGAACTCTTTCTCCACAGTGTCCTAAAGAGACTGTGAGACTCGCCAGGCTCTTTCTATTTAATTCTACAGAAACTTTTTCAGACTGTGCTCACACCATATTGACTGGTTTCCACTCAAATATTAATTTACATAACTTAGATCTGCCACACGTACATTGTTTTCTCTTCCCTTCTGCAGGGGAAAACCATGAGTGCTTTTTTTAGGTAGCAAGGGGTTTTTTTTTGGGGGGGGGGGGGATTTTTTCCGTAACATACATGTTGTTGTATAGATATGTTACAGAAGGCTAGATCTAAGAACTGCACCTTGCTGGTGGAGTTGTAGGTGTGATTGTTGTGATGGTCCTCAGTTCCCGACAGAGATGGGGGTCATGCCACACTTCTGACCAGCCTTCAAACTTTCTCTCCAGTTCGACATACCAGTAGCCAATAACCTCAGACATGAATTCCTAAAATGAAACACTTAAACCCATATGTGGCATCTAAGTGAAACTGACTTCTTTTTCACAGCTACCCAATACCCACAACATTGTTGAAACTCTTGGAAATTTGCAGTTCTGAAAAATGGGTACTTCTGTTTTGGTATCCAACTTGGTGTATCCAAATGTCTGTCTGGAACCACTTGCAATTTTCCTGGATGCTACAAGCACACCTTGCTCAGCTTGTTGTGTGGAAGTGTAATTTGGTGGATAGATATGGAGGGAAAAGCAGATATCCTGAAATCTGTTCCTAGCTCTTCTGCTCAGCTGGTGCCTGATTTTAGGCAACTTACTCCATCCTTCAGTGTTCCCACCCACATCATGCCTATTTAGACTTAAGTTTTTCAGGCAGGGTACAGAGCTTAGTGCATGGGTTTCCCAGGTGTGTCCATAACAACTGAATGCTATAGCCTTTCTGAAGAATGGGAGGAAATGAAACCAGTGCATCCCTGGAATACAGCAATGTACATGGATTTCTTTTCTTCAAGAATTAAATTATATTTCTCCACACCAGAGATGAATCAACCCCCCCCCCCCCCCAGAAAGAAAGGAAAAAAAAACTGTGTGGACAACCAGCTAGAGACCCACTGGCTTTTCAAATGTGAATTGAAAACTATGAAGTGTTGGCTTAAAATTTAGGAGCTAGCTTTTCAAGAACAAGATAGGAATAATAATTTATTTGTATTTTTGTACTTATTTAACCTTTATTTTGCAAGTAAGCCTCCTAAAACTCCCCCCCACACACACACATAGGTCTAACACACATAGATTGCAAGTTACTAGTATGATGGGACAGGCAGTTGCAAAGATGCCTAATTAAAAAAAAAAAAAAGTGAATATGATTTTCCTAAATATGCATGATGTGAGAAGTATTTTTTTCCCTAACCTCAAAGTTATAAACATCTCCTCTGCAGCTGGTGCCATTTCATAATTATAGTTTGATTCCATAGGTGGTATTTAAGGATTTAAAATAGCATTAAAAGAAATGAATTAAGCTTCACAGTGCCCATATAAAGAAAATAACTTATCATTTCTCCTTTGTTTTGGGAAGAAACAACTGGCTTTCCCAAAGTCATATAGCAAGTCTACAAAAGAGTCAAGCAGTGAACTAAGCTCCTCTGAGCCTACCAGCCCCTGTGTGAATGACATCACCATTCACCTATCTACCTGCTTAGCAATTTATTTCCCATCTGTCTTGTCTAGGCAACACAGGCCAAGATCAGGCATCAGCTGCTCAGCAGTTTAGGGTGAGAATTAAAGAACACTGTACCCACTTGTGATTACATGGAGAGCTTGGAAAGGCAAATTAATTAGCCTTATCTGCTGAGGGCTAAAGATTGCCTTAACACCCCTATTGCAACTACAGCACTACAGAGTTTTAAATGATCATTGGTGGTCAACACCTCCATTTTATGTCACAGCTGAATGATAATATATCCAACTGCAGAATTCCCCCTAGCACCATGCTTAGGCATCTACTTATCACAGATCCACAATTAAGACTGCAACCTATTACATCATTAACAGTATTCTCTGCTCTAACTACAGCTTCCTCAGTCCTCTTCCATTCAACTACTGATCACCACTGAGGATGCATAGGAGGGGATAATGTCTCTCAGGATCACAAGAATGACAGAGTGACAGCTAGCTTTTTAATTAAGACAATGACTGCTAACATTTTTAATGAAAGGGTCTCAATATGAATTGAGGGAAAAGTAATGAGATTGTCTAAAACTGTAGAGTTGTTTGTATGCTGATAAAAGAATCAAAAGTGGCATAGTTTGAATGATAAAACTGCCCACCCTGTAAATCTAGTTTATATAAATCTGCATTTGGGCTTCAAAATGCAACAGGCAGCATTCAGACTTATGTATGTGAGGGGAAAATGCTAACTGAGCATAGATTCCATCTTTGTTGAGCTAAAGGCCTCAACCCATGCATTGCAATCAGACCTAGATTAAAGTACTACTAGCAAGAACTTCACCTTTTAAAATTATGGAATTTCTCTTGCATCATTAGTACTGACTTTCTGGAGACTGGGAAAGCTACTTATTGCCTCTCTTATAGGAGGTAGCTGAGAGGTCCAGCTGTTCACCCTAATAAGGGTGGGACTATAAAAATTAGTCACAGGAGTTTCGTCCAGGAAGTATGGGTAGGGAAGTTACTAAGTTAAGATATTGCTATTTAGGATGCTTGAACAAGGAATGTTCTAGACTCACTGCATGTGTGAATACTGAAGCTTAAAAACCAGGATAAGTATTGAGGGCCACGTTTAGCAAATAGATTTGTGAGGGTAGGCTCCCATTGATTTATTTTATTTTTGTTAGGGCTTTGTGTGGTTTAGTTCTAGAGCTAAGACTTTAGGGTACAATTTTTAAAGCTGTTATTTAGGGAATTTAGAAATATTCTTCACTTCTATTGCACATTGGCTGCTTCTATGTAAAGTTAATATATGATATGAAAGGGCTGGCCAAGAATTCAGGTAGTTGAATTTTCTAAAGGAAGTTGTAGCTCATCTGTGTCTGTTAAAATAATTTATATAATGCTTCTCATTGGAATGGGGTTCCTCAGGATCTTAATATGCTTATCCTCAAAGAACCAGTATGAGTAAGGCAAGCCCTGTTATCCCTGTTCTGTAGTAAGGGAATTGAGGTGCAAAGACATAAAATGACTTGTTCAGCATTGGATGGGAACCCTAGGGCTGAGTAAAGAACTGAAACAAAATTACCTAATTTTTTCAGGGTGGAGGAACCCTAATCAGTAGGCCAGTAGAGAGTCAAGGTGATATGGCTCTGTCTACTCACCTGTGCACAGCTGTATTCATTGTGGCATGCTCTAAATCCCTGAGCACTCTAATTGTATGTGATCATGGTGGATCACACTGTGATCTCTTCCCTGCAACAGTGGTTAGGGAAGTCACTGATTCCATGATTTTCTGTACTTTTGCTCAACTGAAAAGTTGTTTTGTTTTTAACTCCACTATGTCTAAGTGTCACCTGTAAACTGTATTTATGCATATTAGGAAATCTAAACCCCATCTTTTAATGGTGATTGAATGTGTAGCAAAACATAACTGTTCCACTGACAGCTTTAAAGGAATGGAAATCAGAAGGGAAAAGCCTTATGTATTCCTGTCCACTTACCTTTACTTTCTAATCCTGGGGCAAAACACTTCAGCTCTAGAGGGCTTTTCCTGCTGTCTCTTGCAGGCACCTAACAATAGTGCATATCTCATCTTCACCAAACTTGCATGCTAATACACATCTGAAAGAAATCAGTGCAGGTGGCACAGTGTCATCTTAGCAAGCATTCTCCAAAGACATCCTTTGCAGTCTTCAATGTCTATGAAAATTCAGCTACTACCTATTTCTGTTCACAGAAATGTAAGTGGGAATGGCAGTAAATCGTGAAGGGGGTGTGTGTCTTATTTTGTTTGTTGGCAGCTTTGAATTAAAAAAAGACAGAGGGGTGTAAAATAGAATTTCATCCTGGACTGCATCATTCAGCAACACACATTAGCAGGATCAAAATAACAGGCAGAGGGTATTTAGTCTTGAGTAGACAATTGGCACAGACTTCTCTATTTAGGTGAATCTTACTTGTGTAGAAGCTCCTGTATGCCACTTCATGAATTGGGGCCTGAAACATAATAAAAGAGGCATAATCTTGACATTGAAAAATAATTGATGTGGGGCTCTTTTTATTTGTTTGGTTGACTGATGGTTGCTGAACACCTAGAGGATCTTTTTGAGATTTTTATATACAATCATGTGGGCTAAATATTTACTCATTTTTTGTGGTAAATGGAAGCTGAAATTTTCCAAGAGCTGAGGCTCCAGTTAAACACATATCATTACTGTCCTGCTGCTAAGATTGTTAGAGTTGGGAACACTGCAATATCATTGCAATTATTAATGGTCCTACACCCAACCAGTCCATGTGTAATCATGGTAATCTGAACATAACATAAGAAACTCAAACAGAGCAGCAGCAGCATTAAAACAGCCTTTGTGGCCTGGAGACTAACCAGCATCCATTCCTGATGTTATAGATCTAGAGCTGAAACATTAGTGAATTAGGCCCATATGTAAGCAAACATCATATCTAGAGTCACTTGTATTACTGCTGGCCTCAATTTCCCTGCTTTTTGGGAAGCATTATACCCATTTTAGTCATGTGAATGTGTTTCTGTCATAAAACACTGTTTAAGGCCACTTAGGATTAAGGCTTTTCCATAGAGAAAGAAGCACTTTTATTAACTGGTTGAGTAGCCAAACCAGACTGATTCTGATCAGACTTCTGGAAAGTATCCAGTGACCTTGTACTCAATGACTTTATACAAAAGTAACAAACTGATATGACCTCATCTCCTTCTCATGGTTATTTTTATAATTATGTTGTGATGCAAAAATGCAGTGTGTATTAGTCATTTTTTTTAGTATTATTTGCATTATCATAGCAGCTGGAAGAGCCAGCAATTTGCTAGGCACTGTACATGATACACATTTACACGTTATAGAGCTGGGCTGGATAAGTGTCATAAGTCAATTCATTCATGCAATGTTGTCATGAGTAGAGCTGGAATAGAGTGAAGGGAGACTGAGTCTCTCTTGTTCAGAAATGTTATGTTCCACCATTCCTCCAGTCATGTGCCACCTCCATCTCCATAAATAGCACAAATGCCAGTAAATGGGCTCAGGAAAAGGCATCATAGTTCTGGTGGACTAGTGAAACCTGTGGTGCATTACATATTGTAACTTTTTATAACAGTTCTTAACAAACCTCTGGTGCATCATCACCTGTGGGATTTTGCTGAGATGCAGCATTACCAGCATATAGCTCTGCCTCAACATACCTCCTTCTTTTGCTGCTTCCACTGCATCCACATTTTGGTCCACAATGCTTCATGCAGCCAGGATAGCTGAAGAAATGATGCAAATGCCTCTTGTATTGTATTCATTTGGAGGAATAAAGGACCCAAGCATCAAAAATGTAAACAAGACCATGAACCTGACCATTATTTAACTGTCCACTGTTTAACTGCCCATCCAGTGTTAAACAAGTTTTGGGATTTGATATACAGAGATCTTGGCCTGCTTAAGTCCATGACAAACACAAGCTTAGGATGGCAAAGTCCTAGAGCTCCAGGACACAGTGGAAATGGCAGCTGTTATTGTGGAGCTTGTGAATTCTTTCTGTTAGTGGTCACATTCATCAGCCCATCCATTCCTCCCTCTCCTTCTTCTAAAGAAGTCCAAAAGGAAGAGAAATAGCCCATCCCCTTATTATTCTCTTCAACCATAGGCCCAATTGATGATACATAAGTCTGGTGTCTTGGTTTCTGGCCCCACTATTCAGTTGTTTACCAGGCCTGCTTTTAACACAGTCCTTGGTTGTATTATCAGTCCTTCATCCAGACTAATACAATCTTTGTCTTCCATTTGTACCTTTTTCCCATCAACATTATCATTCTCAGCTATTGAAACATGTTATGAACTTTCATCCACACTTCACAGCTGAGCTCCCAATTAGGGGAATTATTACAGCAGCATATTCCCAAGAGGTGGTGGGGTGGGAGATGGATGTTTAATTTATGGCCTCCAGCTGGTGTGATGAGGCCACAGGCCAATGATGCATTGGGCGCCCAGGGAGCAGATCTGTGGAGCAAAACACTGACATTTCCATAAACACAACTCCATTTTAACCTGATTGCCTGTGCTAGTTATTACTTGAAGAACACACCTTTTGGGTTGCTGGCTGCTTGCAGTGAATGAACTGCTTCTATTGAAATGTTGTCCCTCTTCATTGAGCAGCAGACTTCTGAATCAAACCACCACACAGTTCCTCCAAGCACAGCTTGATGCTGCTCTCATGTTCATCTATATATTCCTTCTCTGTAGTTTCCAGGTGTCCATCCTTTCAGAAGGAAACAGTTTGGTGTGCAATGGCAAAACCTATTGTTAAAGGTGGGATATCTGTCTGTAGAAATCACATCTAACCTGCATGATGTTCCTGAAAGGGAAAGCTTCACCAAACCAAAGGTATGAAGGAGTTATCAGATCAGCAATTCCCAGACTAGAGGTGGGAGAGAAATACACACTTGGCTACACTCAGCTAGTGGCTTTCCAACATACTTGGAAAACATCCCTAGAGCAGGCAGCAAGCACATCACTCCCACTTACAAAACAGTTTGCAGGTCAGTAAACATCCTTTGCTGCTGTTGTTGCCTAAGGCAACAATGTTGATGTTGTAGGTTTTGTGAGTTCATCAGTTTATTCAGGCTTGCTGTGTTTTAGCAGGTAAGCAGGAATACCTGGAGACTCCCGATTCATCTGCCCTCTCTATTTTTTTTTTTCCTTCCTAATGAAACAGCAGTGCACTGGGATATTTCTAACTTTAGGAACTTTCTTGGGGAGGTTATAAATGCATTTCTAATACATTTCACCTGACCTGAGAACAGTATGGAAAGTGTTAATGACATTGTGGATCCAGTATAGTCCAGGTGTGAGATGAGTACGCCCTGCTTCTCACCTAAGCAATTTCAGAGAAGATGTACATTTGTTCAAAGCACTAAATAAATGTAGGGAGAGGTGTTGGGTGGTGTGGAAATGCTTGCAGCACCGGCGTCTTATGTTTTGATAATAGCAGCACATTTCTTATGAAACTCCAGCACCTTCATCAAATTGAAGGCCTTTTATAGTAACAAATATTATAGTTGAGGCATGTGCTAGTATTGAGTCAACAATGTGATGCTGTTGTAACAAAAGCAAATATAATTGTGGGTTGCATTACAAAAGAGAGAGGCAGGCCATGGAAGGTGATCACACTGCTTGACTCAGCAGTGTCTAGACCTCAGCTGGAGTATTGTGGACAGATTTGGTCACAGGTGTGTGGAAAGATTGTGGAGAAACTGGAAAGGATCCAGATGTAAGAGAGAGAGGTGCTCAAAGGGATGGCATGGAAGCCATATGACCAAAGACTGAAGGAACCAGCTATGTTTCATTTGGAAAAGAGAGATTAAAGGGGGTCATGGCAGAAGTCTTCAAATTCTTGAAAGACTTCCATAAAAGAAAAGATAGAGAAAAATTGTTCTCTCTTCCTACAGAAGGCAGGATAAGAGGCAATGAAATCAAACTATAGCATAGCAGATTTAGAGTGATGCTCAGGAAAGAACTTCCTCACTACAAGAATAATAAAACAAAGGAAGAAACTGGCTGGAAAAGTTCTGGAAGCTCTTGCACTGAAGGTTTTCAGAAAGAGGTTAGATCATCATCTGTCTTGGTCAGTTTAGGCACAACAAACCTTGCATTTTGGCAGGAGATTAGACTACACCTTTGCAGGCTGCAGTGGTAGCTTCACGGCTGCATTCATCTCTTAGTGTTTTGCACAAGGTATTTCTTTAAGACATTGAGTATCCATAGGAATAATATGGTCCATGGGATAACTCATTTGGCTGGCTCTTGTTAGCTATGGGCGCTACTCTTGGATCTGCCACTAGCATACAGACTAGCCTTGAACAAGTTACTTTAATGTGATTTCCTTTGCGTAAAAAGAGCAGGGTAATGTTTGCTTCTTTTGTAAACTACTTTTGCACCTATAGGTAAAATATGCTATATAAGTGTGTGGCATTTTTATTACTCCATCTACCCAGCAAAGGTAGCCACTATTGGGGTGACACACAGCAAATTTGAATACTATGCAACAAAACTGCACAACACTAACTGATGTTGCTGCACGTGAAGATGGGGAAATAGATGAGGACAGGCAAACTTTCAGATGTTTGCTCTAATTTGAAAATGAATTTCTCTTTGATAATGTTTGCAATCATTTTAATATGACTTTAATTTCCACTGGTCTATTTTCCCCACTGATATATTAGCCTACCACAAAGGGTTAACAGACAGACCTAGTCTTGCAAAGACTATCATGGGATTTCTACTGAGCCCAGACTTGCTGGTTTATACCCCCTCCAAAAGGGAGCAGAGGGTCTCCTGGCACTTTGCTAGCACGCTGGCTTGTTGCTAAACCTGGCTGAGATGAAAAAATAGTTTTTCTAAAATGTAAAGACATTTCAAAGGCTTTGCTCAAAAGTGATCACAAGAGACCCTGTTCCAGTTATTTTCTGATAATTTTTCTGTTAATAAATTATCAAAATTATTTTTTGAGTCAGTTTCTATGATGCCTTCAAAACAAATGTTTAGGTTTTTTAATTGGACATAAGCCACACCTTTTTTTTTTCAAAAATTAAAGAAAAGAATATTTTAAGTCATTTAAAAGAAAAAAAATCAGAAATCGTAACCACTCTATTTATTCCCGGATTTAGCCTCAAAATAATCATCAAAATATGTAGGACAGGAAGGGATCTTGAGAGGTTATCTTGTTCAGTCACCAATGCTAAGCAGCACCAAGTGTACCTCTGTCAGCACTGCCAGATAACACTTAACTCCCATCATTTAGGTTGCTGTGAGCACATCAGGGCATGCTTTGGTGCCACCAAGCCTGTATCTAGGGCAGGGGGTGAGCGGGGCTTTGCCACAGACGACCTGCAGCATCTCCATTTAGCTGCTCTATCAAAGCCTGCGACCTGCAACGCTCGCTCTAGGCGCCCCTCACTGTAAGGGGCGTGTTCTGAGCAGAATGCACCCCAGCTGCTGAAATGCCTAGTTATAGTGCTGGGTGCCTCCACTGGTTCATAATCATCTGCTGCTGCCAATTTAAGTCCTTGCTCCTGATTTTGAATCAATCAATCAGATTCTAGCTACATAAGGTATCCCACCACCACAACAAAATGCTCCTCTAGGGAAAAGCAGATCACAAAATCAGGAACTAAAGGAACGAAGCTGGGGAAAAAGCAAAACAAAAAAAAACAAACAAAAAAACCCCACAACCAACCCAAGGAGTCGTGTGGCACTTAAAGACTAACAGATTTATTTTTTGCATGAGCTTTCGTGGGAGAAAATTCCCACTTTGTCACATGCTTTGAAGTTGGGTGAATTTACAGAATGGAATGAAGCTAAATGCAAGGGGGTGTAAAACATAGGATCAGGACATACAGTAACAGCAAATCGGAGCAGTGGTTAGGTTCAAACCCTGGGAAGGCTGAAGTCAAATTACCTTTTGTAATGGGAAAAGAACTCATAGTCTCAATTCAATCCTGCTTTCACACAATTTAATTCGCATATTAATTCTAGCTGAACTGGAATTAATATGCAAATTAATTTGTGTGAAAGCAGGATTGAATCGAGACTGAGTTATTTTCCCTTTACAAAAGGTAATTTGACTTCAGCCTTCCCAGGGTTTGAACCTAACCACTGCTCCGATTTGCTGTTACTGTATGGCCTGATCCTGTTTTACACCCCCTTGCATTTAGCTTCATTCCATTCTGTAAGTTCACTCATCTTCGAAGCATCTGATGAAGTGGGATTTTCTCCCACGAAAGCTCATGCGAAAAATAAATCTGTTAGTCTTTAAGTGCCACATGACTCCTTGGGGTTTTTTGTTTGTTTGTTTTTTGTTTTGTTTTGTTTCTTTTTGCTGGACTAGACTAACACGGCTACCCCTTTGGAAATTGGGGATAAAGCAGCTGAGGTGATCTAATGTGAATTTCCAGAGAATATTAGATTAATCCAAGTCTGACCACCTTTACAAAATTCATAGATTGATTATGTTAGAAGAGACCACTGTGATTATATCCCTTTGAAAAATATCTCACTTGACCTCCTGAGTAATTGTTACAAGAGGATCAGATGGTATTCAACCAAGGGTGCTGAAAGAACTCACATATGGAATTGTAAAAATATTAACTGGTGTATAACTGATCCCTTAAATCAGAATCAGTACCTGATGATTTGAAGATAGCTAATGTAAAGCCAATTTTTTAAAGACTCCAGAGACTATTGTGATCATTACAGTCCAGTCAGCCTGTCTTCAGGATCAGGCAAACCAACTGAAACTACAGATTTTAAAAAAAAAATAAAAATGAGACACATACATGAACATGATTACTTGGGGTAGAGTCAGCATGGCCTATGAGAAGGTGAATCATGCCTCATCAATCTGTGAGACTTCTTTGAGGTTGTCAGCAAAGATATGGATACATGTGATCCAGTGGACATAGCCTACCTGGAATTTCAGAATGCCTTTGACAAAGTCCCTTACTGATGACTCTCAAGCAAAGTAAGCAGTCAAGGGATAAGAAGGAAGGTCCGCTCTTGGATCAGTAAGTGACTAAAAGAGAGGAAACAAAAGATAAGAATAAATGAGGGTGGAAAATAGTGGGGTTTCCCAAAGATCTGTATTCAGACCAGTGCAGTTCATAAATTATCTGGAAAGGGGGGGGAAACAGAATACACAAGATATTTATGTCCAAAGCAGACTACAAAGAGATCTCACAAACCTGAGAGACTGAGCAACAAAATAGCAGATGAAGTTCAGTGTTGATAAATGCTAAATAATGTACACTGAAAAGCTTAATCCCAAATGTACATACAGAATGAGGGGGGTCTAAATTAGTTATCACTCAAGAAACAGATCTTGGACCCACTGTGGATAGTTTTCTGAAACTATCCAGTTCATGTGCATAATAAAACAGTAAAACATCATAATGCCACTGTATGAATTCACTGTATGCCCATAGTTAGAATACTTCAGCCATTTCTGGTCATCTCATTTCAAAAGATACAAAGGAGAGCCACACAATATGATTAAGGGCATGGAACAGAGATCTGAACAGAGATTACAAAAGACTGGAACTGTACCCTTTAGAAAAGAGATGCTAAGTGGGGATGTAATTGAAGTCTATAAAATCATGAATGGTGTGGAGAAAGTGAATAAGGGAGTGTTATTTACCTCTTTACATAATACAAGAATTAGGGGTCACCCAATGAAATAAATATGCAACAGGATTAAAAGAAAGATTAAGGAAGCACTCTGCAACACAATGCATAGTCATTTGAGAAATTCATTTCCATTGGTTGCTGTGAAGGCTAAAAGTACAACTGAGTTAAAAATAATTAGCTACGTTAATAGAGAATAGGTTCACCAATGGCTATTAGCTAAAACAGCTAAGTTTCCAACTGCCAGATGCTGGGACTGAATGACAGAGAATGGATCACTCAATTATTGCGCTGTTCTGTTAATTGCCTCTGAAGCATCTGGCATTGGCCACTGTCAGAAGACAGGACTCTTGGCTGTTTGGATCATTGGCCTGTCCCAATATGGCCATTCTTATGTTTCCTAAGGCACAGACCATAGGACTTCCCTGAACAGTTCCTGTTTGAATGAGTGTGTATCTGATTCAGTGTTGCAAAACCTTCCTGTCTGATGAAAATTTTCCCCCATAAACTGAACATCATTCACAATATCAGCTGCTTCTTTTTCCCTGGGTGTCAGTGTAGAATCCTAAAATATGTAACTCTCTTTTACATTAATTATTTCAAGGAATCAGAGAAGTTTACAAATCTGAATTAAGGCTTACAATGCCAAGGTCAAGTGATTATTGCCAAAACCTTTGAAGAAGCAGATAACCTACATTTGAGAAAGGTTAAATAATATACACAACATTGCAAAGCTGGAATGTTAGCACAGAATTTCTGGCTCAAAGTGCTCTGCATAACTGAGATGCCCCCCAAAAAAGTACAGATTAGTTACACTTAAATCGTGCTGTAGGTGGTAGCTGAAGCAGGGGGAAAAAAAAAAGGCTCCTTCAGATTCTGTGCTTTAATTTTCAAAGGATTCCAAAGCCAAGAAACCACACCAATAAAGACTAAATAATCATATAGTATGACCAATCATATTTATGGGCAGTGAGAAGTCCAGTTTTCAGCAATTTCCTAGGTCAACAAGGAACAAATGGAGAAAGCAAATCCGTGAAATAAGAAAGGGAAAGGCCATTCTATGACTTAACACTGGCAGAAAGATGTTAGAACCAATACAGTGCTCATGGATAAAATAGAGGTTTAATTAAATGGAAAACACTCAAGAAGTGGAGGCTGAATACTGGAACTGCCTTCCTCCATTCTCACTTGTACAGCACATTTTGGTATTCAAAGCACGCATTGCAAGTTGGCCTAACACTGTGGTGTCAGCTGGAAAAAATCTTTTTTGGGTAATATACCATGTGAAGGAGAAACTCGAGCATCCTACTGTGCACTGGCAGACCTGTTCACTGACTTTTTTAGCTGCCCTGGACAGATGTCAGCTCCAGGAATGTCTCCTTCTCAGGATGCACAAATTGAAACTGTTGGTCAAAAAAAAAAAAAAGTGTGTTCAAATGAATAGATGTAAAAAAGGAAAGGGGACGAAGGAAGCTGATACCCTTCCTTTTTTTGGATTTTTAACTAAACCCTTGCCTCCAGTCAGCGCATAGCTATAATCCAATTTAAAATAAACAAAAGACTACCTCAAAATTATCTGAAAACAGACAAGCAAACACCACCATAATAGAACTGCCATAAAGTCTGCAAGCCATTTGCTCTGCCAGCATATTATAACCCTCTATCTTCACTCTGTGTTTTCTATGTAGACGGGAAGCACTTCAAGGCAAAGTCTAACTCTTGCTCTATGTGCACGATGGGATGCATCTTGGTTGGAGCCTGAAAGTACTCTGTTAATAATAAGTAGAGATGTAGTTTCACCATGATGTTTGCAAACCACACTGTTATCAGTATTGTATGTGTGCTCCCCAGCAGTGGTACTGGGGGTGTGCCAACCCCCTGGCATGAAGTAGTAATAACCAAATCCATGGTTTCCACTCCCAGCACCCTCAGTCTAGAAAGTATTTCAATGCCCCTGCGCTCTGCCAAAGCTTTGATTTTATATACCAGAATGGCATCCACAGATACCACTGCTGACTGTGTGCAAGGGATAGAGAGAAGAGAACACACGATTTCCTGCTCCGTACATATATGCTGTTGACATTTGAGGTAAAAATCCCACTGTGCAAGGTTCCTCTTGTCAGCCGACCCTCTAAATGACAAGAATAAACTGACAACACATTGGAGCATGTCTGAGACGTTCCATCCCATGGGGGGGGGGGCATCAGCTGACATTGCATACCAGTAGTAAATTGCAATACTTCCTGCAATTATCTACTGGAACTAGTTACAAAGGGTCATGGTGGGTCCTCCATCACTGGCAATTGTTAAACCAAGAATGGACGTTTGTTCTGAATGATCTACTGTAAGAATTATTCTGCTAAAATAAGACAGGAGTCCTGTGGCACTTAAAGACTAACAAATTTATTTATCACATGAGCTTTTGTGGAAGAAAATCCCATTTCATCAGACACTTTGAAGAAGGGGAAACTCTGGGCAGTTGTACGTAGGAAGTCATATTAGATGGCCATGGTGATCTCTTCTAGCTTTGAAATGTCTGATTTATTTAATCTATTAAATGGATGTCTGTACCTATAACAGAATGACAGTATTGGACTTGGATCAAATGTTTAACTTGGACCCTACATGACAACACTTAGCACAGTCACTGGTCAACCAGGTGTCTGGATGGTGAGAAGTTTATTGTTTTCACATTTCTTCTTTAAAAGGTCCCAGAGTCTATTTATATGTGGAGAAACTCTAATGGAACTGTAAAGAACATTTCAATAAGTCTCTCCAGCATCAGTATGTACAGTATGAAGGCATGTCTTAAATTTATAGAAGTTTTAAAAATCAATTAACATGTTAGGTTATGAAGAGATACTGTAAACTGTCAAAAGTAATAAAATCAGCAATGCATGGCATTGCTTTCCTCTATGAAGAGCTTGAATAAATGACATTTATAAAATGAGCAGAAAATATTAAATGAATATCCCAAGAACCATGAAAAAAATAAGCTAAAAGGGAAATTGAATTTTCCTATGAGTTCCAAGAGAGACAGCCATTGTGGATTTTATACATAATTTATAAGGAGAATTGGCAGGTGTACACCATATCAACTTTTCAGAAAGATTTAGGAATCTGCCTTCTGTTAATTGAAACCAAATATAGTCATGGGAGAAAATAACTTTTGCCCATGGACAAATAGGATAATATCAAATGGCCAGCCTAATTCTGCAGTTTACCTGTGGCTTCTTTCTACAAAGTAAACTTCTGATTTAGGTCCTGAGCACCCACAAAATGGTAACACAGAAGATGGTTCTGCTGTTAGTCCTCTGTTGACTGCTCTGTAACTTCAGAATACACTGTTAGGTCGAGTGGGTGCATTGTTGGGAAAACCTTCATCCCAAATTTCTGAGCATTTAATGCAGTCACAGAAGCATAAAAAAACTGCTCTACTGGATCATGCTACGGATCCCTCTAGTCCAGGGCTGTCCTTCTGACGATGATTAGCACCAGACATCTCCTAAGAAGGTGCAAGAAACACTGTAGTGGACAATTATGGAACAACCTGCCTCAGGGAAAGGTTTTGTCTAACATCTGTGTAATATAATCTTTCATCTTTTCAAAAAGGCTTCTGGTGATGAGAGCATGTGACTGCAACTCTTGGATTGTTACTATCTCTGTTATTTATTTACCATATTACCTTTAGGAACCTCTACACCACAGCTTAGATTGTGACCCCCTGCCTCAGGAGACAGCTCTCCTTGACAAACATGAAGTCCTGTGGAAGTTTTAAAGACTAACATTTATTTATCACATGAGATTTCATGGGAGAGATCCCACTTTGTCAGACACTTGAAAATGGAAAATTTTCCCTCCCATGCATCTGATGAAGAGGGCTGCAGCCCACAAAAGCTTAGAAGAAAACTTTTTCACTTAGATGGTGGTGAGGCACTGAAGTTGGGTAGATATTGGAATCTCCATTACTAGAGGTTTTTAAGGCCCAGTTTTACAAAGCCTTGGCTGGGAGGGTTTAGTTGAGGTTGGTCCTGCTTTGATCATGGGATTGGCCTAGACGACCTCTGGAGGTCCCTTCAAATCCTGTTTTCTATGTCTCTATGATTCTCTGAGGTGGATGGGGATGCAGAGGTGGTGACATGGGCTAGTCACCTGAGTATGAATCCGTGGGTTAAGGAGAACTTTTACTCAGCCTAATAATCCATGTCAATTCCCTTGCTGCAACCATCACCTGGCTATTCTCAGCAGGCTTGTGTGAGCTGAATTAGCACGTCTGGCTGCACAGGCTAGGAGGCCTGCTTCTTGCTTGAGTGTGCAGACAAAACCTCTGTGCCTCATTTTACCCATCTGCGATTAATTTCACAGGCCTTCATTAGTACTAACTGTGGCGAACAAAGAGATCCTGCAGTCTGACAAACGGTTGATCTAGAAGGCTATGTCTACAACTTTTTTGGTTAGTTTGGACTTGCTAGTCCAAATTAAAAAAATCTAAGGTTAGTTTGAACAAACCTTGTGCTAGTTCAGACTAACCGTGGCTACTTACTTCAAACTAGCCTCATGTCCTACCTTGAACTAACTTTTTAGTCCAAACTAGGATCAGCGGCCAGTTTGAACTAATGGCTTAGTTTGAATTTTTTTTTTAGTTTGAAATAAGCCTTAGTTCATTTCTACATTGCACCTAGTTCAAATTAAAGTTCGAACTAAGCACTTAATCAGGACTAACCAGGCAAACTTATTAGTTTGGACTAAGCTTTGCCTAGTTCAAACTAAGAAATTTCTTAATTCAAATGAGGCCAAGCCTAGTGTAGACATGGGCTAAATTAGTCTGGACTAATCAACTGGTGTAGATATAGCTGAAGAACCTCGCAGTCCTTTCTAACTGAATGTTTCTATGCTTCTCTCCACATATGCAAACTAAAATGACAGAAGTACGCACCGTAACAAGTCAGTGGCCCACTGAGATTTGGGACTTGCTTCAATGTTACGCAAGGAACTTTACAGCTGTGGCTGGGGTAGAACTCAGGTGAGTGCCTCTAGTGAGTATAACAACAGCTGCTCCCCTGTATGTCATAGTCTGTGGACTACTGAGTCAGGAAAAACTGGTCTTTAGCTCAGGTGTTAGGGACCTGTACTTTTGAATCAGGAAGCCCGACATTGTGCCCCTGGTCTGACCCCAAAGTCCCAATTGGACTGTACAGAATGGCAGCAAATTTCATGTCAGTGAACAACTATATCCCACTTACAATGGGAAAGTCTATACTGTGATTTCTTTTTTTTTTTCCTTATATTCCCCCTGCACCAGTTCATTTGAGATTTTGTCTGAAAGCGCAAGTCTCCCTGGGGCACCATAGAGGCATGGCATTTAGAAACAGGGTGGATGATTTAGTCCATCCCATAAATCCACACACCCTTTCAGGGGTCGCCTGGTGCCTGAGAGTGTCTTTCCCTAATGCTTTGCCAACTTAGTTTTAAATGCCTCAGTAAAAGGAGCTGCCAGGTCACCCCTCGGAAAATTCTTTAACAGCTGAGCTTTCTTCACCTTCGGGCAGTTTCTCCTCAAGGTTTCACGTGTGGCCCATGTATAAGGTGAAGAAGCATAAAGCCTATTTAATCTACTGGGAGCAACTGCTGCTCTAATTTGGAGGGTCAAAACTGAAGCTAGAGAGGAAGTTACATGGCTGTGCCTGGTGGACGACAGGAGAAGGCTGCATTCAGGATCACAGAGGGAGAGAAGTGAGTGTCCTGAGCCCAAACGAAGGAAAATTCTGGAGGAAGGAAGGAAGGATTCATGCAGAAAGTCTGCAAAACACTTAAAAGGAGCAAGTGAGAAGAAAAAGTGCCAGCCCAGAAGCAGAAAGGGAGATAAGTACTTGAGCTAAAAGGGGGAAATAAATCAGCACAGACAGAAAAGTAATTTTAGACAGGTAGGTAAGAGAGAGAAAAAGCAGTTTAGAGACAAGTGAGTTTCGGGCTAACAGTGAGAATGTAGTTCGATTAGTAACACCAAGGGTGTGAAAGGCAGAAAACTATCTGTAGGGTAGATGTTTCTTTTAAGATAAAGTTTAGATCAAATGGGAGCCACCAGTGCTGAGAAACACAACCGCTACACTGCTTCAGCACCTAGGGATGCTCTTTTGTTTCTGTTTTGCTTTGGTTTGTTTTAAACTCACTTGGGGACTGATCCAAAATCCCGTCAAAAATATAGAAAGCCTATGAGAGTCCTTCTATTGATGTTCTAGTCCTGTTTCTGGTGAAATCATTGGCAGAAGAATTAAGCTCTTTATGTCCCCTTGAACTTGACCAATATTATTGTTGGGGATTTTGTATTGTATTGTATACAGACATTGCAATTCCAATGCCTGCTTCTGTGGAGCTCTGATTCTTCCTACAGGCTGGGGCTCTCTCAGGATCAACAAGGGAGGAATAAAATTGAGAACAATGTATTTCAAAGCATCTGAGCACTTAGCAATTGTATTATTTTAAGTAATGACTTTACAAGTATTTCAGCTCCATCAGTCTCTGACAAAGTTCAAAATAACCCTAAACATTACAAAAGGTGGGGAGGCAAAGTCCAGATGGATAGGGTATTGAATGGATAACTAGGATGAATTATACACACAGCAAGAATAAAAGCCTTGAATAGGTATATAAATCAGAGTATTATAGACCTTAGGGATAGGAAAGGTGACATATAGTCAGTCAAGCTTTATTCCAAATAGTGGAAGTGCTCGGATACTAAAGTAATGGGTAAGATATAAAATCATTGCTACACAGATATTACAGTGACCTTGTGTATTGTTCAGTCTAGGCTTGAAAGTCCCAAATGATAAAACTTCCACTGTTTCGTTTAGGAGATTATTCACAATCTAATGGATCTCATGGTCGAGGAGTTAATCAAGACACTTCTGCCCAATCAGCTGGAGCATTTGCTGCTAGCCACTGTCAGAGACTTGATACTAGATCTGGATGACTGTGATCTATTCAAGCAAATCTTATGATCCTTCATTTAGCCTCAACTTTCCCTTTCTGAATTTCACTACGGTACTCCTAAACTTGACCATTTGCTCCATATTAGATGATTCCTCTTACTCCTTAATTTTTAAACTCCTTTGCAATATTTGAACACTGTCTTCAGGTTCTTCCTCGCATAGCCAGCCTTATAGACAACACTTTTCCCTGATGAATGGTTCTGGCATCAGTTTTTCTTTGTAAAATCATACTTTACTCTTAAATCAGTATCTTTCCTGTGGTGTGGTGCACAGAAATGAGCATATAGTCTCAGGTGTACTACACAGGAACTGGGTAAAGAATCACTATAAACTCACGCCTCAACAAATCTGCTGCATACCTAAAGGCCGGCTAAAAACCTCCGTGCCCTTAGGTGGATGGCAGTGAAGGGGCCCCATGCCACCAAAAGGCTGCTACTTACACTTTTTCCAGCAGCAGTACAGAGTCCATAAGGTCCCTGCTGCTGAAAATGCACCAGGGCCACAGATACTTCCAGTGGTGGCGTCAAAAGACCCTCCACAACTGAAAGAAGTCACTATCCGATGAACTTTCAGCAGCACTGGTGGAGGGGGAGCAGAGATGGTAGCACTGTATATATCAGTGCAATATTGGATTTTTTATATATGCTAGGGGCTGTTCGCCTCCCTAGCTGCCGCAGATGTCCTAGCCACCAGGGATGAAGTCCTGGGCACCATGGCAACCTGGCACCCAGGATTTGTTGAGACCTGTGTTAGCTCCATCTTATGATAAAAGGTTTCTGTATATGCCCCTGCAATGTAGTATTTACCCCCTGCTTGTCCAGAAAAAGTTAATGAAGATTGAGAAAGGGACGACTTAGCCAGACAGATAACAGCTGATGGGAACAGCTGGCTAAGTAATCCCCCAGCAGAGCAAGGGCGTCCAGCTGAGGAGGAACATGCTGGATTAAACTTATAAAGACAGGAAAGTGGTAGCTCAGGAGACTGCTTGGAAAGTCTGTAGTGACTGTCTGGGAGAAAGAAGGCATCTTTGGAGACTTCTAAAGACAGGTAGACCAAATTTATCTGAGGGAAGTGGGTATTTGGAGTCTGGAAATGTTGGAAGAGGTGGAGAGGGTGAGATGGGAAGGAAAGGACACAGAAAACGGTGGTAAAGTCTACAGAGGAACCGACCTTGGCTGTTGAACTGAGCCAGAGTCCAAAATATGGGTTGGTTTCCCCTGCCTAACACTGAGGATGTGGCATTACAGGGCAGTAAGTGGAAAGATGGCCTATGGCTGAGTAAGTGGCGATAATGAAGTGAATGGAAGACTGCCTAAGAGTGCTGAGGAAAGATTGAAAACATGTAGAGGTCTGGCTCGAGGGTCGAGTCACAGAGAGGCAGCAGTAGGTCAGAGTACTAGAAAGGGGCTGCAGACTAAGAAGCTAGGAAGCAAGACAGTGTGCACTCGTGGGAAGGAGAGTCAACCTCACAAAAGCTAATCCTCAGTGTCCGGGAGGAGACACCATCTCAGGCGTGAGTAGAGGACCCCATCTCAGCCAGCCAACATAACATTAGCCTTTCACTGATGGTATATGGCACAGACTTACTTTGTTTTCCACTATTACTGTTAAGAATCCTTACAGGTTTTTCTCTCCCATTGAATGTCTTGAATTATTTTTCCCTACCAGCATCATCCTGTGTTTTTGCAAACTGAAACCCCTGTTGTTCTCTTCTGCACATATTTAATCTTTTGCAATCCCTTATTTTTTCTCTCTCCTCACTGGTATTCTGAGTAGTTCCCAATTTGGCATCCCCTGGAAAACAATTCATGTGTTGCTTACACCTTCTTCTAAATCATTAATGAAGATGTTAAATAAGCGCACACCTTGCACAAATCCCCATTACACCCTCCCCTCAACTCGATACATCATTGTTTGTTTCTGGCTTTTGTTTACAGAAGCTCAGGCAATTTTCAGTCTGTTTGACAATATTCACATTCTTATCGGTTTGAATTAATTTTCTTCATCTACTCATTTTGTAATTTGTTCCTTAAAAAAGCAATCAAGGTTTTCTGGCACTGTTTCTCTCTTTTGCTGTTTGTTGTTTATTGTTCCAATTTTTGTTGTTGTTGTTGTTGTTTCGCATTCTTCTTTTCCTTTGTTTTTATGCCCTTTTATAGAGTAAGTGTTATAGCATAGAGAAGCACAGGGGCAAATAAGGTATTTATCAATTCACTAGCAATTCTAAAAATGATGGGGAATTTTGCATATGATCTTTAAAAAATGGCAAATGTAATGGACAAAATAAATTTTGGGTGGGATGAAACATTTTGTTTTAACAAAATTGAAACATTGTGTTTCATCTTCTAACTTTTTCAATATTTGTATTGTCTTTTGAAATACAATTAAAACAAATTTTGAATCAAAATATCATTTCAGACCACTATTTTATTTCAGACATATTAAACTGAAACTCAGATTTTCTTGGACTTTTATATTTTTTGAGTTTTCTTGAACAAGACAATTTTGAAAAACAGACATGAATTCATAATGTTTCAGTTCCAAGGGGACAGCCATGTTAGTCTGGTTCAGTAAGACAAACAAGGAGTCTTGTGGCACTTAAAAACTAAGAAAATCCCACTGCATCAGATACTTTGAAGATGGGGCAACTTACAGAGTGGGAGGAAATAAATTCAGGGAAGTAACCTGATCCCATGAATTACACTTCCCTGCATTTACATCATCCCATTCTGTAAGTTGCCCCATTTTCAAAATGTCTGACAAAGTGGGATTTTCTTCCATGAAACCTCATGTAATAAATAAATTAGTTAGTCATTAAGTGCTACAGGACTCCTTGTTTGTTTTAATGTTTCAGTGTTGCCAAATATTTATTTTTGCTGGAAATTTTAATTTAAAAAAAATCACCCAGCCCTAGCAGGGAAAAAATAATTATTTTTATTAATGTCCAAAATTGTGCTAGGAGCATTTTAAAATAAAAGTCTTTTCCCACATGCTAATGAACTTAGTGTTATATGGAGAGTAGCTGTAGCCATGATGATCCCTGAATGTTCAAGAGAGAAGGTGGATGAAGGAGTGTCTTTTATTGAACCAGCTTCTTTTGCTGAGAGATACAACCTTTTACCGAACAGAGCTCCACCTCAGGTCTGGGAAAGGTGAAGAAGAGGTCTCTGTGGTTCAAAAGCTTGTCTCATGAACAGAGGTTGACTTAGTAAAAGAGGCTATGCCACCCACTTTGTCTCTCTTACCATCTGATGTCAGACATGATGCCATGAATAGTTTAATTGTGGCGGTGAGTCGCTGAGATTGATAGCCAATTCACTAGCGTATAGTGAAAATGTATCTCAAGAGCTACAAAGCTGGCTTCAGCCTTGAGAGAGTTAAACTCACCAGGCATATTCACACTGAGTCAGGGGCGTTGCTGGCGCCTGGTACACGGTGCCCATGCCCCAGGTCCTGGTAAGATTCCTGCCTCTCGCAGTCTCTGGCCGGAGATCGGGGGCCCAGCTGATCCCGGCGGTGGCAGCCACTTCCGGCCCCTTCCTAGGCCTGGCAGCAGGTGCCAGAGGATGGATCGGACCTGAGCACCGAATTGGGGTCGGGGGCGTGGCCTGTGGTCAGGGGCAGGGCCTTGGCTGGAGCCCCAGGTCCTTCCCTGGGGCAGCAATGCTCCTGAACTGAGTTCTGCCATTGACTTCACTGAGGCCAGGTTACAAAACCATCAGTAATATGTTTAGTGTTACATCCTTTGCACTTACATTGCAGCGCTCAACCGATTCACTCCAAGTCGTGTACACATATGAATTAGCTGAGCCCAGCGACACTCCTGTGAAATAGTTTAATATTAGTACATCTTAGTATTGCCTCTTGGTAATACTAAGGGCCACACCACAGGGTTTCAGTCAGAGATTGAGGCACCAGGGAGCTAGATGCAATGCTGTATTTAAAAGACAGTCCTAACGGAGGAATAAGCTGGAACACACCTAGGCTCAGTGAACTGAGCAAGAACACCAGCAGCCAATGGTAGAACTCAGAATACGACCCAGAAGTCTGTGCTCTAACTTCCATACACCATTGCTTCCACTTCCTGTACTTTTCTTTTTCTTCCACTCTGATAGTTTGATTGTGAGCAGCAGTCCTAGGAATATATAGCATTCTTTCTGCACACGCTTACTGTCCAGTACAGTGCTTTATGACTATTGCTGTATGGGACTTTCCTACATAAATAACAAGTTGCTGCACTGACTCCCCCGGGGTTGTTCCGATAAACCCCCCTACAAATCTCTGCAAATCTCTAAGTATCTCATTGTCAGAAGTGCAATAAATTGCTTCACAAGAACACTAATACTCTGAATTACTGTCTGCCCAGGTTCTTCTTATCTGCCATGGGGGAAAAAAAAGGATAAAATAATCAATGCTTTTCATTTTCAGATAGTCTTGGCACTAGAGAAAACATTCTGTTCATTTTTATTTTATTTTAGAAAAAAAAATGTTGACTTCAAATGTTACAGTAACAATTTCTTGTCCTCGGACCTCAGACTTCTGAAGAAAGATAGAACTAGATCCCTTTTAAAAGATAACTTTGCTTCATTGTGTAAAAGAGGATCTCAGAGGATGTGACATTGGCTGACGTGGGAGTCGGGGTGGGAATAAAAAATCCATCTGTTCACTGACCTGGTCCATTGTGACAAAGATACACGTCCTAGCATAACTGTGCACATTGCTCAAGGGAGCTAGCACTGTGCTTCGTCTCCAGTAAACCTGGCTGGGTGCCTACATTATTGTATGTGGGTATCTGGATTTCCTGGGCAATTCAGTTGAGACCTAGGATTTTCCATTTCTCTCCACTCCCCCCTCAGGCGAGCTAAAAACATACTCTGGGATCCTCTTTGATACAAACAAGTCCCATGTTGCCCCACTGACAATGGCTTCGTTACCACACTCTGACGTGTTTAGTTATCTGTTCACGGCTGGGACGGCATGCTGAGAGAATATATGTGCAGTTAATGCCTGACCACAGGGTGTTGGTTTAGGTGACGCTGATTCAATTCTCTGTCCCATTCCAGACTTCCTGAGTGACTTTTGACCATTCACATAGCCTCTCTCTGCCTTACTTTTCCATTTTTAGAATGGGGATAATAGTTTGCTTCCTTACAGGGGTACCGTGAGGATAAATGTTGTGAAAGACTGAGGTACTCGTGTATTGCAGTAAGGCAGGGCATACAAACGTCTGAGATCGTCAATTAGAAATTGTCCTATTAATTAATCATCTTAAACAGCAAACTAGAAAAATATACTAATTTTAAAAGGGATAAACTAAAGCATGGAGATTCAAAGCAGGGGTTTTGGTAGACAGCAAAAAGATCTAGGGCCCTGCACCCCAGCCCTCCCCCCTGCAAGATGCTACCCCTGCTAGGCCCTACCCCCAATCTGCACCCCAGTTTGGCCTCGCCCCCACTCTGCACCCCTGCCAGCCCCCTTCTGGTGTCCCCCCACACCCAAACACAGGCCACAGGGCCTGTGTGCATTAGGCAGCCCTTCCACATATCTAAAGACATCACTTTGTACTGGAAGTGTTTATGTAGCTGAAAAAATTTACTGTCTGTGACATTCTCCCCCACCCCCTTGACTGTTCTGAATGCTACTTGTTCTGAACAGCCCGGAATAATTTCATTCTGAGAGGCTGGTGAGATGTAGCTAGTTTAGATGCTATGTTGAAACACTGAAGAAATGGATCAAAGTCTCTAAGTAAACTGAGACACTCAACAAAATTTCCTTTTTTTTTTTTTTTTTTACTTTCTTCTGTTTCATCATAACCTCTAAAGAGAATTCCTTGTTTACCCAGAAATGTTAAAACATGAACAATCCAGCTGAGCTACTCTTGTCTTTCTCTGCTCTCATTCTCATTTGCTGCATTTAACATCACCATGAATCTTGCTGGCTCTGAAAGCTGCCCAGGCCAACGTGCTTGCTTTGTACCATGCTGACTCTTCATGCTCTCTGAGAGAATCCAAGATCCAAAAGGGGAAGCCTTGTTAGTCCAGTTCAGTAAAACAAACAAGGAATCCTGTGGCACTAAAAGACTAAGAAATATATTTACTACATGAGTGTTTGTGGGAGAAAATCCCACTTCAGCAGATGCTTTGAAAATGGGAGCACTTAGAGAAAGGGAGGAAATAAATCCAGGCAAGAGTAAGTCATGGGAACAGGTCACACTCTAACAGCAAATCAAAACAGCTGTGAAGATTCGAAAACTGGGAAACATCATAAAGAGGGAGATAGGTTCCCTGAAGTCATCTACTACAGGAGAGGCCCAAGAAAGAAAACAACAGAACACCACTAGTCACCACATACAATCCTCAAGTCAGACCTCTGCAACAGATCATTAAGGACCTACAGCCTCTTCTAAAAGATGATCCCTCACTCTCTCAAGCCTTGGGAGACAGACGTCTCCTTGCCTACAGACAGCCACCCAACCTTAAACAGATTCTCACCAGCAACTACAGATCTAACAAAAGAAACATTAAAGCAGGAACACAACCCTGCAACAAACCACGCTGCCAAGTCTGCCATCATATCTGCACAATAGATACCATCATAGGTCCTAATCAATCCTGCTACTCCATCAAAGGCTCATTTACCTGCTCATCTACTAATGTGGTCTATGCCATCATGTGCCGGAAGTGCCCCAACACCTTATACATTGGACAAACAGGACAATCACTGCGCAAAAGAAAAAATGAACATATAGTTGATATCAGAAATCACAAAACAAAGAAACCAGTTGCTGAGCATTTCCATCTTTCTAATCACTCGATAAATGATTTGTTAATGACTGTCGTTAGAGATGCACCTGGGACATCAAGACTTCAAAGAAACAGTTAAACTCAAATTAATATGCAAGCTAAATTCTGTGACAGCAGGATTGAATGGAGACTATGGGTTCTTTTCCCATTACAAAAGGTAATTTGATTTCAGGCTTCCCATGGTTTGAACCTAACAACTGCTCTGATTTGCTGTTACTGTATGACCTGATCCTATCCCCTTGCATTTAATTTCATTCTATTCTGTAAGTTCACCCATCTTCAAAGCATCTGACGAAGTGGGATTTTCTCCTATGAAAGCTCATGCAAAAAAATAAATGTGTTAGTATTAAAGTGCCACACGACTCCTTGTGTGTGTGTGTGTGTGTGTGTGTGTGTGTGTTTTGTTTTTTGTTTTTGTTTTTTTTCTGCTGGACTAGACTAACACGGCTATCCCTCTGGAAAATCCTACAGTGTGACCTGTTACTATGACTTACACTGATTTATTTCCTCCCTTTCTCTAAGTTCCCCCATCTTCAAACCATCTGATGAAGTGGAATTTTCTCCCATGAAATCCCATGCAATAAATATATTTGTTAGTCTTTTAGTGTCACAGGATTCCTTGTTTTAAAAGGATCCAGTGTCCTTTGAAATGTGGCTCTTTCATGTGAAATGGAAATTTTGGAAACAGAGAGACATGTTTCTCAAAGGAATTTGCTCCCTAGGGTATGGTAGTGTTACTAACTTTGCCCGCCAACTCGGGGTATGCTCATTTATTAGGGTTACTTCCTTTCAGAAAGCAAAGGTTGCAATTCTATTAATGAACTGCTTGTGGCGCTTGTGTTTCTATATGGAGCTCACCTCTCCCTCCTGCAAGCTCCCTACCACTGGAACCACCCTTGAAGGACCTCAGTTTCCCAGGAGTGGATTCTTCCAACCCCAGATTCAAATAATCATCCATATATACACATTCATAAATGAAAAAAAAATAAAAAGGTATGTCTGAGCAGACTGGGTCTATAAGCACTCTCAGCTGACCCCTTATACGTCCCTGAACTCAGTAGGCTGGGTCACACAGCACTTCTCTGCTGCTACCGTTATAGGCCCCTGGACTCAATCAGGCTGCATCAAAACATCATTTTTCAGCTGTTATCCTTATATGCCCCTGGAGTCCATCAGGCTTGTATCCCCATTAATGAGCAAACTTTTCAGGACTGTGGGCATCACAGAGATCTTTGGCGAGGTAGAAGAAGTGTTGCTTCTGAGCAGTATTGTGAAGCCAAGAACAGAAAAGGGAGGGAATGAAGTTTTTACGAAGTTTGGCAAGTGGCTTGATTACAAGTCATTTTATTGCTAAATACCTAAAATGTACAATAATAGTAATTAAAGGAGAGAGAAACACCCATCAGTTACAGCATTAATAACCGTACATGGAAAGAAAAACATTCAGTTACAATATTACCTAGATCAGGGTCTCAAAGACGCAGCTCAGAGGCCATGTGTGCCCCTAAAGCTGTTTTCTGCAGCCTGCAATGACACTATTTTTACCGATATTTGTAATATTGTTGTATGAAAAGGTTTTACTGGTGTGGTCCTCAGGCTAACGTATTAGTCCTCATGCGGCCCTTCGGTAGTCCTCATGCGGCTCTCATGGTGATTTGAGTTTGAGACCCCTGACCTAGATTCTGTTGTAGCTGGCTTACAGAGAGAGAGAGATATTTGAACAAAGAGATGATGAGAGAGAGACAGTGTGTGTGTGCATGGGGGGAGTGTCTCACCCCTCTGTAGCAGACAGGTTCCCAGGACCAGGCTGGTTCTCTGGTCAGCGTGTTCGATGGAGACAGGCAGAATCAGTAAGGAAAAAGTGAAGTCCCAGTGGAGATGGGACTTTTAGTTCCAGGCATCAGAACTTGGGTTAGGGTTTTTGTAGGGAAGAAACAATTAATTGGTTCAAGGCAAAACACCAGGGTTGTTTTTTAGGGTAAATAACGACTTGTTTAAGTGGACAATTCACACTCCTGGCTGGAGTGGTAATGGTTCAGGGAAACTCACAATACAATCAGGCAGATTCAGTATTTTGAGGATCAGTTAACATGCCTATGAGTCGAATGGTCTGATCACTGATCATGGAATGGGCAGCAAGAATATAAACATCAAGAGAGTTAAAAGCAGAAAGTCATTTCTTGCAGTCAACCCTTACCCCTGCTTAATTACAAACAAACAGGGTAGAGGCTTTGCTTCTCACAGCATGGAAGCTGATGAGATTGAATACATGACCAAGACTGTGTAAAGAAAATTAAAAAAAAAAAAAAATCACTTAGCAGAAGAGATGGGAAAAAAGAATCTCAAAGAGTCACACTTGGGAAAGGGGCAAAAAGGGAGGGGTAAGTTTGATAAAACACTTGGAACAGTGAAAGAGCTTCCCCTCCCATCCTGCCCATAATAATCTGGTCTGAAATGTGGCATTAAATCATTGGTGTTACATGAAAATGGAATTGAGTCACATGGTCTGTCTGCAGTGAGTTTGCCCCTGGGCCCACTATACCCGGGAACTTCCTTAATGGGTCATTAAGGGAAACAAAACTTTGTAGACATCGGAGTACTGTGGAATCCAAGAACTTGAAACACAAATAGAATTAATCTATTCCTAGCTTCTAATACAAGTATGACACCTTCATATAAACCACAGAATCATTCCTAGCTCATTACAGCCTTTCCATTGGTACCAAACATGGCATATCACATATGGATTCTTGCAAATACAAAATAATATTAATATGAAAAACAATGATAAATGATTCTCTAAAGCCAGACAGCATCACACCAGGGTTAATTACTGGGCAGAGGAGGAGATGGGCAGAGGTGGGGGGACAGGTCCTGCACTGAGAGGCTAAAATCACCTTTTCCAGTGCTGGGAGAGAGAGAGCTAAATGGTCACTCCCCCACCTCCTGCTTAATTACAAACAACCAGATAAGAAAACCAAATTTCAAAAGCACAGAACAAATTTTAGGCATACCATGTGGTGCTGGTTTGCAGAGTTCATAAATAGGGTTGTCACTGGCACTGCCAGCTGGAGGATGTTCCCTGAGCCACCCACCCTCCAACTGACCTCACCAAATCAGTGGAGGAAGGGGGGCAATCGTCACCTGTCACCTGGGGGGGGGGTGATTCCCAACCTACAACCTGCCAGTGCTGTAGCTGGCCACCAAGTCACCGACCCATGGGGCTGAGGATGACAGCCAGCCTGCTCCCCAGACGCACCCGACCAACCTGGGGCTGCATCCCCAATGCCTCCAGCCCCCCAAGCTGCCTTCAGGTCCTCCCCCCAACACACACACACACATAGTACTTAGCAGTACCATGCAGATCCCGGTCCTCAAAGAAGCAGGACAGAGCCTGTGCAGCAGAAAGATGTATTTAAAGTTCCCTCTTCTCTCTGCTCCCTAACTGAGGTGGGCGCAACCCTTGACTCAGTTCACAGCTTAGTTCGCCCCACGCACCTCCCACCCAGCAAACAGCGGAAATCTGATGGGGGGGCAACAGGGCATTCATGCAGGGCCCAACAGCAGTAACACCCCTGGTTCAATGCCTTTTCCAATGTCACACTGTGAGTCCCCAGCAAGTAGGATAATAGAGTTCAGGAGTTTTGGCTTCCTGTCTTATTTTCTTCTGTCTCCTTAGGCCACTCATGTTACCACTGACAAGACTCCACAATTCCCTCCCCCTGCTACAAGTCTGTTATGAGGAGTGAGTATCCGTAACAGAATTCTCTGTGGCATAATTTTCCATCGACTTCCAGATTTTTGGGTTCAGTTTGAGAAATGGGAGAAGATTCTGGCCAGAGATTAATGGTCTTTGCTTCGTATCATTATTTGGCAAGTGCTGAGGAAAGAAAATGTCCACAACAATTCTTTATATTTCTTTAAGTCCTGCTGTATGTTGTGAAAGGCTACGTGTTGCCTCAGTTCTTGGTTTGGCTAGATTTTTACTGGTAAAAAGTGTTTATTCACCATTAGATGAAAGGCTTTATTTCACCTTCTAATTCTAGGTAAAAGCAAGTATACAGAATGATGGAGCCCTTAGTTAGATACAATAGGCTGGCAATACTCCCACTAACTTCAATAGTCCAAAATTTCCCCCAATATATTTTATAAAATACAACTCTACAGTGAATTTGGTTCTTGAATAAAGACACCTGTGTTCTGTCTTTTGCCACCCACCTGTGGTGAAGGAGACGACCCAATCGTGGATAAATGTTGACAACTCCTGAGGATCATCTCTATCTGATTCACGACAGTCAAGTGTGTGCGCCTTTATGACAGCTATTTAATGTAAGCCATGAAGCTAATCCAGACCTACAACTGTATCCTTGGTTCTGACAGCCTCCAGATCACCAGCTGAGCATCTGTCAATGTTCTGCTTTTCTCATTTTCACTCTCATATATCTCTGTGTCCTTATTTTCCCCTGGGGAAGAATGGACAACGTTACTGCCAGTCAGTCATTTTGGGAGATACTGCTTCGTCCCCCAGTTATCTTAAAAGTGTAATTACTGGGCATGCCCAGAAAACTCATTTTACATCAGTTTTGGATATTCTCTTTCTCAGAGTTCAGGGATATTTCTGTAACCCTTATTAACACAGTGTGAAGATTTTTTTCTGTGTTAGTGGCCCACATAGAAATCCAGAGCACTGTCACATTCAAATTCCAGGGTTTGCTTTGGCCCTGGATAAAAATTGACCAGTGTTGGAACTTAGATCCAAAACATCCAGTATGTTCAAACCAGGGTCTTTGCTTGAAGCAGTCTCAAGTGGTAAGTGATGAGGGTATTGGATAAAGTTGTCACCACCGTGGCATATGTATTTATTCTTAATAGCTCAAGTTGGGTGAAAGAAGAAGCCAACATTAACAGTTGCTGTGACTTTTTCAAGTCCCATGCTTCGCAAGTCAGGAAAATAGAAATGTTTTCCTTTACCTCTTGCAGTCTTTATAAAAAGCCATGTATTCTACAGGGATTGTCAAAAACAATATGCTTACTTTAATGTTCTTGCAAATTATGCGTGCTCTTCTAGCAACTTACCTGGACAAGAGATGACTCTTACTGATTTGGATTTCTACTGTATGATGTAAAAGACTGTGTGTGGATGGTACTCTGTTCGAACTCTGCTGAAAATCTCCATGTGGTATTTTGTAACACTAGACTATGATGGCACTCTTTATAACAAGCATGACAATCTCCAACCCTTTGTGGAAAAGCTAAATTTTGTTTAAGTAGTAAATTTATTTAGGAATGCCATATCAATCAATCTCAAGCCCAAATGATTTATTTTTTGTACTGGTCCCATGTGACGTCATGAATATCATAGAAGCCTGAGGCTTAACTGTGTCGGTCCAAATTCATGCTAAAGTTTAAATACTTTAACAGACTTCTTGATAATAGCACAAATCAAACCCCACTGCAGACAATGGGAGCTCTTCCCTTGACTTCCTTGAACATGCAATTTGGTCTGACATTAAAATCTCAAGGTATGACTGGGTGTAAATGCATTCTAGCAGGTAAGAGGTTACCAGGGTCCTGCTTATCACGTGATTGATCTAGAAGCCTTTATAAAAGGAAAAAGAAACTACTGCCATCACAGAGGGGGTAATGTTGTCTCACCTCCCAACTGACCAAAATTGGAAAGTCCTTGGATAGTTCTTTGTCCAATGAGTTGACTTAATACGTTCTGCTTTTGAGTTTGGTCTTTGGAAAGAGTTTCATTGTGAACCTTTCACATGGTCTCATCACATTTGAGCACATGTGAAATAGATTCTGTCTTTCTAGGCAGCACACCACTCTAATATGATAGTCCCAAAAGAGACTCTTTTCATAATACATTTTCCACATAGTAAAGCCATCTGCTACCTTGTTTTTGCCCCAAGGCTTAAGGAGTGGAAATGCAAGGCATCGTAAAGGATTAAACTGCAAAACGGCCCCAGTGATCTGACGAATATTTTAAATCTTGCCTGCAAATATCATGTCATAGCCTCTGACCATCATTTTTAATCTCTCATTGACAAGGAAAAGCTTCTTGGGAGCTGGGACTTGGTATTTTTGCTTTATGGGTCACTGCTCTGAGACTAACTGGGGTGCTGAAGCACTGATGATGATCACTGGGGAAAGGAAAATGGACAAAGCAGACATGAGGAGCATGCATACAAAAAAAGCAAGAGAGTCTCCATTAGCTTTCCTGGTAACACATGACAATTTCTTACTTGTGGGACTGAGTTCTTGAGAAATAAAAGGGTCGGGGAATTTCTGTTTTATGTTTATTTGGAGTGAGAAACATGTCTGTGTTTAAAAGCAGTGTTGTTATATAAGATCAAATAAGGTAGGGGTGAATGATCTTGAAAGGAATTTTCAGGGGGATGTTTTGAAAAATAATTATTAGTTTGAATGTTTCACTTTCCTGTAATATACGGGCACCTCACAATCTTTAGTGGATCTTTCTTCATAACACCTATGGGAGAAATGGACAGTGTCTCCATTTTATAGACAGGGTGCTAAAGGACAGAAAGAGCAAGCATAGGGGAGTTGCTGGCGCCTGGCACATGGGGCACATGCCCCAACTCCTGGCGCCGGAGTTCCCAGTGCTCAGGGCAGCCCCTGCCTCTCCTGGCCCCATCCCTGACCAGGATCTGGGGCTGGGCCTCCTGCAGCAGCGCCTTACTTTCCCAGCCCCATTCCCAGCCAGGGATCCAGGGCCAGGATGGCAGCGGCAGAGTCTGATGCCAGGTCAGGCCTGGGTCCGAATCATGGCCAGGGAATGGAGCCCGGGCCCTGGTGATGGGGCCTGGGCCCGTGCCCTGAGTCTTTCCCTGGGGCAGCAACGTTCCTGCCAAGCATCTTGCTCAAGGTCACACGGGAAGCACTTGAAGTGAACTGAACCGAACTAAAATTTCATCCTTCCTTTCATGGGTCCTTGTTTGCCTGTACGTATTTTAATCCTTTCAAAGCCATCTGTCTTGAAATACTTACTTCCCTCAGCTCCTGAATTACTCCTGTGTCAGCAAGCTAAGAGTAGAATTTGCATTAGGTGCCATGTTCTCTATCATTTGCAGTGAATGACAGACCTTTATTTGTAATGGGAAGAAAATCTCTCAGTATGGAAAATCCAAGAAGAAATGTGTCCTAATGGTTAGAGGAGAGGACAAGGAGGTTGGGGCCATGGAAATTACTCTGTTGTCTTTTTGTCCAAATTGACTACATAAACTGCTTAGAGTGCTGCCTGGAAAAATAACCGTATCACCCAATATGGAGTTCCTTTGCATTATCATTTTTCTTTCTTGCTGCCCCCTAACTGTCACTCATTTTTGGTTAGCTCTCCTGCACAAAGACATTCCTTCAGAAGGCTATGCCTCCACTGCAAAAGACGGGGCGGGGAGGTGTTCATGACAAAAGGGTAATGGATGTATAAAAAATCATAGTGGACTTAAGGCACAGAAGTTTTTACTATGAGGTAGGTAGGTAGGCCTGGTTGTGTAGAAACAACAGGTGAATGTGGTTACAAGAGGACAGGGACAGGAAAGAACCAACAGGTGGCTGAAATGTGAGGCAGAAAAGAAGTAGTAGTCAGTTGAAAACCACTCCTAATAAGGATGAAAAATAGGAGTCCCTCAAGATGACCCCTTGATCAAATTATCAATAACAGACTCGACTTGATATGTCAGGATGACACCACCATCAGTGCAACTGGGTTGCTGCACACCACAGCCTCCTCACACCCCCACTGCAGGTCTCTCCACTTAAACTGTCTTTGGGTTGGTTGGCCTCAATTAGTTTCAGTGCTATGAAAGGAAAATGGATATGTGGATGTAAGAGTCTAGTGTTTTGTATCCTGGGTTTTATCTTTTTGCTTATTTGTGCTGTAGTAATTAATTTGTGGTGGTCTTTCATTAAATGACTGCTACCCTTATCTGGAATCGGATTTGTCTGAAGAGCATGGGGTTTTGCTTTTCATGCTGTACCTTCTGTTACTATACAAGCTGTGCTATATTGCTAAATTTCCTACTATATCTCCTCATGAGGCCACTGTCAAACTATTTCTAAATCCCGTGATCCCTTTTCCTCCAATAAAAGTTGCATGCAAAATGACAAACCCTACAAGACTCGTCCAGTGTTTCTCCCCCCCGCCACCCCCTTGAAACCCTGAATAACAGCACCCACTCCATACACTATTGGTTAAAATCTGTCAATTTCTTTCCTTCAAGAGATTTTCAGAATTAAGCTGTTAAGAAAGGAAAACTCTTTAAGATAGAATTTGATACAAGGAACAAAAATGGTCTTCCACTTACTTTGATCAAGTCTTTTCCTATAACAGTTACTGAAATACCCACTTGATCTTGTTATCCATATGGCTGGAAGCTTATCTAGCATATGATGTTCATGTTTGTAAGACAATTTTTGGTTGCAGACATCTGTTTTATTTTTTAATCTTTAGAGAAATATATAAACCACAAATTACTGAGACAATAGCTAATTAGGTCATGAGTCCTAAATGATTAAATTTTAGCATGAAAATGTTGTTCACACTGAAATACCAAAGAGACAGTCTGATTTAACCTGAGGATAATAAATGCATTCTAAAAAACTAATAAGGAGATGACTCCATTTGAGTTGTATCATTTTACACATTTGAAAAGAGATGCTGCAAAGAAGCTACTTCTGAGAGAGAAAAGCAGAAAAGACTCCTCTCCAGGCTTGTACTTGATGTTTGTCTCAGGTCAAACGGATGCAAAATAGAGGTTGAGTATTAGGATCATCATACTTAAAATTCTAAGATGCAAGTACTACATTATTATACCTTTTAGACTGCAATAATGACCAAAGTGGAGAGGAAGAAACAATGCTTGTCCCCAAGAGAACACTCTGATAATAAAGCTTGATAGCTGCATTTGTAAAGTACCTTCCCCACCCTGTTAAGGGGCCATTACTGTGAAATGTCCAGTTTTTAAATAGGCAAGGCATTAAACTATAGCAGATTATGCAAGGGATTTGAGAGGTAGAAATTTCTAATTTCGTAGGCCACACAAACTGTTTGTTGTGATTCTTAGGGTTTAAGAAGTAGCCTATATTTTGGACACTGAAGCTGAATTTTTCAAAGTCATCTGGATGGTTCAGACTCACAATTCCCACTTTTGTTGAGGGGTCATGAGTGTTCATCTCCACTGGCTCCCTTTGGAATTTTCAGGCTTTCACATTCATTTATTAGCCAATTTTTGGAAATGTTCAGCAATCACAACTGTAACCGACTTTTCAGAACAGGGAAGTGGTTGCTCCCTGCTGTACCTCCTACTGAGAACCTGGAAAAGCTTTCTTATGAAAAATCAGGCTGATAGTAAAGGAAACATTGCTTGAATTCATTTTTTAAAAAATAAAACTTTTGGTAAGAGGAAAATTGACCCACATTGTTCCCCCAAACTGTACCCCAAGAGGTAAGTTTGTGTGGATTTACCAGACACAGTCAAAGACCATTGAAAAGACAGATGATTTTTACTGAAGCCCAGGGTGAATACCCAAGCAAGCAAAAGTAAAGTAATAAGTGATGAGAGCTTACGTTCCTTCAGCAGCTGAGGACTCCTGACAGCTGCAGATGACCTCAGATAGGTTCCTGAGTGACCTTGGTCCTAGGTTACTGAGGCAGCCTGGTCCATGGTCCAATGGCACAAGTGCGCCAGTTCCCAGGAACGATGCTTACAAATAGCATTTCAGGAGAAGGTGGGGTGATCAAGCTAGCTTTCCATTCACACAGTCAGCCCCAAGGCTGAGGTAGCAAAGAAGAAAAACAGTTAAGAGAAATAGCTGAAGCTTAAAAAAAACCCCAAAACCCTCCATCAGGCCCTAGCTGGTTCCCACAAGAGACTGGCTACAGCTGGTGCTTTGGGCATGAAGTCCAGCACCAGTTCATGGTTAGGTTGCTCATGGGGGTGGGTGCAAGTGCCATGCTAACTGTCTGTCATGAAATCTTCCATTTTAGCCCTGGACACACTAATATCAGGTAATTGAAATGTAAATTCTTTGGATGAGAGGTCAAACCTTCCTGTGTGTCCTTACAGATTCTACCAAATGACTCCCAGTCTTGACTGGGACTTTAAGTTCCACCATAATGTAAATAATAAATTGGCCATTTATAACTCAACTATTCTCAAGGGTAAAATCCTAGTTCCACTGACAGCAGTGGAGTCCATCCAGCAGTGTGCAACTAAACAAAATAAAGTTGTTATTTTCACTATATACATACTTTTTCCACACTCATCACCTAGCATCTGAGTGTCCTTTAAAAACTGAAATTCTAAGTAATATTTTAATCTACTTAATGGGACTCTTAAAACAAAAAAAAACCCAAAACCGACAATTTGTACAAAACCGTGTTTGTGCTACACCCCCAGCCGTGGCCATTCTCTTGCAATGTCACCTCACAGAGGGCAATGTAGAGTACTTCATATTTTGGCTTCATGCATGCCACAGACACATTGCCAACCTGCAGAGTATGGATGCAGCATGTGCCAAGAGAAGGAGTTTTTCAGTCAGCATAGCAACCCCACTTCCTCCAGTGGCACAAACTGTACCTATAGATTCATTGGTCCATTGACACAGAGGCCGGTATACTAAGGATTTTTCCAGTAGGCCAATATTGGATGAGGGTCTTGTTTTTCCATGCTACTGACCAACACAGCTACACCAACAAAACCTTGCGTAGACCTGGTGTCTCTCTCTAGACTGTAACCATTCTGTATGGCTGTCTCACTAACATGATTGACTCCCAGTCCCATTGCTTCAGCAGCAGACCAACACTCACTGTGATTGTAGGAAACCCCTGAAGCAGCTCTGGGAACTCCCGCCCCCCCCCCCGGGTCCTACAGTCCCAGGCTCCTGCCTGAGGCCAGAAGCCTATACAGCAATGATACATCTTCCAAGCCAAGCCCCATGATCCTGAATCTGCAGGCCTTATGTCACAGAACACGTTCCTGGACTAGCATTCTTATATCCTGTAAAACAAACAAAGACTCATGTGGCACTTTTAAAAACAAACAAATGTATCTATCGCATGAGCCTTCATAGGAGAAAATCCCTCTTCACCAGGCTCTTGACAATAGGAAACTTTACATCCTGTAGTCAATGAAATTCATTGATACCATAGATCCCCCTTCACAGTGTCCCACCAGATTTTGGTGCTTTTATCAGAGGTATCATAAATAGTGAAATACTCTTCTACAGCTCAGTGGTGGTTGGCAAACCTTCAAAATGAAGAGCTGGTGTGGGGTAGGGAAACCTGGGCCCTGCCCTACCACTAGACTCTGGTCCAAAGCCCAATGAGGGATACTACATGGTCTGACCCCCTAGGCTCACCTTAAGACTGCCCTCTCTGGGCCACTTCCTACTAACCCACTTGTGTCCAAAAATCATGGTCTGTAACAAATTGGGGTAAAGTGATCAGTTCCTCCCTTAGAACCTCTTCACAGCTTGGTGTGGCATGGTGGCTCTCTCCCTCTTGGGATAGTCATTGTCTCATTTCATGCCTTGCTCTCCAGCCAAGTCATTTCCACGAATCACCCCTTCTTGCTTAGTCCATAAAAGAAACAATAGAGATCAACCCCTACCAGCTGACAGTACACAAGAGGGGAAAATGCCTTTCCTAAGGAACTGCAAGGTAAAGGTCCTGCCTTTTCCTGTAGTCTGCCCTGATTTGCACTCCTCTGCTCACTTTCAACTTCTTCACCATGAACACCCTTTGCAGTTGTGGCAGAATAGAGCTGGCTGAGTCAAGAGCAGCTCCTTGAATCCTTGTACTCAATGTGCGACTCCAGTATCCTACCACATGCTCCTTTAAGCTCCAACAGCATTAGGGGATCTGGCAATAGTAATCTTAAGCATCCAAGGTTTGGAACGTTAAGTGACTAGGAGCAGAACCAGGTCTTATAGAACCAAGGGATCTGGTCAGAAATAGTGATTGTCCTAATGCCATACTTGAGGACCATTTCAGGCAAAGAACACATGTACATCCACTGCTTGTTTTACTGAGACTCCTAAGTTACCATAAATGATTCTGTTGGGACAAAAGTGAATCATGTCTATTGTTCAAAAATATGAAGCCAAGACAAAAACAATGGGAAGAAGTGAATGACAAGACAGATTTGAAGTCTGCAAAGAACCATCCATTTTGATCTAAAGGAACAAGTTAGTAACTGGATATAGAATAAATCAGCTCTCTGCTTCAGTGAAATTTGGAAGGGCTTGGAGAAGAGTGATTTGAGAATCAGAGGAAATATTTTGTGTTGCTGCTGTCCAATTCCTCATTGTCGTTACCAAATTGAAACTTTCCATTGTGCAGTAAAGTCATTCCATCAGGGCGCCATGCCATTGATGGAGCACCAGGAATAGTCTGTAGTAGACCAGTAAATGAATACATTCCACATCATATCACCTAATTTGGATCATTTGTGGGAATGAGGAATGGTGTTCTTCACTTATGTCTTTCTGTGATATCCCAGGAAAAGAAGTCAGTTATTCATCAGCCTCCCCATTGTCCCAAGTAGATAGTTCAAGGTCACAAATGTTGCACCTTTATCCTTCATTCCTCCCTTTTGCATGTTGGAAGACATGACTGTTTGTTCATTAGGAAAAAAATAAAAAATAAAACTAGACCAAAAGCCAGTGATGTCTATTTTCACCATTTTTTCAATACTGGTGAAAGATATTGAACCTGGAAACTTCACTATCCCCTTCTCCATCTTGCAGAATAGTTTTCTATACCTGTGAATGCAAACTGCTAGTAAATCAGAATTGTCCACTCATTCACATACATTTTAGCATTTTCAAACACACTTTGCAGAGTCTAAATGACCGCAACAAGTGCAAGGCACTGGAGAATAAGGCCTTCGAGTAGTCTTTAAAATTGCTTTGGTTCAGCAGCTTTTTAAGCAAAGCTGATTCATTTTCTTCGTTTCATAGCAATCGAGCAAAACTTACCCAATTGCTGTTCTGATGTGAAACCCACTGAATTTTTTGCATAAGGATTGGAGTTGAAAACTCAAAGAGAAGAATGGACATGTGATTCTACTAAAATTGAGGCTGTATAAAATGGTTTCATGCACTCCCTGAGAAGCTAGTCATGCACTGCTAGATTATTTTTCACTTGCTTTTTTAACCATAGGCTTATTTTGCTTTTTGTTTGTTTTGTTTTATTTTGTTTAAATATCCTTTTGTTTCAGTCCCTTCTGCCTAAGCATTTCAGCACATTGCATTATGCACACTGTGAAATTTGGATGTGTAAATCTCTCCTCTGCATACTGAGTCCTTGTTTTTTGTTTATTAAAAAATAAAAAAAAAGTAAGGGAACATAAAACGTAAGTGAATCAAGCCCTCAGCTAGCATTTAATTGATAAGAACTAAAGCTAATATTAGATAACAAATAAATGGTCTGTTGCACAGGCATTTAATTAAACACCAAATTAATGCAGTAATGACCTACTGGAACTAACAGCCAGAAATGCTTTACTGCCGGCAAGCATCTGGAAGGTTTCACCTTTTTTTTTCCCCCTTCTGTACAAATATATTAAAAAGGCATACATTCATTTTTAATAGAGGCGAGCATTTTTGTTTTGTCCTTTTGAAAAGTGTCTGTACCCTGACCTCTTGGGAAACAAAACTCTTGGATTGTCCTTCAATTCTGATAGATTCAATAAACAAATGACAACTTTGTCCCCCACCATCTCAGTATCATTATCTATTTGAAAGCCAGCTCTGTATACCTTTGGTGATTACACACTGCCAGAAGATTAATTGCAGACAGTACTTGGATAATGGTCTTAGGTAAGAAGTATACAGGATTGGAGGGGGCAGGGCAAAGGAATCGATAGATTTCTTTATCTGTACAAGTCTGTGTCTATAAATGTGCTTTCAATTATACTCTGGAATAGCTGATATGTGTGAGAGATTAACTCCTTTCAAATCCACTCAACCAGCTTTTTTATATGTTTTATTTTTGCACAAAATATGCAAGAGTTTCTTTAAATGTGGTTTATCCACGCATTGCAATCTGCAACTTCTCTACCATAGGGTTTGATCCTTTAACGTAAGGCAAACCTGTTGGGCCCACATCAGTAGCTGAGGTTCCAATTGCTCTCAAGCCCCACAATCAATTTAAAAAAAGAAACGTTCATGGTGTTAAAACTAGGTTGATAACCCAGATATCTCAGATCCAGTCCTGTCTTTGCCATACTTGTTCCTGTATGACACTGTTCAAAGCACTTAGTTATCCTGTGCACCATATGTAAAAAGTCTGCTCTCCTTGTTGTTGATGTATCCCCATTCCAATAATATTTGAGTGCCTTGAATCTTTAATGTACCTATGAGGTAGAGATGTATTTATAGTTAGCATTGTACAGGTGGGGAACTGGGGCTCATTGACACTAAACGACTTGCCCAAGGTCACCAAGGATGGTTGAGATAGAGCAAGAATTGAACTTGTGTCTTGCAAATGCTTAACTAGTTGGTGGCCTGACCAGTGAACTTCCTTCTGGTAGGGATGACCATATTTTCTTTCCCCTGCCTTTATCTGTCTTATCTAGCCAGACTGGGGAATGCCAGAAAAGCTCAGCATGAATCCAACTCTTGTCCCATGGACTTCAGTGAAACCAGAGTCAAGCCAACACCTGAAAAATCTCACCACTGGATCGTAAATCCTTCGAGAATTGTCTCACACCACATATTTGTACAGCATCTAGCATTAGGGAAACCCACTCTTGGCCATTGTCTCTAGCTGCTAACATAATACAAAATAATAATTATAATAAAAATTCTTAATCATGCTCAGCACATCACAAGATAACACAGGCCACCAAAGAAATCCAAGATGGATCAGATAATGGTGGTGGTGATTCAAGAGGTGGACCTGTCTCTGTCAATAATGAAGCAATTCATGTGCATGATGGCACAGAATTCTATGCTACTCTTGGTACCATTTTCTAGAGGGGAGTAAAACTCAGGCCTTTTGCGGCCATGTAGGATCTCATAATAATACTGCAACATAAGATGGATGTGCTGGCCAAATTCCACTTACAGTTTCTATTGAACGCAGCATTCTAGTTCACTTCCTGCCCTACTTAGCCATATGGTGACACTATGCACTAAGAAACAGTTACTGTGTTCCACCCAAGAGGTAGCTGCATTTCAATAGTGTGTGGTATGACTCCTACGTATGTAAAAATATATGCATGCATAGTATATTCATCAATAGGCAAATTCTGCTCTCCTTTACTTTCATATATCCACAGTGTCTTTAAGAGGCTTGGCATAGGCAGAGGCATAAGTAATAAGCTCTGAATGGGATGTAGAGTGCCCGCTCCCTCTGCTAGCTCCCAGATGGCCCTTGGATGAACTGGAGAGGGCTATCGAGAGTATGTGCGGTGGTAAGGCACCAAAATAAGATAAAATTCCTTCTGATGTGTATAGGCATGCAGCAAAACAATGGAAGCCCAACTACTTACTCTATACTACATTGGTTGGGAGAAAGATCTTCCCCATGACTTCAAAGGCACACTAACTGTTGCTTCATATGAGCACAAGGTGACAGATCAGACTGTGGAAATGATTGTGGTGTTTCTGACTTATCAGTAGCAGGAAAAATCCTTGCCAAGATGCTCCTGAATAGACTCAAGATAATGACAGAACAAGCATTATCTGAGAGTCAATGTGGATTCAGAGAAGGAAGATCATGATATTCCCCCTTAGACAACTATAAGAGAAATGTGTAGAGGACCACAAACATCTCTATGTATTTTTTGTCAAATTCTCAGAAGTTTTTGACAGTTGTGAGGAACACTTTCTGAAAAATTCTAATAACCTATGGATGTCCTGAACATCAGACAGTATCATGACACCATGAATGGCAGAGTGTCAGTGGCAAGAAATGTGACTGAAGCCTTCCCCATAAGCCACAAAGTGAATGAGGTGTGTGAGCTTGCCCCACTCTTCTTCACTTTATTCCTTGCAGTGTTTTCAACCATGAATGCAAATGTCAGCTCTCTTGTCCACCTATGTACGAGAAGTGATGGGAAGCAATTCAATCTGGATAGGTTATTTGATAACATCAGGGTGAGAAAAGAGTTTTATGGAGCTTCTCTTTATGGATAATTTGGTTTTGGTTGCTCAACACCAAAAATTATACAGAAAATCACAAAATGATTTGCTAGTGCAGCACACAAGTTTGAGTTAAAATCAACCCAGGTATGACCAAATTACTGTTCTAACCAGTCAACAGAAAAACTGGTAACAATGTTAGATCAGATATTGTCACCAGTGGTGTGACTTTTGAGTGTCAGCTCCTAGCACCATGACAAATGACAATTCTGTTGATGCTGAGATAACTGCATCTTCAAACTGCATCCAGGGTATTAGCAGCATTAAAAAGCACCTTTTTCCTCAGCAAGGATTAAACTGGCTACTTAGGTGAAGCTCTAGAAAGCAATGGTGATATTTTCTATGCTTGATTTTGTGACAATACTGGCATCCTATACAGGGGTTAAAGTAAGACAGAATGCGGGGAAACATTGTTTGGGGGCCCACTATTTTTTGAGGCTCAGCATTCCAGGCCCCTTAAAGATAGAAAACAGAGCTGGAATGCTGCATTCTGCAGTCTACTATTTTTCCTGCTCCATTTTTGATTTTTTTTAGGGCCAGAACGCTGAGCTTCTAAGAATAGCAAGCCCCAAAACGGTGTTCTGTCATGATGGGCAGGGCAGGGAGTTCTGAAAACTCCACTGCCTAGCCTGGTCTCACTGAGCATGCTCTAGGCCAAAGCCTGATCTCATTGAGTATGTTCAGAGCCTCTGAGCATGCTCAGTAAGACCAGACTCTAGGCCGAAGCCTCAGCTTGGGCGGGGCCTCTGCCCAACATGGCCAGGAAAGGGGGAGGTAAGTGTGTGGGAAGCAGGCACTGGGGTGGGGTAAGTGTGGGGAGGCAGGAGCTTGGGATAGGTGGGGGCGCAGGAGCTGGGGTTGTCTGCAGGCATGTGCAGGGCAGTAGCTTGGGTGGGGATAGGTGTGTTCCAGGGTGGGAGCTTGCATAGGGGACACGTGCGTGGATGGCAGGAGCTGGGGGGGGCAGGCATTTAGGGGTGAGGCGCTGGGGTGTGTGAGGGGGCCCACACTGGTGCAAGCAGGCCCACCAATTTCGGAGGGTCCTGGGGCCCGCCAAATTATACTTTAATCCCTAACTCTATAGAAGACATCTGAAAAAGCTGACAAGCCTCCAACTAAGACACTTATGATGAATTAGGAATGTCAAGAAATGTGAAGACAGGGCCTATTACTGAACTGTTAACAAGAGCAGAAATGACCATTGTAGAACCAATCATTAGTTCTTCACAGATCAGGCGGTCAGGGCATGTCACCCCATGCGAGAGCACCAGCTACCAAAACCCACTTTTATGGTGACCTGAAGGAAGGTAATCAAGCAAAGGATGGTCAGATACTATGCTATAAACAAATCCTTAAGAGCCATCTCAAGACAGTGGACACATGCAAGACATCGGCAGAAAACAGTGCACAGTGAAGAAATGCTGTATCTGAGACCGTTGAAAAGGTAGAAGAAAAAAGATTAGCAATCAGCAGCAACATCAGTTAAAATACGACAATAGTCACAATCAATGCAGGGAAACCTCCTGCTCTAAATGTGGCCATTGTCTCCATTCAAAAGCTAGACTTACTTCAAATCAGCTTGTGGGAAAGTGCTAGTTCCTCCCTGCAGTCATCATAGTTTTGGATGGACAACAGAAGAGAAAGAGAAAGGAGGCCTGGCGCCAGTGAATTCATAGAGCTCTAACTAATCTAAGATTCCAAATAAGTTGTCTGAGGGTGTTTTAGAGCAAAGGAAGAGTCGGAGCTTTGACTAATCATGCTCCATCTCACACTGGATATACACATACCTGAAGTAAACAACTAAGGTAGCATCTTCCATCAAAACGTTGTACGGCACCGACGTCAATTCAGCATCACAGTTGCTCATTATCTTTCTTGCTTTCTGTGTGTGGTGAGACAATGAGACAACCACCAGAAAACTCACCTTCTTTTAACACTGGTCAAGGGAATTATTATAGTAATGTAATTCCTGTTATAACCAGGGAAGTAGCTTGTTTCCTAATGGTATCTCTTCTTCTGTCTCTCTATTTCTCTCTGCTTCATTGTAATGCTTCTCCTAGCAATTTTCTCTTGACTCTCTGCTGCCCAGCTTCCCAACGCTGTTTTTCAGAACACCCATCTAACCATATGGAATCTTTCAGATGATAGGTGAGCCTCCCAAGTGCTTCCTGTGTGGTGAACAGTGTAAACCAAACATGAACCAGTCCTCTGAGAGATAAGGTAGCTGGATTTTCAAGTTCAGATTGCTCATAAAAAAAACATTGCAATGGCCACAAAACTAACAGCAGTAATCATATGCTATTTGGGCAAGCAATGGCATTGCCCTTTATGAAGGGCTTTGGAATTTGTAAGTCAAATATATAGTTACACCACGATCAGGAAAATTACATCTAGAGAAATGCTCTAAAGACAGCAGTAGTAGCACTAACTGTTCACGTTGTGCCTTTCTGCCCATTATCACATTTGACAAACACTTTGAATTCAAGCAGAAAATCCATGGTGAAATGTGAAGGCAAAAGAAAAGGGAAGGAAGTGTTGATGAAAACAGTACAGAAATAGCAAGCAGTATAGAATCAGAGACTGTAAACAAAAAGAATCTCTGGCTTTTTATATTCCAGTATCAGGGGGATTTGGGCTGAATTGCAATCATGTATCAAATTCAGGATCTGAAACACTTTGAGAAGGGCAGGAGATGAAAACACCAATGGGGGCAGCTACCTAACCTACCTACATGTATGTAAAGAGAAACCAAGTACTTAGCTCTTGTTCTTATTCCACACCATGAATCAAAGAGTTATTGATAGTGATGACCTTCATCCAATGTCATCCTAGCCAAACTTCAAAATATCTTGGCAATTCTAAGAGGGCTAGTGAAGCGTCGGACATGTACCTCAGCTGTGGGCATGTAAAACAGATGGCATTAATGTAAGTGGTAGTTCAGTCTTCAGTTTTTCCAAAGCAAAACTTATTCATTTGAAAGCACTACAGACAGAAAAAAGATTTTAAAGGGTCAGTTGACTCCGGTCAGTTCACATTTCACCACATGTGCACATTGGCTGACCATGACCACCGATCTTCTACATTAGCACAGTTAACACACACACGAGTCCCCTTACATAGTCTTGGCTTATGTCAGTGCCACATGTAAGTTTGGGATTTGTGATATTCCATGTACTTTGTCTAGTGCTAAGGGACACGGCTCCCAGAATCCTCTAGCACTCAGACTTACCAAGCTTTACCAGACTTGTGTCAGCCTCAGTAATTTAACAACTCAATATCATCCCAACAGCTGACTAAGGGGTATTGATAACTGGCAGTAGCCAATGGATTAATTAGGTCTCTACTCAGTTCTTGTTTTCTTAGATCAGACAAGGCTGGTAACATAGCAAGTGACATAAAATGCAGTGACATAAAATTACAGATTCCTTTTATGATTGTGTGAGGTAGTCTTTTTCATTTGTGCTAGAAGAGGAAAATTTTCAAGTTTGTACAGTCTTCTTCTGGTCTGAGAAAGGCAATCAAGAGTATCACAGCAAAATGCAAGATGGAACTGATAGTTTAGCAGAAGGAGTTAACATATGTTAAAAGACCATTCAGGTGAAGTGGCAGTTAAGACCTCTGCAGTCATAGGACCCCCCACACACAAACGGAAGTGTGTGTTGGGGGGGGGCTTAGCGGGTTTGTTGTAATAAGCTGCCTAACTCATATATCCATAGAACAATGGACAGATATCCAATATCCAACCCAAACACATCACCAAACTCAACCATTTAATTCTCACCTGTAACAACTGTAGATTAGAAAGAAAATGTTTGGCCAAAACCATGGGAACAGCCATGGGCTATGTGTACACTAGAGGGCTCAGTTAAGTAGACTTAACAAGGTCAACTTAAAAAGTCAACTTCATTAAGCTGACTTAGAGAGTCCACACTTTTTTAAGTCTACTTTATTAAGTCAGCTCAAGCCAAGGTAGCCACATAAGTCACCTTAAGGGCAGGAGTTATTAAGCCAACGTAAGCAAGTGCCGAATGTGGCCATGGAGTTGCTCAAGTTGACTTCAGCCAAGTTAAGTCAACTTAAATGTTCAGTGTAGACATACCCATGCTTACTAGTATGACTCCCCAATATGATAACCTCTTGATGGAACACATTGTTAAATCATTTCTGAACTAATGCACTGCAAAACAAATGATATATCTGAGAGACATCAATGATATGTTCATCCTCTGGAGAAATAATCACAGCTCCCTCAGATTTCCATAACAGGTTTAACAATCACTGACCATCCGTCAAGCTCTCTCTAGAACACTTTCACATGAGCATTAATTTCTTAGACATCATATTCTTCTTCAGCGATGTATCCCTACAAACTATATACAAGAAGCCCATGAATCGCCTTACTTACCTTCTTACATTCAGTAACCATGCCAAACATACCAAAAATACCATTATCCACAAGCAGGCACTCAGATACCACATAACATGTTTCAAAGAGAAAATACAGAATATATTCCTTAGCGCACTTATAACTGTTATTATCAAACAAGGACACTCCCCCAGACAAGTAGATCACTCCATGGAGTGAGAGAGAGAACTCGCTTCACTATGGTGTGTTTATATCAAACAAAAAACAAAACAAAAGAAAGAAGCCCACACACGCACCTCTGAGTGCACCTCTAATCATCACCTAACACTCACAGTGAAAGCCCTAGGGTGTCATTAAACAACTACATCCCATATTCAATGGGAGCCACATCCTGAGAGAAATCTTTCCTGAACCCCCTTTTCTGGTCTTCAGACAATACTCCGACTCTCCCAAGATCAACATCATCAGAAGCAAGCTCCTCACAGATCAGGAAACAATGACTCAAACCACCACCAGCCCTGCCAATGGATGTGAAAGCTGTCAGGATATTTCCACTGCTATACTAATCAACACCCTCCCTCCTCACAAGCCATCTTTGAAGATCCATGTGTCTTATGCAGGCTTATCATGGCATGGTATGTGCCTCATCCCAGGCACTGAATGCCCAGTAACTATGTGGGTGAAACAAGACCATCACTACAGTCTCATGTGGACCATCACAGAAAAATGATAGAAGACAAAATCCCCATATTGCCTGTCAGTGAACAGTTGTCACAAAGTGATCATTTCATATCTGACCTCCCAGTCCTCATAGTGAAAGGTAATGTGCATGATGGCCTCAAAAGACAAGACCAAAAGCTTAAATTCGTAGCTTTAGTAAATCCATGCTTTGTATTGTTTAGTAAAGAAACTGAATTGAAGGCTTATGCCAATCTATAACACAGGAATCCTGCCTCTTTTGTTTTATTTTATTTTATTCCTGTAATGGTGTTCATTGGATACTTCTTCTTGAATGATCTCTTTTGATGTGTATTAACTCCAGTTCTGGGGAATACACTCAGACAGTACTTAGTTTAGTATGAAAAGCCCAAAACCATCTCAAAAACTTGTCTGTTTCACCAACAGAAGTTGATACAATAAAAGGTATGATCTCACCATTTTGTCTTTCTAATAGCTAATATATAACAGGTAAAATCTCTACATTTAGTCATCTGAGTTCAGGTTAAAAAAAAAATCTCCTCAGGTGTGAGGGGGGATATCTTTCTTAAAGTTGAGCTGAAGTGAGAAGTTTTGATTCTGTGTTTCCCTCTATGCCGAACAAAGATGAGCCCTCTTCCATAAACAAGTGGCTGATCAGCCTAGAAGATTCACTGAGCACCTCAGATCCTACAGTGGAGGACATGGTGAAGATAACAGCTGTAGCTGATGAAGCTAATCCAAACTTTGTGGGATACTCAAGTGGTCCTGTCTACAACTTAATGGTACTATGTCAAATAGATGCCACTTTTTAGGAACTTGACAAAATGTTTCCCCACATGTCTCCAGATATCATTTTCCTAAAACGTATGAAAATACACAACTGATCTAGGTACAATATCAAGATCATCATCATCTTCTTCTTCTTCTACTTCAGCAGCAGCAGAAGAAGATATTAATCACAGAGGGACAGAGTATACCACATTATATGGATTTATGGTCTGTTTTCCTCTGACCAGTAAATCACTTCTGGATCTGTATTAGAAACCGTGCCTGCTAGGCTCATGCCTGATCCATTACAGCTCAGTGCCTACAAGACATGTCGTTTAATCTTCTCCGTGTCTCAGTTTTCACTTCTGCAAAATTTGGGCAAAATGGATTAATAAATTATAAGGCAAAAAGGGACAATTGTGAAAATCTAACATGACCTGCATAACACCAGCCATAGGATTTCTGTGAATGAATTACTTTTTGAACTATTATTCTAAATCTTGGTTTAGAAATTGCTAGTGATAGCCACCACAGACATTCTTAAGACATTTTCCTGGTTAACCATCCTCACTGGTACAAATTTGAGTCTCTTTGTCATCCAAATTCATCTAGCTTTGTCTTTTGCTCATTGGATCTTGTTATATATTTATCTACTAATTTGAAGTGTCCTCTACTATCAAATTTCTGTTCCCCCTAGAGCCCCTGGTTACCTAAGGCCACCTCTGGCTGAGGTCCAGTAACAAGGAGGGAGCTCAGACCAATGGGCAAAATGCCGCTTATACTATTCCCCTGAAAATCACCAGGCGGCACCCATTCAGTGGGTCACATGCTAGTAACTGTCTGCAATGTGGTTACTGTTCTTAATTATGGCACACCATTCAACCTCTGGTTTTGAATTCATAATGATTAATTTCTTAATGAGCTTTCCTGATATATACTATTATAGTATTTTGGTTCTTCATAAACATGTATTAACTTGCCTTCTCAACACTCCTGTGAGGCAAAGGGGTGGTATTAATCCTGCTTTATAAAAAGGAGGCTGATGCACAGAAATTAAGGGAAAATTCTTTTGGATACCCCATATGACATGATTTAGATCTGATACTTCAGAATCCAGAGCGTTATCTACCACTTTATGGCTATCTCCACACATACATCATTATTTCAAAATAAGTTATTTCAAAATGATTTATTTTGAAATAAAGTCCTTATTTCAAAATAAGTTAATTTGAATTAAGAAAATGTTAATTCAAATTAAGGGAAAGCCTGCTTTCGAAACAGCTGTTATTTTGAAATAAGGCTGTTTGGACATGATGTTTCAAAATGATGTTGTTTCGAAACAACATGTCCAAATGGCATTATTTTGAAATAACCATTTCGAAATAACAGCCGTTTCAAAATGAATGGGGTTTAAGCTGTTTCAAAATGACGGTTCTTATTTCGAAATGATAGAGCCCGTCATTTTGAAATAAGAAAATGTCGTGTGGACCTAATCTTTTTTATTTCGAAATAACCAGTGTTATTTCAAAATAAAAGAGACGTGTGGACATACCGTATATGTCCAAAGTACTCTTCTCATTCACTTCCGGTCTAGCTGTGGACTTGAAATTGAGGTTAACAGAGTTAATTCCCACTCCTGAGTGCTGTAGCTATGCCGATCTTACCCAGGGAAGTGATACAGCAAGACTGACAGAAGCATTCTTCTGTCAACCTAGCTGCTGCTGGTTAAGGAGCTGGAGCTCCTACACTGACAGGAAAAGACCTTCTGTTGCTGCATTGGAGGTTACAGTGGAGGCACAACGACACCAGAGCAATATTTCTGTGGCACCCATAGTGCATAGAAGCTCCACAAATCTGACCTTATGATATTATACTGGGCATTCAGAAAGTCAATACCCTTCCCCATGGCCTGACTTTTCTTTTTCTCTCTTCTGCTTTTGATTCTAATGAGTTCTTTCTCCACACTGCCTGGATGTTGGCAGGAAGTGTCAGTGAAAGGACAGGATGCACAGCTCCTTGCTCAACGTTCCAGGAACCCAGTCCCAGCCTAGCCAGAAACAGCTAGAAGAAGTCATTCTAGGAAAGTCTGGGCCTGAACCTGTGCCCCTTCCTCACCCCCAAGGCTTCATGCAGCCTGGTCAACAGAAGGAGTGGTGAAGGGATGGAGCATACTCAGTCATTCTGCAGGGACAGAGACCTGTTATACACAGGCACCATGAGATAGTCTGGTGTGCTCAGTGAAGCCAAAAACTTCATTGCTTTTAGCTGCTAAATTCAGAGAAGGTCAAAATGAGCATGTGCAAAATGTGTTTTTAATTTTTTTTCTCCCAAAGTCTTATAATTTGACTATTGGACAGAATTTCACAGGAATAGCAAAAGGCAGTCTGAGACATATATCTGGCCTAGAAATTTTTTCAGCTGATTATAAGCAATCTGACACAGGCTCTTATAGTAAGAAATGTAAGGTGACCTTATTAATAAGCAGTGCCACTAGGCCCTGGGTGGCCAATGGGGGGCCTGGACCCCAGTTAATCTTTATATGTAGCAGTGCCCCTGCCTATTGTTATGGTGTTGTATTTCCTGCAGCATCAAGCATGTGTACAGATGTGAAGCATGTTACACAGCTCAGATCCTCAGGACTCCCTCTCTGAGGCTGAAGGCAATGCAAATTTAGCTACCTAGCTCAGGTGGGACAAAGGAAATCATACAGCAGCAGAGGGAAGAGGGGCTGAAGGAGGACTGAAGGTAATGCAGACACTTTGAGAAAGGGAGAAGTAGCTGGTTTTTGCCAGAGAAACAGAATTTGGTAAGGAGATGAAAGTTTCTGAGCCTATCCACATGGCCAGGAAGGCCTAAGGTAGATGAACATCACCAAGAGTCAGCATCGTGGGTAAGAATGAGGAGAACAGACTAATGAGTACCCTTGGAATTGTGTTAGTAGAATAGAATGAGTTTTATATCTTTTATTTACTTGTGCTAACTCCTGATTACTTTATTAAATGATTGTGCATTGATTTGCTATATACTCACTTAAAATTATATTCTAATCAATAAACTAGTTTTTGTTTTATCTAAAGCTGTGTGGACTTTAGACAGTGTGAATCAGAGAGGCTGAACCAGTGCAATTCTATGTCAAATGGATGGATGAAGGTCTGTGAGTCTGTGGTGATTGGGGGAAGGGTCCCAATCTCAGTAGGGTGGGAGTTTCTCGTACAGTGCCTGGGGACTGAGGGTGCTCATTTGGAGACAATCCCATTGGTGGCCAGAGGGTTCACTTCCACTTCCTGGAACCAATTACATGCAGGAGGCTAATGTGGACTGACTCACAAGTGGGTGGTCACCTGGCAAAGCGGGGCAAGTCAGGGTTCAGGAGTGGAGATTGGGCAGTCACAGCAGAACAGAGGACTAGATTCTGGGAATGACATCTCACACTTTGTTACTGTTTGATTATGCAATTCCAGTCCCAGATGAGGTGTGTTGTTGATGGGTCAGTTCATAACTTTGATGTTCTACTGTTTTAAGAAAGACAATTCTTGCTATTATAATCCCTTTTTTACAGATTTGGGAAACTGACATTTCAGAAGGGTAAGATCAAAATTTCCAAATCTGGATGCCTAAACATAGGTTCCTGAAAAAGTGCTTGGACTTTCAGAGATGTGAGCCCATGCAGCTATCAACTGCACCATGCACAAATTATGAGCACTCTGTTCATAATGAAAATAAGGCCACTTCGGTGCTATCATAAAAACTGCAATCAACAATATGACAACACTGAGAGGGAAGCTGTCTCATATATTTTTCATCCTTAGGAAATCATGTGCAAGTGATGATGATTAGCTAAAATTGACTCATGATCATCAAGATAATGATGACTGCTAATTTTTTCTATTCCTCTGCTCCCAATGATGATCTATTATTTCTGTCCATTTGGAACGTCTGACAGGAGTGACATCAATTTCACATGGTCTAGTAAAATAGTCATGAAGTTTTGGCTTAGTAAGTCTCTGCAGATTCATGGTCCCATAATTTTAAAGGGTGAATAGGTGCTGTCAGTGGTATCAGACATTGCAGAACAAAGCAAACACAGAATCCTGTAGTCAGATTCCATCCAAAACACATTACAGAAGAGGCAGGCCTTTAGAATAAGAAAAGCATGTTACTTCAAATGAAGCAAGACACATGAGATGCTAGAATTTTACAGTGGATGGCTATCTGTTTATTTTTCTCTTAATTGATACTTTTTGTTTGCTTCCCATCATGGTAGGTGTATTATCTTTCCCCTCCCTGCCCCCCATTTTCACTGACAGATAGGACATCTTGTTTACCGAGACTACTGCTCTATGAAATTTCTTTTGTTTCCAGTACACATGATCTGGTTTAATCTGTACTGGTTACATTAAATTCTATTAGTCCTCTACAACATACACAGAGAGGTTCTGCTTCTCCTGAGTGAGCATGCACCAAACATGCAGTAACTGACCCAGCAAATAGTTTGTGAAAGACAGAGAAAATAACAATAGCATTTTTGGTAAAACGGATACTGTGGGTTTCAGATAGGAAGCTAACCAAGCCTGATCCAAAGTGCAATGAAGTCAATAAACTGTTGGTTTAGGCTCTGTTATTCTCAGTTTGCCCCTGCAGTATCAAAACAAGGCCTAACTACCACATCCATGAAATTCACCAAAGCAAGCAAGGAGTCCTGTGGCACTTTTAAACTCTTTTTTTTTTTTTTTGTATAAGCTTTATATGAGTGAAGTCCTACTTGAGTGGATGTGTGGATGTCAGAAAGTAGAAAAACTTACAGTATGGGAGGGAAAGCTAAACTCTGCCAATGAAAACTCTTTAAGGGTATGTCTACACTGGAGGCTCTGTTAACTTGACCTAACAAGGTCAACTTTAAGTAGATTTAAATTCAACCATGTTAAGTTGACTTAGACAGTTCACACTGAAAACTCCTGTTGACTGCCTGCATCCACACTGGCAGGTGCAAGGTCAATGGAGGAGTGGTGCATTGTGGGTAGCTGCCCCACATCAGGAGGGGGCCTGGAGGCTAATTAGGTCAATTTAAGGGCTTTCCCCATCTACATTGGATTAAGTCGACTTAAGCCTTAAGTCAACCTTAAGAGGCTGTGTTATTAAGTCGACTTAAGGAAGTGCTTAAGTCGACTTAATACAAGCCCAATGTAGCCACAGGAGTCTGTAGGTTGACTTAACCTTCCTTAAGTTGACCTGAGACTCCAGTATAGGCATACCCTAGAAGTAATTTCAAATAAAAAATGCATAACATTTCATAGTGAAAATGTAGACTCCTTAACTTTTTTTAAGAAAAATCTGATTTTGGCTGTGACAGTTATTTGTGCTCAACAAAAATGTTTTAGTACTCTCAAATATACATGTTTTGGTTGGGTGGGGGGAAGTTTCGCTGAGAGAAAAAAAAAACCTTTTATTCTGCTCCCAAGGAGAGACTGTTTCAACCAGATCCCCACAATTTTAATATATATTGCATACCTCCTCGATTCTATTCCAAGACTCAGCTGGGAAAGTGACCAGCATTGTCTGTTTCCATCCGAAATTAGAATAGTAATAATAGCAAAATATAAATCATCATTTGAGGGAATATAAGTTTAAGTAATGTTAATGAATCTCCTTGAACTCCTTTGATGAAATGCTCTCTTTTATATAGTTTGATTTTTAGGTAACTCTGAATAGGTCATTTATTTTTGCTGGTCTGCACTCATGTGGCTGCAATATCTATTTAATTTCTTAACAGTTTACTGCCTTTTCTCAGATTTGCCCTACCTTCCTTTCCACAGTCATTTTTGCTGTTTGTTTTTTTGTGTTCAAATCCCCTTTCCTGATATTTCCCTAACTTTCTCCTCTCTTAGATCTTCTGCATCATCCCTGTGCCTCATTTCACCTTGCAGAATCTGAGATGTCCTGCTAAACAGTATAGGAGCACTAGAATATTCCTTTCTACAATGAATAGTCTCTCCTTAAGATTTCCTTTCAGTGCATGCTAGAAGACATTCTTGAGCTTGTCCATAGCTATTTCTAATTTGTCTGATCTTCATCAGTCAGTTTAAAGGAGCATAAAATGTCATCTGCCTCATCCGTCACCATGTGTGTATTAATGTATTTATCTGATTCACTTCCTCTTGCTCATCTAGGCTTGATGCAATTCTGAATCTTTCAGATCTCCTAATTTATTTCAGTCACTTTTCGGGTTTACTGAAGTTGAATTTCTCAGGTGGACTAGTCTGAAATTGTACCATGCTCTAGCAGTTCCATAAGCTATTATCATCTTAATAGCCTGTAAGCCTTGTTTTGTATACTTTCTTTTGGTTTGGTGCCAAGCAAAGAGGTCTGTTTAGTCCCTCCCTCAAAGAAGATACCTTTTTCTTTATGCCAGCAGAACCACTCCCTGGGGATTGACTGGAAGTGTCACCATGTCACAAGACACGGATGCTGCTGTTTCAACCATATCAGCCTGGTATAGACTCATTCTGAACATACAGAATGAGCAATAAGTTACCTTACTTGGATCTGCTGAAGTTTGCTTGGAGACATGCAAACTAGTTCTAACAAATATACATGGATTTGATTCTTCATATGAAACTCAGCTGCAGACTAAACTCAACCTTCTCTGTAGTTTGGTTGCCATCTTTTCTCTCACTTTTTGATATCTGCAGTGCTCTTGACTGCATTCAGAATGAGAATCTTAAATATATAAAAAGTACAAGAAAAACTCTTTATAATGCAGTATATTGGATCCCAAACATGAATTTTCAGACAGCTCAGTAAGGTGGTTGTTCTGATGAGATTTCCAGCTTAATTTGTACACCATAGAAGCCAAGCTATGTTCCTATAAGCCCCAAATGAGCATTCCAGTAAAAAATAGTAATGTTCAGAAACTGTTACCAGATGACTAGAACTCTAGTTCCTCGTTAGCAATTTCAGCAGATAAATGAAGGATTAATTCAGCCCCCCTAGATGATTCATTATCTCATCCCTGCCATGTCAGAGCTGAGGTAAATTGGTGAAGTGGCCTACAGGAGATTAACACTACCATTGCCTGGTCCTGACCTGTTTTGTGGATAAACAGAGAACATCAGTCCCCAGAGCTGATATAATTGAACTGGGGTTGGTCCTGCTTTGAGCAGGGGATTGGACTAGATGACTTTCTGAGGTCCCTTCTTACCCTGCTTAGCTATGTTCTATTGTGCTATGATGACTCAAAAATAATTGTTCTGGATTGCTGTTTGCTGCCTACCAAATGTATTGAGAACTATGAAAAGTTGAGACTAGTGAGCAGATTTGAGATGTGTACTGATGTGTATATTTCCTCCAAGAAACATACATTGGACTGCCTGTCCGACTTTGTCTTTTATGCCTTTTGACTAACACAAGCTTTGAGAAATGTTTCAGCAGTAACCAGATAGTTTTACAGATTCTGATTTAATTAGATCAAAGTATCTACTTACTGAACATATTTCCAGAGCAGCAGCAAAATGGAGGGATGACCGAGATAGGCTGGTAAATGGGACACAAATCTGAAATTCAAGAGAACTGGGTTCCAGCTCTTCTGCTGAACCTGCTGTATGATTTTGAGTTAATCACTTTATCTTTCTGTGCTTCTGTTTCCTCTCCCGCTGTTTTTTTTTCTATTTAATTATTATCCTCTTTGAGGAGAGGATTTCATTTGTTTATTCAGCAGATAGCGCTCATTGTTCTCTCCTTCCATTACTAAAATACTCTGAAGAAGAAGAAAAATACGAGAACCTGTGTAAAAAAGCTGCATGCTGAAAGAAACCACTTCATTAACTTAAGTGTGAGGTATATATTCTAGTTGGCCATAGACATTTTCTTCTAATTTATGCTAATATGTCCCCTTTTAATTTTCATTAATACTAATATTGTCATAGTGGCTGGACTGAAACTGAGTGATACTAAGAAGAAAACTCAGCCCCTTGCATGAAATAGTGGTTTTTATTTTCGGTGACTGGATACTTTTTGCATTTGTTTCTATTTCTGTGTTGTGTAGTCAAGCTTATTTACAAGCAGCAATATCTCAGCCACTACCCTCTGCTGTCAATTGCAGATGAGCTCAGGACTTTATTTAACTTTGTGTAGGCTTTAATTTCTCCATTTGCAAGGCAAGTACTAAATGGCCTTTCCAAGGTTGTCTTTTGATCTGGCTGGTTGCATGAGTGGCCTTCACCCTGTTCTGTGATTTTACATACCAGCTCTATAGTTTATAACTAACCAAAAATAAATAAACAAATAAAACACCATCTGTGCTTTGAAAAAAAAGTTAGCTATTAAAATACATTTTCACACCTCTTTAGACTGCTCTACTCACCAATATGTTAACATAGTACAGAAAAGAGCCACAAGAATGATTAAAGGAGTAGACAATATGCTTTACAGTGATAAACTCAAGGAGCTCAATCTATTTGGGTTAATAAAGAAACAGTTAAGGAGTGATTGTATTGCAGTCAATGAAAACTTTCATGAGGAACAAATACTAATTATTGACTCCTGAATCTAACAGAGAAAGTTACAACTAGATTCAATGGCTGGAAGTTAAGTTAGACAAATCAGACTAGAAATATGGCATGTTTTTAACAGTGAAACAGATTAACCATTGAGCAATTTCCCATGGGTTGTGGTGGGTTCTCCATCACTGACAATTTTTAAATCACAATTGGATGTTTATCTCTGTCCGCATCTTGGACATAAATGGATATGGGTAGAAGGGGCAAATTTCATTGAACATCTCTAATCTCCATATTGTGGGACAGTGAAGGGCTTTCTTGGCCCCTGGTATAAATCAGAGATATTTTAGAGAAACGTTTAACTAATCCTTCCTCCTTTATAGGCTGAAAATAGGACCAGTGAAATGCTCTTATACCAGTTTCACACCTTGCTCAAGAGATATTCTCAGGTGGAAGTTTAGGCCTTACAGTAGGGAGCATGCTACCAAAGTAGTATAAAGGGAGCTGGGACATCAGTTCAGAAAAATGGGAGAGGTGGAAAAGAAGAGCAAAGTTCTATCAACATGTAGAAAATTACATGGGATTGTACTATATCCTGCAAAGTGGTGAGGAGTGGAAGGAGTGAAACATATAGACCTATGAAGGGGCTGCGGGGAAGCAACTGTGTCCCTCCTCCTAGAATAAATGGCTGTCTTGAAAGTGAGTTTGGTGTGACAGAAATACAGGTTTCTGAATAGGAGTGCCCTCATACGATGAGGAAAAACTGTCCTTATGTATTCAAGTTCCAAAGGGGTAGCTGTGTCAGTCTAGTTCAGCAAAAGAAACAAGGAGTTCTGTGGCATTTTTAGGCTATGTCCACATGTACATTGTTATTTTGAAATAAGTTATTTCAAAATAAAGTCTTTATTTCAAAATAAGTTAATTTGAATTAAGAAAATGTTAATTTCAATTAAGAGAAAAGCTCAAAGCGAAATACCATGTCCAAACACAGGACTTGCCAGTTCACTTTAGGAGAGGGGCACCATGGGAGGTGTGGCAACATGGCCCCCTCCCTGGGCCATGCCCCCACCCAATATAGGCTAAAAGGAAGGCACCCTGGGAAGGAGAAGGGCAAAGTGTTATTTTGAAATAATGGTTATTTCAAAATAACACATCCGAACGGTGTTATTTTGAAATAAACCATTTTGAAATAACAGCCATTTTGATTTAAAGAAGGTTTAAGCTATTTCAAAATGACAGCTCTTATTTCAAAATGACGGAGCCCGTCATTTCAAAATAAGAATATGTTGTGTGGACCTAATCATTTTTATTTTGAAATAACCAGTGTTATTTCGAAATAAAAGAGATGTGTGATCATACCCTTAAAGACTAACCAATTTATTTATTGAATGACCTTTCATGGGAGAAAATTCCACTTCATTAGACACTTTGAAGACGGATTTTCAAAATGTCTGAAGAAGTTGGATTTTCTGCCATGAAAGCTCATGCAATAAATAAATTGGTTAGTCTTTAAAAGTGCCACTGGCCTCCTTGTTTGTCTTTATTTATTGTATCTTTACCAATAAGTTTAAAAAAAGAGGGACTGGAAATCTTATTAAAATAATTCCAGTATCTTTGAACTCATGAAATTTTTAGGCACGGGTAGGCTTAATACTTTCAAGTCATCTTTGAGCAGAAAAGCATCTGAACTTTTGAATTACTTATCCTAACTGAGTCTCTATAAAACTGCAGTTTTCCCATTCCTTTTAAGAAGAAAGTAGGAAGATGTCCTGTTAAAAATATCTATGCCCACATGTTCAGAATTTGCTTTCTATATACTTTGTGAAATTGCATTTGCAGACATAGAAACTGAGTGTAAAGAGTGTGAACGTAATCTGGACCAAAGTTTTTTACATTCCCAATGGTCAGTCAAAGGAGACATCTCTGGAATGGTACAAGTACTGTAACTAACCAGATGGCCAACTACATTTCTTGATTGTGTCTGGTCCATACTTGCCCTGAAACTGGTTTTGGGATAGTGAGCCTTTCATAGGCCAGGTCTGCACTGAAATTGCTGCCTCAAGCCCCGTGGATCAACACAGCAGGATCAATTAAGTGTCCTGTGTAGACCCACTCAATTGATTCCAGTGGTGTTCCCTCTTCAACTCAGTAACTTTGCCCCCCAAAAATCAGTAATGCTGCATCAAAAGGAGAGCTTTTCCCATTGATGCAGCTGAGTGAAGATGCCGTGGTAAGGGAGAGCAAGTAAAGCGGTGGGAGATACTCATTCTAATGTACATAGATTACGTATCACCCATCGCCTTAGTGCAGCAGTGTGTACAAGGCTCTAGCTAAGCCTGTGATCACTCACTGGATCAAAGGTATGCACATGGTGGAAAGAGTGATTAATCATTACTATCTAATGGTGGTTCAGTGGCCTAGATGAAATAAACAAGCATTCTTGTTTGGGTTCCTAAAGGACACACATCCTTATCATAACAGCACCTCAATCTCAGTGAAAAAGCAGACAGCTGTGGTCCAGATTATAAAAAGTCATCATTAATTTTTTGATGTAGATTAAGAGACCGATCGGGACAAGAAAAAGTCACAGGGAGCATCTTTGAACATCCAACTCAGTGAACAGAGAGAACAAGAGAGATAAGAAAAAAACAGAGTCCTGAGGCATCTAAAATATTTCCAAAGGGATAGCCATGTTAGTCTAGTCCAGCAAATAAATAAATAAATAAATAAATTAAAATAAAAGGAGTTGTGTGGCAAATAAAGACTAACAGATTTATTTTAACAAATTTCTTCAGGTATAAGATTCCATAGACTCCAACCCACTTCATCAGAATCAGTCCATGAAACCTTATGCTCAAAGACATTTGCTAGTCTTTAAGGTGCCACAGGGCTCTTGTTGTTTTTACTGTACACAGACTAACATGACTACCCCTCTGGAAAGAGATGAGAAAAGTCCTGCTCACTTCAATATTAAATCATCCCTGGAACTTGGCAACTTTTCTTCCTACCAAAAAAAAAAAAAAAAAAAAAAAAAGTAAAATATGTTGCCTCTTCTCTCTCTCTCTCTCTCTCTCTCTTTTTTTTTTTGGCTTTAATTGATTTCTAAAGTGCTTGTCAAAGTAAGATACAGCTGCCAGTTCATGTGTTAATGCAACAATATAGTGTAGCTGTGCAGACCTTGCATCTAATCAAAATTTAATCAACTCTAATAAAGTGAACTGGCTACAGAAAGATAAGGTGGGATTGTGCAGACAAGCATCACATCTGTCTGTCAAAGACGATGCTGTAACTGGACAGGCATGATTTTTCTCTCTCCCTTCCTCCTCCCCAATATATTTTAGAGTTGTTTGGGTTTCTTTTTTGTTCAATAATGGAGGGTTTGTTTAAAGGGACTGTAGGAAGGGACAATGTTCTTATGTAGTGATCTCCATTTTGGGTGACATTAGTTTGAAATGGGGCTGTCCAGAGTGAAAAGGATCAGTTGAGATAGCTTAAGCTAAAACACTTGTGTGTTTCCATTAAGACTCAGAGGGACCTGTAATACACACTCACTGATGAGTTACTCTTAGAGGGCAGACTTTTGGCAGTCACAGGCCTTGAATTCTGTTCCTTGCTTCATCATGGACTTACTCTGCGACTTTGGACAAGTCCTTGATGGACGTAAGCGATGCGATTCTTCTTGTCTTCACTGCATCAGTTCATACTCCTTGGAACCATGGACTGATTGTATGTCTAGCTGGTCCTTCAGTGTAGATTAGAGCAGCCTGAAGAGCTTTTTGACTTCCACTGATTCTTGATAGAACTACACAACAAGTCATGGACTGCTTCAGCATACAAGGCCTCCTTCATGCCTTCTTCCCTTCCCATTTCATGTGGACTGGCAGCTATGATAAAGGGTGTAAATTCTTCAAAGCATCTGATGAAGTGGGATTTTCTCCCATGAAAGCTCATGAGATAAATAAATGTATTAGTCTTTAATCAAGACCTCAAAGAGAAACTGAAGAATTGGAATTGATATACAAATTTGACTGTGACAGCAGGAGTAAATCATGACTATGGATTGTTTCCCCATTACAACAGATGATTTGACCTCAGCCTCCTCTGTGTGCAGTTTCCCAGTGTTTGAATCTTAACAGCTTTGATTTGCTGTTACAGTATGACTTGATCCCATGACTTAAGCTTCCCTGCATTTATTTTGTTCCCATTCTCTAAGTTCCCCCTTCTTCAAAGTGTCTGACAAAGTGGGATTTTCTCCCATGAAAGCTCATGCAATAAATAAATTCATTTGTCTTTAAGAGCCACAGGACTCCTTGTTTGTTTTGCTGAGCCAGACTAACGTAACTGCCCCTTTGGAACATGACTCCTTGTTTGTATTGGGGTAAACTTAAGAGCTGTTACCTCAGTCATGCAAATCCCAGGCGTTTCTCCTATGATAGGGTCATGTGAAGCCAGCAATGTAGTGTGACGTGAAAGCAGTTCAGGGTCACCTTGTGCCATTGTTAATAAGTTCCCTTATCGTCTTTCTGGTCTTAAGGATTAGTTGCTTAGAAATCACTGCAGTGAGTGTGGTATAATGCTGAGAAACAGTTGTCCACTGGCTTCTGTCAGAATGGTCTGCGGTGGTTTCGCAGCTATTTGCAAATGAATATTTGCTTTTTCTGATCTGAGCTTGACTGATTGAGATTATTCTCTTTTTCTGGGACAATGCAACCAGCTCAGTGGTGGTTGAACCAGGCACTTTCCCAGTGTTGTGTACCAATGTGTGGCACTACATGGAGCGTTGGTTATTGTGTCTCTTTTATCCTCTGTATGTCAACACTGATTTGTGGCAAACCTCTCCCCATTGCCTTTAGAAAAGGTGATGGCAATAGCAAGTTGTATCCCCATCTCAAATCAGGCCGCTCTGATTCAAGGTCTGGGAGCGTTGCTTAGCAATGTTCATCACAAGCAGAGAAGCTCTGCTAACATTTCCGACGTACAATACGGCTCGAGATTTTCAATATATATTTAAAATAACAAAGCAAGACAAGCGAGTGCCTTTCCCAGAAATTGCAAGCGTATGCTCTGAGATCTCCTGCATTTTGCATTATGTCAGTCTGTATCAGGGGCTTCAGGAAAGGTAATATAGAAGATGAATGAAAGTCTATCATCAGAGTGCCAAGATGAAAAAGTGACAGCTCATAATGAAAAGAAAAATAGTTTCCATTTTGGGCCTCTATAAGTAAGAAAGTGACAGAGCCATGGGAGCTGTGAGGCTGAAAAATGGTCCCTTTGACAGACATGCCTGTAAGTGAAAGTGCATGGGATATAATACCAGCCATAATATAGGGAATAATGATTATTTTAGGGATCACATGATTTTGAATAAGTCCCTGAATAGTCCATAGAAAATAGAACTGAAAGGAACCTAGGATTAATTTGGGAAATAAATGACCCAGAGATGCATTTTGATCTTGGTTACTGTGGGTGTCTATGTGGAGTCGCACCACTGAGGTCAATGGAGTGGCTCCAGATTTACATTGATGTAAATGAAATCAGAATCTGGACTCTAGTATCTTGCCTTCTATGATCTTGGAATGGAATGAATTTCATGTTAGAAAGGACAGAAAATCTGATGCTATTTGGAAAGGTTCTGGTTGAAGAGAGTGGAGATATCATTCATAGAGTCCACTAGAAGGCTGTTTTAGAAAGCAACAGACAAAATAAACTATGATGTTGACTCTACAGAGAAGATTTTTTTAAAAATATTCCCTGTTCTCAAGAATCGATCTTGTGGGCGGGGGAGCCTTATCAGCTGAGGAAGTTTGCACCAAAATATCCTAAAATGTAGGCTTAAACTGGTGCAAGCCGCTGTAGGAAACTCTTATTTTGGTTTGACTGTTTTTTTTCAGGTTAGCTTAAGTCTATTGGGAACTGGTACAATTTAAACTGAAATAAGCCAATACCTGGGTTTTCATCAATTTAACTATATCAGTTTAAAAACTGATTTAAGTTAAACTGGTGCAACGTTCCCATGTAGACAAGCCTTCAGGCAAAATTCACCCTGTGCAGAAGATCAGCAATATAGAACTTAAATGGGAATTACATGGTGCATGACTTTCACCCTAAAGCATATTTAAAATGGCTTTCCCTGCATGATTTTCTTCTTCACTAGCATTCCTTGTGAGAAAAGGTTAATAAGGGTAATACTTTGTCCTTTACAGTGACTTCGACCCAAGAATTTAAGAGACTCTGTGATTTTTTTAAGAGTTCCCAGACTTATCAAGATGTTTCTAAATGACCACAAGGGCTGTTTCCTAAATTAAAAGAACCCGTACATTAAATTGTATCAAAATAGCTGAGGTAAATAAGTATTGTTATCAAAGTTTTACAGATGAGGAAGCTGAAACAAAGGAAAGCTAAGGCCCCGATCAATGATCTGGCAGAAGAGAAAAGATTACTGAACTAGTTTTCAGACATCACAAAGACTGGGAGAGTTGGCAAATAATGAAGTAGACTGGTCAACAGTTTAGTAAACTTGGCAAAAACAACTAAAATGGATTTCAGTGTGACTAAATATGAAAAAAACAAGGAGTCTTGTGGCACTTAAAGACTAACAGATTTATTTTTTGCATGAGCTTTCGTGGGAGAAAATCCCACTTTGAAGCATCTGACAAAGTGTGATTTTCTCCCACGAAAGCTCATGCAAAAAATAAATCTGTTAGTCTTTAAATGCCACACAACTCCTTGTTTTGTTTTTTTTTGCTGGACTAGACTAACATGGCTGCCCCTTTGGAAATTGACTAAATATGAAGTCATAGAGCTAAGAATAAAGAATTTCAGGGATATTTGAACTTCACTGAGTTCAAGTCATGATTGGAGTCCAAATTGCCTCCCCAGTGTTGATGATTTTCTCCCACAAAAGCTCATGTGAAAAATAAATCTGTTAGTCTCAAAGTGCCACACGACTCCTTGTTGCTGTTGGGTTTTTTTCCCCCCATATAATCAACTGCAAAGCTCCATTGACTTCAATAGGATAGAGCCCTAAATAACTTGCTCAGATTCCTACAGGATGTGAGTGAGTATGTTAGGATGAGAACTCAGGTCTCCTAAGATGCAATTTCTGTGCTATCATCACAAGCTGTTCCTTTTGTTAATAAACTACTGTGAGACAGCAGGGCTGGACAGCAGTGGCAGCAGGGTCTTAAAAGGGATAAATATAAGCTCCAAAATTATTCCAGCCTTGTTCCGGACAGACTGTTACTTCAGGGTAGAAGAACCTGAGATCATTAAGGCCCAAGACTCCTGATACAAACCCCTGCATCAGCCAGAAGGAGCTGGAGGGTAAAAAGAACTAAAAGCTGTGTTTAAGGTCTGTTGAAGTCAAGCTGAGGAATCTGACCAGAGCCACGAGAAAGGTAAAAGAGAAAAAAGAGGGGGGAAATGGTCCAGGGGAAAGAAGCTCACTGTCAATGCACAGCTGCTATTCATAGGGCCCTGCACTGGGGCCCAGAGTACAGCGTGGGTTTGAGCACCTTCCCCTCGCCCTACCTTCCAGAAACAGGAGTGACAGGGGTTGCCATAACCCACAGAGGAGAGCAAAGCATGGGAGCCACAACAGCAGAGTGGAGAATTTCCATGTAATAGAAATCATAGCTTAAGAATAGATAAGTAAGGAACGTGATTACTGCTCTGTAGTATTTTAAAGGATTTAAACACTATGTGGGAGAGGAAATCTTAAGGTGGCCCAGGAACTTATATCTAGGACTAATGGGATGGAATTAATGAAAGGAAAAGTCTGATTGTCAAAGAAAAACAAAACAATCTTCCTAACCGTTAGATTGCAGAATAGTCTCCCAAGGGAAGCGGTGAAAGCTTCATTGCTTGAGTCACTTCAAACTGGACTAGACAAAGCACTTTGTAATGTACTCTAGGGAACAGTGTCTTCGCAAAGGGATGCACAAAATAACTTAATAGATTTTTCCCATATTAGCTTCTCATGATTCCCCTATTTTAAAAACCTCCGTGACTGAATGGAGAACAGACAATGTTAACCCGTTTTCAGCAACAGAAAGCATGTTTGACAAAATGCTGTGAGGGAACAGCCTATAAAATTGAATAGAAATGAAACATTTTCCATAGGGTTTCCTGGACCATATCTTTGTTAAGGAATTCTAAAGGATGCTGAAAAATGCCTGGAAAATGAATACTATTTTCATTTCATGTCAATGAGTTGTTTGACAGTAATTTCCCTAAAATACTAATGATTAAAACCCTATTAAATGTTATAGGGCCTTTCCATAACTATGTAGCTTAATCAATGGTAATTGAATGTCTGTCTTGTTAAAAGCAAACAAACAAACCACCAAACAAACAACTATTAATTTCCCAGAGAAGTTTACATTGGGATGTATTAACAGAAATGTCAGATATAAGACAGGATAATTTTCCACTGTATCCAGCACTGGTGAGGCCTCTGCTCTGGTACTGTCCTGTTTTGGACACAACACTTTAAAAAGGTGTGGATAAATTGGAGAGTGTCCACAGGAGAGAAACAACAATAAAAGGTCAAAATTTCCAGAGGCATAGCCATGTTAGTCTGTGTACAACAAAAACAGCAAGAGTCCCGTGGCACCTTATAAACTAACACATTTCCTCAGGCATAAGCTTTTCTGGGCTCCAACCCACTTCATCAGATGCATCTGACAAGGTGGGTTGGAGCCCATGAAAGCTTATGCCCAAAGAAATCTGTTAGTCTTGAAGGTGCCACAGGACTCTCACTGTTTTTGAATAAAAGGTCAGGTTTTTAAAACCTAAAAAGATTAAAAGAACTGGGCAGAAAATTAAAAACCTGGGCATGTTTAGTTTACAAAAAGAAAATTCAGAAGGGACATATATGTTCAAGATTCTTATAAAGGGGAAAAAAGTGATCAGTTGTTCTCCATGTCCACTAAAGGCATAACAAAAGGAAATTGTCATAGTTTGCAGGTAGAGGAATTTAAGTTAGGTATTAGGAAAATCTTTCTAACAAGCATAGACTCTAGAATAGGTTACCAGAAGAGATTGTGGATTCCTCATCATAAGAGGCATTTAAGAACACATTAAACATCTGTCAGTGATGGTCCATGTAAACTTAACCTTGTCTCCAGAACAGGTGGCTGGACAGGATGAGCTCCTGTGGTCACTTCCAGCCCTACATCCTTATGATTCTGTGATTGTGACTGGACTATGTGCCAGTACATGAGCATATCAGGTTGTATCAACATGACTTACCCCCTGCAAGGCTGTCCAGCCCTTCAATCTGTCTGTCCAGGAGTTAGCAGCTGTCACGCACCATTACGCACCTTTTCCCCAGAGCAGATGGGCAGAGCCCTGCGCGGATACAAATAAGTGGATCCATATCTGACCTACATCCGCAAGAAATGGTCCATGGATACCTGTGTTGTATCTGCAGATGTGGATATAATGCGGATATCCACAGATATCCGCATATTTGCAGGGCTCTAGCTCTGTGCAGATAAAAATATGTGGATCCATATCCGATCTGCATCCACAAGAAATGGTACACAGATATCCGTGTTGTATCTGCAGATGAGGAAATAAGGCAGATATCTGTGGATATCCGCGGATTTGCAGGACTCTAGCTATGAATGGCAGTGGCACCATCCCCTCAAGATATCAGCCAGAACAGCTGAGCAGGGGTGGGAGATGATGTATGTTGCTGCTAGTCCAGCAAAATTTTACCACATTCCTCACAGCAAGGAGAAAGCAGAGCTGCAGGGGAGTGGGAGGCTTGTTGGAGCTCCAAGGGAATTCTCAAATAAGTCAGTACTTTTAGATAGGGCATTATAATTCTCAGAGCACTAGAAAAAAAAGCATCTCCTTTACCTATACCATGAGAGCCAAGCACAAGTTCAATGAAATGCAGAGTCTCTCCATGAATTCCCACTACCACTGCTGCTATGGAGTCCCCTACTGGGATGTTTACTGCACAGACAGGGTAGTTTGACCATCCTGGATCTTTCAGTTTACAGCTGAAATTACCTTGTTGTTTCACTGACAGCTCTGAATGGCTCATAGACCTGGGATAAATATAAGTGGATTTTACTGGTTTATATCTTCTCCTTTGCCCAACCGATTGAGCATTTTACCTTGCAGCAGGGGACATTCTTTCTCCAGCTGGTCTTGCTTTAAATCAGGGGTCAGCGAAAATGCCACTCAGCTAGGTGCCAACCTTCAAAGCAAGGTTTGCCACCAAAGCCTTCACCCCTGCTGCCGAAATGCTGCTGAATCCCTAAAAGGAGTTGGTGATTTTTTTTTTATTTATTTTTTTTTTGTCACCAGAGGATGCTTCTCCACTGCATTTTCCCTAGGCTGCCTAGCTCTGCAGTGTAAGTGCAGTAGAGAAGCTCCCTCTAGTGACAATAAATAAATAAAATAAATAAATAAATAAACCCAGTGCAACAGCTGGCTCATAAATTTAAGAAAAACCAAAAAAAAAAAACCACTTAGTTGGCTCTTAGGTGCCAGTCTGCACCTTTTGGGCACCATAGAAACCTGGCTCCTGGGTTTTGTCAAGCCCTGCTGTAAATAGTTTGTTTTTTCCAGAACAATCTTAACACCCTGGATACACTCACAATACATTTTAGGATGACATTTCACTTGGCATCCTGTGGGCTTGCACATCCAGTAGCATGCTAAATGAGTGAGCAAAGGGAAAGAACACTGGTGGGGTCAATGTAACTTATAGTCTTTAAATCAAGATACGAGCACTTCAGTCAACTCTGCTAGGCATTATGGGCCCATTCCAGGAGTAGGAAGATGAGCTTCTATGAGCTATGATGTGTAGGAGCTCATAGTAGATGACCATGATGGTTCCTTTTGCTCTTGAACTCTTATGAGATTTGGAAGCCTTCCTCCTTATTGCTGCTTTCTCACAAAATGAGAAAGCTGGTGTGGGTTGGGGCTGGTAGGACTGTGTGGTTAATAACTTGGCATTACCCATACCTTGCTTTTAGTGCACTTGGCTCTGTAGGTTTTTTTTGGTGGAGTTCTGCATAAGTGAGTCGGCAAGCCGTCAGCTCCAGCTTGAAATGATCTCTGAAGCACATACCATTGGAAAAGGATCTACAGTAGCTGGGATTTTCTCTAGTGTTGTTCTGCTGCAGCACACCAAGATCATGTTAGAAGGTGACTAATTAAATGGTTTTCATTTTAACTAGGCAACAAAACTACTAGAAAAGCTTTGGAAACCCCTTGAAATGCAAATAATGAATGCTGAGCACTGGTCCTCTATTGACAGATGACGCTCTTGGCATTAGTGAATACCTGCTTCAGAGCTAGAAATTGCCATTTCTAATCACAGGAGCTAAGACAATTGGCAGCAGCCCTGTGGGTGCCACTGCAAAGAGTGGCCATGCAGTCCATTCTCCATAGCTTTTCTCCACTGACACCATCTTGAACTCCAGTGGTAGTTCTTAGGCAGTGCTTTTGAGGCCAACAGATAACCATGAAAGGGAAACAAGCTTTCCACTGCTATTGAACCAGAGAGGACTTGGTGGGTGATTCAGGGTCAAACCTATGAGCTGCTGAGAAGCCAATGGGAATGAAGGATATTCCCCTTCTCTGGAAATGCTTCATCCTTCATTTTCAGTGGATCAGTTTTACACTGGAAGCTATTGCCTTGTTGAAATGCTTTATGGGAGTGTATCACTTTAAAAAAAATTTGGAGGGAAGCTAGTAAACAATTCAAAATGGGAATGAATTTAAACTTGAAATTCAACTGAAATGAATTGAAGTTCGTTTGAACTTCCTTGTTTAAATTATAGGTTATCTGTTATAAGTCGAGGCATTATTGAGACAAAACATTTAATTTCAAAGTCATTTCAGTGCTACAGAATCATATAATTGCCATTCAACAAAATATTGTGTTTTCAATGTTTTATCCCTCGTCATGAGAAACAACAAATTTTGAAACATCAAAAATGGAAATTATTTTTCTTTTCCCAACCATATCTTCATGTATTCACTTTTAGGAGTAAAATTCTACATGTCCTGTTACCAACCCTCCAAGTCACCCAATCCCCACACTGGGAATTTGGTAGAGATCCCTGTTTAGCACGTGAACATTTATTCTGTGTGTTTATAGGACTTGCTATTCAAAGCTGGCAATTCACAAAGCATTCCTGCCACTCAAATTGTGTCATTCCTTATTTTAAACTTAAAACCTTTTTAGGCACATTTTCAAACTTGACTGGTGATTTTGGGTTCCTCCGATTTCATATCAGTGTTCAAAGTACCTTAGGTAATTCACACTAGGCATCCAAAACAAATAACTGTGCTGGAAATATGGGTTTTTGTTGTTTAAAAAGCAAAACACAGCAAAGCTGTAGGAGTCTCTGTGGAAGCTTGGTCCAAATCCTGGCTGAGTAAGAACAAGCAAGAAATCCTATTGTGCTCCTTTTAAAGACCAACAAATGCCTTGCCAAGGGTTCGCGGGGGGCTGGTGGGATTACAGGTATTCAGAATTTAGGCTTTCCTGGCTCATTTTAAGCCACAGTTCTCCATCAAGAGTAGAGAGGTACAGCCCTGAAGACAGAACAGCATGCAAGGCAGACAATCCACTGTGAATATGAGGGTCACCGGGGGCAGAACTACCACTTAAAGGCCCAAAGGTGTCATTCTTGTTACCTTCTTTAAAAGCTGAGAAAGATACTACTTAACCTGAATACAGGGAAGCTGGAAGGCGGAAGGGGAATTCTTGCCACTAAAGGTGAAAGTTACCATGCACCATACTGAAACATGCTATCTAACTATCATTGACCAGGGAGCACATTGTAGTCCTGCTGTACTCTATATGCACTGAAAGAAAATCACCATTTCTAAATCCTCCGGTAGAAAATAGATTCCACGCCACTTGTGGCAGCTGCAATTAGTATGGACGATTGGTTAGAATGGATAAAAACAGATTTCCCAGACCAACTGTATTCAGTGCAACATATTTTTCATGTGTTTAATGGAACAGAAACTTTTATTTTAACAGGCATTTATGGGCACTGCTAGTGCTCTGTCTAGGGACTGGAGACCTGGTGAGGGGAGAGTGAGCAGGTGTAGAAATGTGGTTTATTGTAAAATTGGAAAAGTACCGAGATTCTCTCTATATACTCTGCTCTTCACCTCCAGTGAGACACAGTCATAAGCAAAGAAAGCCCAGCTGCATCTCAATTAACCCTTTGCTGAGGACAGTCCGTGCTAATGTATTGTAATTAAATGAAACTGTTGGCTTTAGTAACTCCAGCCTCTTGGCACTGGAGCAGCAGTCATAAGCCAAAGCTATTAAAGAGAGCAATTCTTCATGATCTGTCCTGGGACCTTTCTCAGTAGCTTTCTGTGTACAAGAGAGTCAGAATGCATTCAGGAGATACACAGCCCAACCTTCACAAACCCTCCAGGTAAGAGGTGACTCACGCTCCCCTATGTTCACTAATTAGGTTCTTAGCTGGCTGGAGTTTTCTTCGTTCTTAAATGTCACTTTCCTGACACTATGTTCTGTGCTAAATAGAGTTTGGCATCCCGATTTCCTTTTTGGTCACGGAGTCTCTTTTGCATGTGAGAGCAGTTTGCAAGGGATATTCAGAGTCTGGAAGTGTTAGAAGAGCATTTCAAGCTTGATGATGCCTTTGTTTTATTTGTCTGAAGGGGGGATTAAGGCCAGTAAGATCATACACTCACTCCTGCATGGCCAAGTATGATCTACCCAGATCTTAGGCCTAGTGCGGGGACAGTGTTGTACGAGCAAGAAGGCAGGAAATGATCAAAGGGAGGCTTCTAGCCTTGACTTCTCCTTCTTACCAGCCATATGCAAGAGGGTACTTCTTCAAGGGCTGCACTAATTCCATCCTATCTAAACAAGGAAGCAATGGGAGAGAAATGAAGATGCGATCACTTTCTTTCACTACAGCTGTCAATGGACTCCACTGAAATTTCACTACAGGTGAACTCTACAGCCCTCAGCTGACTTCCCACCATCAGGGGTATCCACGTTGGTCTGTACTGACAAATGCTGGCATGGATGCTGCAATGAATCTAGCCCTGTTTCATTGTTCAAGGTAGAGTTCCTCCCTTACAAGACTAAGTGCCTCACTCAAATCTCACTTAAATCCTATTTTTATCCTTTAATTGGCACATAGTCTCTCTGCCCAGGAGTGAATTACCACCTTTGGAAACACCAATTAAGCATGAAGCCTATGACCATACTGTAAGCTCAGCTATGCAAATTGGACTACAGAAATAAAAGGTGCTGTCACACTTTTCCCTTCAGTTCAGGCCTTTAGGGTGCATTGGACTTTTTTTTAGATTTTGCTTCAGACATTTCTTAAAGGCTTTACCTGCAGGCATATTTTTTTTCCTTTTATTTTTTTTCTGTTTTTCATGGCTGTTGTGCCCACACCCACAGAGTTCCAGTGGGTGTCGTCTTTTGTTTAGTTTTGTAGCCCCTGGATTGTCTGTGAATGATTGAGATGCACTGGGCCAGGTTCAGCTTTTAGGTGTAAAGCAGTGTTTCCCAACCGGTGTGTGACAGCACAAAGATGTGTTGTTGGGTCTGAGCAGGTATGCCACAAAATTCTTTGAAAAACTATCTCTCGTTTAGCTCATTGGCTCATGAATATCCATGAGTTCATTTGGAACCTATCTGGTGGTGGGCCTCTAATTAAAGGTGCCAAGGTGTGCCATGTCAGAGAAAATGTTGGGAACCATTGGTGTAAAGGCTGGTTCTGTACTGATGTAATGCAATAACCATATAATTTTGGTTGGGCCTTTTTTCTTTGTTTTTAGTGTGTGCAGCTCCAAATTAGATGAAACTGATGTTCTAAATCAGAATAAGTTGTGGTGGTCTTTTTCCTATGTTTGCCAAGGGATTGTTGCAGGGCCATAAGTGTATTTTTCAACCTTTAATATATTTGGATTTCTTCCATGGATAGCTTTAATTCTGAATTTGTTTGGGTTGCAATGCTTGGTTTGGGGATAATTTCAGCAGTCTTGTAAAGTATTTTTTTGTTTGTTTCTTTTTACCTGTGAGTGTCTGATAACAAATATTTAACCCAAATTCCACTCTTATGTTGAAGAATTTCCTTCTTTTTTGTTGTTGTTTGTTTAATTTATTATTACCAAGTTCATCCACTAATACTAAACAAGACTTGTAAATAGAACATTCCCAAGTGATATTTCTTATGTGTTGAAGGCATGTAATATTAAGCTTAAATCATTCTTTTTCACTTTTAAAAACATATTTCCTGGGACACTAACAGCAGTCAAAGAGCACCAGCCAATAAAGTTAAGTTAATATACATTTTGCCTCATTAAAGTAACGTAGAGCAGCAAAAGAATCGATAGGCCAATCTGGCCCTTAATTTAAATATATGTACTGGTTGAACAGGTTGGGTTAGTGTGATGGGAGAGCTCCATTTTTTGAATCTCAATGCTCCTATGCTTTAAAGTTTCCCTGTGGTCCTGCCTCCACTCTTCTGGCTGTGCTGCCTCAAGGCACAGTAGAGGCAAAACATCCTTGCTGTGGTGTTAGGAACAAGGCCTTGCACCAAACTGAACCACTAGAGATGAGTGAGTGTAGGCCTGTCTGCCTCTGTAGGTCCCTTTCCTCAGCTTAAAGAGAGGAGACAGCAGGCCAAAGCCACCAGCAACTAAGCACAGGGGACAGCTACTGAAAACACAGAAATGTGAGTAAGGGTCACAGACTCAAAATTAGGGATCCAGAAGGCAGGGCTGGCCGAACCACAGTTGAGCTAAGCAGTCGCCTAGCATGGGGATCAGCAATGCAGGCTCAGTGAGTCTCCTTTGGCTCCCTGAACGTCACCTTCTGACTCCTTGGCAATAACCTCCAGGGAGCCAGGTGTGCTCTGGGGGCCAACTTAGGGGCTCCAGGGTCACCCCCACCCTCCCACCACAACTGCATGAGCCGGAAGCAGCTCAGAGGCCACACCGCAGCCCCTAGTGCTGGCAGGCAGCAGCACGCGCTCCCTCTGTCCCTCCCTCCACTGGCGGGGCAGAGCAGCGCTGTCCAGACAGCTGTCCCTCCCAAGGGCGGCCAGTGGAGAGCTGTGTCTCATGGAGGTGGGGCCCTGGAATGGTCCCTCCGCAGAGTTCAGGCCACTTTGACCTGAACAGAGGCCATCTCACCCCCCGGCCCTGGATTGGGCCGTTCAGCCCTGATCGAAGTGGGCTGAACTCCATGGAGGGGCCATTCTAGGGCCCCATCTCTGCAAGCTGCAGCTCTCTGCTGGTTGCTCTTGGGAGGGGTGGCCGGCTGGGGGTAGGCAGGATGGCACTGCTCCTCTCCATCAGCAGAGAGAGGGATGGAGGGAGCACGCACCACCCGCACATGCCCCCCGCCAGCACTGGGAGCCACAGTGCAGCTGCTGGGCCAGCTCAGGCTCATGCAGTTGTGGTGGGGGGGGGGGGAATGGCTCTTCTGCTCTTTTGGGTTGCCAACCCCTGTCTAGCACCTCGAGTGCCAGGCTTTAAGGGGCACCAGGTTAGGTGGAAGAATTTTGTTTACATGTGTTATCTCTTATAATGTGCAGAAAGGAGTGGCGAAATCATGGTTTGCCTAGGACGCCAAAAACCCTTGGACTGGCCCTACTAGAAGGGGACACCAAGCAGAGAACCTTGGGCAGCACCCTCTGCTCCTCAAAGGCATCCAGGAAGCTGCAGATACAGCCTAGAGAAACTCTGCTGATGACTGAAGTAGAGCTCACTTTTGTAGAGCATCCCACCACCTTGCAGTCTTCTTAGACTTCTGACAGTCTAACAAATCCACCTGTCTAGCTGACTTACTACCCTGCCTGATGAAGCTAAGCAGGCCACTTCTTATATCCAGCAGCAGCATTAGCTTTGTGGTCGCTCAGTAGGTGTACCAGTGAATACTCTGCCTCCTGTGCTCTTATCCCATTCCTGGCTACGGCATATGTTGCACCCACCTTCGTTCCAACCTAGAAGCTACCTTGCACATAGTCTTGCTCCAGTCCTGTCCCACCTTTCTTCTGCTTTCTGCAGCATCTCTGCTCCTGTCTTCTGATGCCTGACTCTGAGTCTGTCTCATCCCTATGTCTCTGGCATTTGGACCCTGGCTCCAAGAACTAGTCCAGACTGTCCATGACCTGCTATCCTGTGAAAAAGGGAATCATGTTAAGCACTGGTGCCCTAGGAACGTGGCAGCTGTGAAATCTTTAAAGAGCAATGACGGTTGGCTGAAGTAATTTCCCAGTGAGATCTCTTGACACATGAGTCCCATCTCCCTCTTATTAGAGTCATTACAACCTAGAGAATTGTTTCATGCAATTTAGCTGGAGAAGAAGGTTGGTTATTGGTTGAGTTATGTCTGGTGTTCCAATGGACTACCTTAAGCACTGTGCTGTTGACCTGAGGCTGACTGTAGCATGTATAAGTGTTACAATTAGATATAACAGTTAATAACTTAGCTTAATTACAATCTAATTTCTTCAAATATAGCCTGTGCAAAAGCTTTCAATAAATTTAACTGTACGCAACACAGCATTTTCTCTATTCCTCTGTTCAAATAATTCAGGAGAAAGATAAGGCTGACATAGATGCTGCATGCCTTAAAAGACCTATTTTAAAATTTATTTTAACTCATCAGCTAACAGATTTATTTGCAAATTTTCAAGATTAATTCACTGTCCAGGAGTTGGTGTTGAAATTTTGAAGGCTATATGCTATGTTTTTCACCCAAAACAAAGAGGTTGAATTCCTCCCTTAGGTGCAAAATAGTACTCAACTTTTGAGAGTGGTTACCAGCACCTAATAACAATAGCCAAGCCTACCTGACCGTTTTTGTAGAAAAAAAAATCAGTAGGGGTATCATGTGAGCACATGCTCTTTCAAAATTCTTTGTCCTTCTTGTTTTTGGCAAGCTGGCAATCACAAAAAAACAAAAAATCTTTCTTTGTTGGTTGGTCGTTCCATTTCTCAAACTGCACAACCTGATGGACAGTGAGAAGTAATAGATCAAGGGCATCAAAGTTATGGCCAGCAGGCCGATCCAGCCCACAGAGCTGCTGCCTGGCCTGTGCCTGGGAGCTCTCTGCAGCAGCACACAACAAAGAAAGGCCGCCAGCAGAGGAGGGCCAAGCATGCTTCTGACTCTCTCGCATGGTCTGAGTCACAGCACAGGGGGTATGTCCATACACAGTGTTTAAATCAAAATAACGCTGGTTATTTCAATTTAAAAAATGGTTGGTCCATGCTAGCTTTCCTCATAGTGAAATTAGAAGCTCCCTCATTTCACTATAAGGAAAGTCATATTGATAAAATAAAACCTACTTTTATATCAGTATGACAGTTAAATCGAAACTGTTATATCGCTATAACACTGTGTCGACCCATTATATCAATCTAAGAGTTATAGCGAGCTAGACTCTGGTTTGACTTCCTGGCCAGTGTGTGGGTTACTAGGCGTGAGGTTGTCCCTTTCCCCACCACCCAGCTATGGCACAGAAGCCGGGTCTGGGGTCCCTTTCCCCCACGTCCAGCTAGTAGTGGGAGAGCCGGGTGTGTGGGGGTCCCTTTCCCCACTGCCTGGCTAGGGCACAAGAGCCAGGCATGTTGGGTCCTTTTCCCCCACACACGGCTAGCAGTGGTGGAGTCGGGCACCAGGGGTCCCCTTCCCATTGCCCGGCTAGCTGTGAGGGAGCCAGGTGCCGGAGGTCTCTTCCCTGGCTCCTGGCTCGCACTCCAGAAAGCTGGGCATGAGGCTCCCTTCCCCTCAACACAGCTAGTGTGCCCACAGTCAGTCATGGGGGTCCCTTCCCAGCAGCTGGCTGAGTGCCCAGGGCTGTAGCCAGGTGGGAGGGATGCCTTCTCCCCCGGTCCAGCTCACACACCCAAAGCCGGGTGGGGGGGATGCTTTTCCCTACCACCTAACTCACCGGGTGAGAACCAGACAGGGGATTCGGTGGGTGGCATGACCCATCCTGGAGCCATGTTGCCACACTTCCCATGGTGCCCCTGTCTTAAATCAAACTAGCAAGTCCTGCCCCTGGACATGCTGGTTCAATCTCAGTTTTAGTGGGGACCTTCTATATTGATTTAACCTAAATAGATTTAATGATTTCTATACCAATTTTATTGAATTCATATAAGTTAAAGAGATTTAACTGTGTGTGTGCAGACATAGCCAGGTGTAACAAAGGAAGCACTCCAGCCAATCCTGGCTCAGTTCTACTGTGGTCCGCCAACCAATCAGAGTCTTAGTCACAGTAGGCTAGGCTGGGCTCCTGGAGAGTCACCACATTGCCCTCCACCCCAGCTGTTCACTGTCAGTCAGTCCGTCAGTATTCTAATTTGATTGACAGCACATTGCATGAATCACAGAAAGGAAAAAGAGGCTGGGGCCCAGGAGCACTCCTGGCCCAGAAAGAGACCCGGGCTTTACGCTCTGAGACTCAGGGCTCACGCGCTTTAAGTTCACTGCTGCTACAGCCGCTACCGCAGCAGACCCAAGGTCTGGTGCCAGGACTCGGGGCTCGAGCCCCGCAAGCCCAGCGCCCAGCAACACCCCTGCTGGGGCTCATGTGGGAATGAGCAAATCAAAGGCCAGCAAGAACTGAGACAACCAAAGGCCATCATGCTGAATGAGTGACAGTGACTGGGAGTGGAGGAGAGGAGGCAGGAGCCCATCCTTCCTGCGGCTGTGACTGAGAGAGATTGATTGCCTGCCACGCCATGGGAGGGAAAGTAGAAAGCAAAGGGGGGGGGGGCTGGAAGGTGGACAGCTGGGGGGGAGGGCACAGGGCAGGGGAAAGGGAAGGTGTCCAAGAGCCTGCAGGGTAGTGGATGAGAAAGGAGAGCCCATGCCACTCTGAACATGGCAGGGGATAGGGTTGGGGAGCCTGTGTGGCCAAATTGCCTGTGGCAGGTGTCCTGCCCTCCAGTGTGCTCCCCAATCAAATATGTTTGACACCTTTGTAATAGATGATATATGAAAAGTCAACCCAACTCTTTTCAAAACCCAAAGGAAAAAAAAAGCCAAAATCTTCTCCTTCCATTCCAACCCAGGAAAGGGTCATTTTGGGTTTAAAATAATAAATAAGTCTCCCTTTTAATTAATTTTATGTGATACATAAACCAGAGCCATTCAGAAAAATAGGAAAACAATTTATAAACAGAAGACCAAACACATCAGAAGCAGGAGAAAAAGATGCCTTCCAGCAAAAGGAGAGGGAGAATAGTAGGGAAGATAATAAAGTCAACAGAAAATAAAAGAGCAAATAGAAATTGAGAATTGTAGAAGATGGATAAGTAAGTAGTCAGGTTACAAGTTCACAACTCCACCTTGCAGGCACTCTTAAGACTTTAATTTTCTACAGTCTCCAATGTACATAGTACACATTTATTCCATGGAACAGGAAAAATCATTTCTCTGTTCTGACTAAATAAGCTACCAACATATAGAAGGTATCTGACCAAATTCATCATAGCATGTTGTCACAGGATGCACATTTATGCACCCTGGGTTAAGATCTATATGGCTATGTCTACACTGGCTATTTAGGTCAAATTAAGGAGGTTTAATTCAAACTAAATTAGTTCCTGTCTGCACTAGACTTTCATTAAGTGGAATTAAGAAATTTCTTAATTCCACTTAATGAAAGCTTAATCTGAATTAACAAGAACCACCTGCTAGTTCAAACTAAGCCTTAATTTAACTCCTTAGTTCAAACTAAGGATGGTGTAGACCTGGATTAACCCTTAATTTGACATTAGTGCGGCCAGATTAAGGGCAGTTAGGTTGAATTAACTAAGTGAACTAAGTCAACTTAACTTTAAGTCAACTTAGTCCACTTTTTAAATTCAACTTAATAAGGTCAAGTTTAGTTTGAATTTAAGTTGAACTTATTATTTTGAATTAACAAACTCAGCCTAATTTTTTTTCTAGTATAGACATGGCCTATGATTTTCCTGTTCAATTATGCTCTGTGATTATATGATTTTATGCCATTTAGGCCATGAAAGGTGCCTTCATGAATCTTCTTAAAGTATTCTACATGATTACTATAGTATCATGTGCCCTGCAGCATCATGTATGTGCACAAACATGTAACATGTTTTCCATGGCTCAAGGTGGGTAGAGATAGACAAAACTCTCTCCCAGCATCATATAAACAACCAAAGCAACAAGCAAGCAAGTACCTGGAGGAGGCAACAAAGACTATGCTAATTAAGGCCTCTGGCTCAGATCAGACAAAGAGATCATCTATGCCAGAAGTGAAGGGGTTAAGGGGGTTTGGAAACAAAGAGAGACACTTGGAATGATTTGGGGCTTTTTGCCATGGAATCTCCATCTTGAAAAAAAAAAATCATGCAAGATCTGGGCCCTGCCTGGCCTCAGACAGAGACGGGTTGTGCAAACATCTGGCAGCCAAACATTTTGAGCATAAATTTGGACTATATGAGGTCAGTTTAGGTAGAGATATTAGGTCAGTATATGTGTTTTACCTTTTATTTTTCTACGGTCACTCCTGACTCATTTGTATTATAATTCTGCCTTGATTGGCCATTTTCCCGCTTAGAACTGTAATCTGTTCGATAACCTATTAGGTGTTTTTATCTAAAGCTGTGTGGTCTTTAGAGGCTCTGGGTGATGAAGGCTGGGCATGATCCATTTCTTTATTAAATGGACAGATTTGAGTGTATGGTGACTGGGAGTGGGTCCCCATCTCTGTAGACAGTGGCTCCGAGTGTGATAGTCAATGGAAGATACACCAGGTACATTAAATGCCTTGCATATTTCCCAACGACTTACTAAGAGCTTACTGTACACTTCACTAAGCCAACTAGAAATGCCTTCTGGTTTGCTTATCGTAATGCCAGTTCTGTGGTTGGAGTTGCTATGGCAATTTCCAGATTGATTGATCATGTCTATGCAGACCACTCAATTGAACTCTGAAGATCGAGCTGATGGTGGCAATTTTACCTCCATTGGTATAGACTTAACAACCTAAGACTATTATCACTGGCAGAATGGAGTCAGAACTCCAGAGCATAGTAGAGAGAAGTTGCTCAGGAATATGTCATAAAGGGCCTCAAGAGTAAAGAACAGTAGGTCTATGTCCACACGTACATTGTTATTTTGAAATAAGTTATTTCAAAATGAGTTATTTCGAAATAAAGTCCTTATTTCGAAATAAGTTAATTTGAATTAAAGGAAAAGCTCAAAGCGAAATAGCATGTCCAAACACAGGAGGTGTAGCAACATGGCCCCTCCCTGGGCCATGCCCCCACCCAGTACAGGCTAAAAGGAAGGCACCCTGGGAAGGAGAAGGGCAAAAGTGTTATTTTGAAATAATGGTTATTTTGATATAATAAGACCAAATGGCATTATTTCGAAATAACCATTTTGCAATAACAGCTGTTTCGTTTTAAAGAAGTTTTAAGCTATTTTGAAATGACAGCTCTTATTTCAAAATGATGGACCCCCCTCGTTTCAAAGTAAGAATATGTTGCGTGGACCTAATCTCTTTTATTTCAAAATAACCAGTGTTATTTCAAAATAAAAGAAATGTGTGGACATATACTAGTTTATGTTTGATATGATGGAGCTATGGGAGCCAATGGAGGGATGCAAAGAATGGAGTAGCATGTCCAAAATGATTATCCAGGAATATGATCTTGACAGCAGCATTTTGAATGGAAAGGAGTGGGGCAAGATAGGAGTTCTCAAGTAAGAGAAGAGGGCATCATAATAGTTGAAGCATGAAATAATAAAGACCGAGACAAGTGTTTTAGCTCTAGGGATAGAGAAGAAAGACTGGGGTTTAGAGATTTGGTGAAAGAAGGAATCAAAAGATTTTGATTGGGCTTGGGTATGAGGATCTAGACTGAGAGATGACTTGAAGATGAAATCCAAATCCTAGGTCTGAATGACAGAGAAGGATGGTGGTGTAGTGCATTGTAATAATAACAAGAACTTTGGAAAAACAAGCAAGGAGTTGTGTGGTACTTTTAAAGATGAACAAATTTATTTTTTACATGAGCTTTTGTGGGCGAAGTCTCACTTCATCAAATGCTACGAAATATAAAAAACTTACAGCATGGGAGAGAAGAAGTTGGAAGTGGGAAGACAGTTACCCATAGCATTGTATTGAGGGAAATACTATGCTTTCAGCCTTATCAGCAGTACATTGCTATGGCACATGGAGCAAGGCAGGCAAGCCAACAACATTTGTCTGCAGCATTCTCAGCAACAAGTTCAGTGAAGTGTTTCCTGTAACATAAAAAGACTCAAGTATGCTGTCTTACATTATAACAGCAACAACTATTACATCTATCGGGTATGTCTACACTACAGGCTTAAGTGAACTCAAAGCCCCTTAAGTTGACTTAAGCGAAGCCCAGTTTATATATAGAAATTATTAAGTTGACTTCAGCAATTGTTTAAGTTGACTTAATAACTCCTGCCCTGTAAGTCAACTTTACAGGGCAGGGCCTGCCCCTTCCCCACCCCAGGACGTGATTGGTCTCCAGGCCCCAATGTGACCCCTGGAGGGCCTGATCTGGCTCCTTCTGTGTGGTGAGGAGCTGGGAGCCCACAGAGAAGGGCTGGGATCCCAATCTGGTCCCCAATCCCTTGCCACAGACTCTGAGCCTGTCAAATTGAACAGGCATCAAGCTGCTTGCACCATGACACAAGCAGCTGGGACCCCACTAAGGCTCGGAGCCAGCTCCTAGCCCCCGCAGTCTGTGGTAAGGGGCTGGGGCCAGACCAAGCTCTCAGGCCCTCTCTGCAGGATACAGGAACTGGCAGCCAGTTCCCACAGCGCCTTGGTGCTGGTGGCAGGAGCCAGCTTCCAGCCCCTGCTGCCAGCTGCAAGGAGCTGGGAGCCGGGTCTGATTCCCAGCCACTTGCCTGTGGGCCCGGAGCCAGATGGGGCTCTGGGATCCCAACTGGGACCAGATTGGGGCGGCCCCAGGTATGTCTGCACTGATCTCAGTGCAGACATCCCCTGATGTCAACTTAACAAGGTTGAGGCAGCGAGAATCTTCCTGCACCTTATAGACTAACAGATTTCTTCGAGCAGAAGCTTTCTTGGGTTACAACCCACTTCGTCAGATGTGTCTAATGAAGTGGGTTGTAGCCCAACAAAGTTTATGCTCAAAGAAATCTGTTAGTCTATAAGGTGCTGGAAGACTCTTGCTGCTTTTGCTATACACAGACTAACGTGGCTACCCCTCCAAAAAGTTTAAGAAGGTTGACTTATAAGTCGTCTTCCAAGTCCCCCCCACCCCACCCCGCAGTGTACACATAGCCATTAGTGACTAAAAAAGGAGTTGAAGAGTTAGGTTGAGAGAGGAAAAAAAAAAAGAGGTTTGGCCATGTCATGCTTAAGCCAGTGGTGGAAAATTGATGAGGAGATATCAGAGAGGCTGAGATTTTAATGTGGACAGAAGGGGAGAAGTGGAGAGATAGATCTCTGAATTGTCCACAAAGGGATGACTGTTGTTTGTTATGAATTGAACTATCCTAAGACAAGAGGTTGAGGGAGAAAAGGAGGGGGTGAAGAATAGCATCTCCTGAGAGATTTGGGTGGTGGAAGAAGGCTCTTCTGAATGAAATGCAGAAGGAATAATGAGAGAGATCAGATTTTCAAATCACTAGAGTATTTTGTGCAGCAGTCTCCTTTCACACCATATATTTGATTTTATATTAATGGTTTAAAGAAGGAAAAAGAAGAAACTATACCTTAAAAAGGTGTCTGAGTGTTGTTACAATGGACCTTAACAGAGAAAAAACAATGTTCACTGTGCGTACCAGCTGATAACTGCTTTCTGTTATGACCTTTATCTTCGCTTGTGAGGACAGACCTGATAAGTCATTCATGGCTCTTCCAGTCAAGAGTTATCATTCCCCCTTCATTTTCAAAGATAAATGTCAGACAGTCCTCAGCCATTATATACACTGTTATAAATGTATTATTACATCCACTATATCTGTTATAGTCACACTTATGTACTCTAATTCCTCAAGGAGCTCTACTGTCCATGATGAATACATTGGAATTGCTATACTGATTCACCCCAGTATAGGGTTACCAGATATTGAAGCATGGAAAGGAGGACAGGGGAGTACGAACATGAGGACATTGGAGGATGCATAGAGAAAATGTAGTATTAATGTAATATTCTTCTGTTTTTAGGGGGCCCTAGAACACTTCTCCCTAAAAATAGGGTATTCTGGGGCATTCCAGCATACTTTAACCCCTGTTAAGTAAAAATCCAGACAAAATCATGTATTTTTAAAATAGCTGCCAGACAGAGGACATGAAGGTAAAAAGGAGGACATGTCCTTTTGCCTGAAATCTGGTAATCCTACCAATAGTCCTTCTATCAAGTATCTTTTATTTGTTTCTGCTAGTATGCACCATGTGCTAGGGGCTGTATGAACTTCAAAGTAGGTACTGTCTTTACCCTGGAGATCCCACAAGGCTATGAACAAGCAGGTGAAGAATAGGAAGAAAGGATACAGCTTGCAAATGAAGTCAGCAGGTGGGAACTGGCCACATCATTGACAGCAAACAGATTTTTTGTAACTAGATTACCCCTGTTGCCCCTTTGCCAACCCTAGATAACTGCGACTAGCCTGTATTCACTAACTAAATCATTAATTGTAAGTGTCATGATAGATGAGTCTCTTCAGGAATGGGCTAGGGGGTGAAAAGCTGGCTGACCAGCCACAGCTATTCAGGAGTCAAGAGGGAAGTCCCCACAATCATCTGATCAGCTTAAAAATCATGAGCTCTAGGAAAAATGTGTTTTAAAGTATTTTTGTTTAACTTCTGATTTCTGATAGTTTCCAATGGCTTTATATCACGTTTTCAGGCTCTTTACTGAAATCAGCAAGGTCTAGAACAGGGGCATCCAACCTTTTTGGATGAGGGGCCACACTGCAATTCTTTTCTCACTCGGGGGCTGGTGAGCACATTTTGGCTAGATAAGGCATAGCCATTCATCATATTATTAATAAAATGTAAACAGTTAAACATAAGCACCAGCTTACAAATTCAGTTTGGTTCCATAAATCTGTAAATGTTCTGTAACAGCAAGGCTGGCAAGGAAGAGAAGAGGTGATAGCACAAGAGTGGCCATGCAGGGACAGTGTAGGGAGCAGGCTGGGGGGCTTGCAAGAGAGGGGAGGTCAGGGGTGGTCACGTGGGGTAAGTAGGGGAAAAGAGGTGCGTGGCAGAGGTGGCAAGAAAGGGCAGTGTGTGTATAGCTGGCAGGGGAGTGTGGCAGGAAAGGAGGAGTGTGGAGGGCAGGGCAGGGATGGTAAGAGAGGGAAAAAAGGGGAAGAGGATGAGAGACATAGGAGAGAAAGGACAAAAAATAACACATTTTCATTTTGGAGAGTGGGGTTGTCAAAAAAATAGAAAATATTCATGGAAAACTTCAATTTAAAAAAAATATTCTGTGTAAAATACCACTTTCCCATTCTGAAATTAATATAACATTAATATGTCAATTCATTTTTGAGTCGTTATGTAGTTGTACATTATTAAATATGTATATGGTAGCAAATTTTGGTCTAGTGATTAGTACTTTTGGACGGTTGCACATCGTTTGGATTCAAGGTTTTTAGTTGGGGCTCTCTCTAACATACATATACATGGTAATAGTGTGTATAATGGCTGCAGTCTGCTCTGACATTTCTCTTGACAAGCATGTGCAGCTGATAAATCTGAATGGCAGAAACATGAGTGAGTGATCAGGTGTGTCCTCAGTTGGAAGATAAAGGTCACAACAGAGAACGAGAGACGCAGCTATGTCTTGCTTTTCTGTGTAACAGTGCTAGCTCAGTGTACCATCATTTGCTGTGTTTCTTTAATTTGTAAAGGTGATTATCTGATGAGACTTTACTCTAAGTCCCTGATCAAATTGTCTGGGTAGAGGGCTCTTTCAGCAGAAGAAAGACAACACAAACAGAAAGTGGAGTTCAGTACAGGTAGGGGCCTGCCAAATTCAGAGCCATAAATAAAGCATCAGAGATGCTTAAATAAGAGCTCCTATGTGAGATGTAGGCACCTAAGGTGGAGGAAGCTACCTATTTGGGTTGCTAGTCTCAGCAGGGCTGGGGACAGATGAGACTTCCTCTTCCCAGGAGCACAGATGCTTTTGGGAGCAAATCAGACTCACCTCCAGGTACCTCCCCAGGCCGCAGGAAGCTTTGTGGCTGCTCTTCCTTCAAAGCCCAGAGGTCCCTGTCAGCACATTCAGTAACAGGAGTGAACTGTGTTTGAAAGCCGCTAACCTTCCTGTCATTTCCCCCGGTCAAATAAACACACTGGCAACAAAGAGTGGCTCTGCACTCCCCATCTCCCTGGAATCAGTGCTTGAATAAAAATGCACTCATTCTTTTAACTGCTAGGTGCATGGGGACAGGTCCCTAGCACCTGGGGATCTTGAGAGCTAATGGGAGGTTTCTAGGGAACTACTAGAAGTAAGTACTGAGATCAAGTCCTACTGCCTCCACCACAGCATTGATTGTGAAGACAATTGTTTGCTCAGAAGCATAGTTTAAGTGCCTGTCAACCTTTTCTCCAGAAGCCCTGTTTTCCAGGGGTTTCATCACTCAGCTACTTTCAGTTGAGTTAGTTGGAAACTCAGAACAGCATTTATCTGCCTGGACTAAATATATGTACTCTTAAAAAAAAAAAAAAAAAAAGTGAAGAGGTGAAGCCATTTTTTTTCTAGTGCAACAAAGGAGGGCAGACCTGAGCTGCTGTAAATTGGTACAGCTCTGTTGGAAAGAGTGGCAGAGGGTCTGACCTCCCACTAGAAAGTGGCTGTGGAGTAGAAGATAAATCCCCAGCCCTCTCCAGCCTGGCCAGCTTTAGCATTTGCAGAAGCACAAGGGAAATCCGGCCCCACCGTCCCCCCAGGAACCTTTCCTGGCTGGGAAGCTCCTCTGACAGCAATGCAGAAGTGAAGGTAGCAATCCCGTGGCTGCCCCTGCAACAGTTTTGCAAATTCCCACAGTACACTTTTGGGGTGGATCCTGCATGGTTACCACCTGTGGAATTTAGTAAATATCTGAAACCGACTGAAATTTAGTAAATATCTGAAAATGACAGTTTTAAAAGTCCTAGAACCCCATGAAACTGACCAAAAATGGACAGAGAGTTTGGTAGGGCCCTAAATACAAGACCCAATCAAGCTCCCTTTAATAGTCAATGGAAAGAATAGTTCACTGAAGGCAATGGGATGTTTTAAGTCCCGGAAATTAACCATGTACTTAAATGCTTTTCTGGCATGCAGGGGCATGGCTGCGGCTGGGCCTGAATGAGCCATGGCCTATCTACTTTGAAAGCAGGCCTATCCAATTGATAGATTCTGCTGAATGTCCGGCAGCTTTTGCCAGTTCATTACTCAAACTTCCAGCTTCCAGCCACATGACCTGAAGCAGGAAGTTTGGGAAGTGACCAGTCAGGAATAAGTAAGCTACCTGACACTCCAAGTGCTAAGGTAACTGCAACTTCTGCAGCTTCCTAAATGTGCTTCTAAACAGGTTGTGGTCAGGCCCACCTGAGTCAATCACAGGCCCTGCCAGAAACTCACTTCTGGCTATGCTGCTGCTGGCTTGGGAACAGTGTTCAACAGGATATGGTAGACTATTTTATGGGCTTCTGGAAAATCATGTGTCCTCCCATGTAGTTCAATACATCTCCCCTCGGAGCAACTGCAGAAGGCTTGGAAGCCACCTTTAATACTCCTCTTGTGGGGTAGTAGCAACTTCTTTTCTGAATTCTGAGCAGAGGAGGAAGGGAATGCAGCATTTCAGGACATAGTTGGTTGCAGAAAACTGATACAATCCAGGCAGTTAGCATAGTGGAACCAGTTTATAATGAAATTAAACTTCACGATCAGGAAAGCAAATCTTTCTTGTGCACTGGGGCAATTTGTAACCTTAACTCCACTGCCCTGTGCATGGACATTTACTAGAACTGAGTTCACTGTAAGCAAGTTGCACTGCACATCTGTTGTATGCATGTAAACATGTATAGCTACATGGTATGATGAATACTACATGTTCGAGCTTACACTACATTCTAAGAGGGGCCAGGCTATCAGAATTAAGGTGAGAAAATTAATGCTACCATATTGTTCAGGAGACACTAGATAATTGTGGAGCATTATGTTTCTTAACTTCCCTTTTTTTTTTCCGCCTTCCTTTTGTCTATTGCTTGTCGCTGATTAAATTCATGCGTATCTGAAGAGCTGCAGAACCGCACTGTCTGCATATTCTTTTCACAGTTTCTCTTCTGCAAACACTTCTCCTGGCACCTGGAAAACCATCACAGATGCAGAACAGGTGATCTTTACAGAATGCTATTCAAAGAGAACAGTTTGCCAGCCCTACAGACAACAAAACACACTGCTGACTCTGGCTGGAGTGAGCGATTACTTTGATAACAAATTAAAGCAGGCTGAGAAATGAGGGAGCTATGCAAAGATGCAGAAACTATGCAGAGGCCCCCATTTGGTGCACAGCTTTCTAACACGTGCACCACAGACCTGGTGCTCTTCAGTAATAGCTATTGTTTAGCCACTAGCATCCTCCAGAGGAGTGAATTAGGATGGCTACATGTATAATAATACCTTCCTTACTGACTGAGCAGGCCATTTTCTCTTAACGTGTTAAGGGTGCTTCCATTCTTCTGTCATTTTAGTCCTTTGCATATGCAGACAATTGTAATGTTCAATTTAAAAATGCTCATATATTTTCCTTTGATGGGATTTTTACAGCATGGGCTAATTCTGGGATGATTACTGTTTTTAATAACCACATAATTACTGTATTAATCTGAACTGTCCAATCAGCTTCTGCATGGCACAGAAGGACGGAAGCGAGATAGAGGGGAAAATATGCCTGTATTTACAGTTCTCCGCCAACATTTTCTACTACGTTCTCTTTGCTGGCTGGGTGGGGAGATACTGTAGTGAAAAAACGTAGACAGACTTTCCAGATCAGACTGGAGATCTCACGTCTTCCAGCTGCTGCTGCTTCCTAAAGCTTCAGAGGAAGGTATCCAAGCTACATATTGCACTTTACGGAAGCCAGTTGTGGGCACTCACAAACTGGCCCCTGTGGCAGTCAGGTAATACCAGAATCAGGAGAGTATTTTGTATTATTATGTTGATTATTGTATTATTTATATTATGATAGTATCTAGGTTCCCTAGTCTTGGACCAAGACCTCATGTTATTAGGTGCTGAACAAACACAGAACAAATCTCTCTGCCTTGGGGAGCTAACTGTCTAAGGGCTTGTTTTCACGATGCGGCCAGGTCAATTGGGAAGTGTGCTACTTCTGTTTTGTAAGTAATGTAACTGAAGCTGAAGCACCTTTTGTCAAGCAACCAAACAATCTTCACTGTATTCTGTTGACGGGAGAGAACAGCTTATGCTTCTCGTTCCAGTGGCCTACCGAAGTCAACAATGGAGCACTTGGCCATTGACTGAGCATCTCTTCACCAGACTCTCTCCATCGATATCACTGCATTGATGGCTGAGGTGTCGACAAAGCAGCACAATGAGGACAAGCACTAAGTAACCCTGGTCATGTAAGGGAGTACGGTCTAGCGCAGTGGTCCCCAACCTTTTCAATAACAGGACACACTTCAGTGAGACAAACAATTCCATGACATACCCACAGTTTTTCAGCTGAATTGATTGCTCATAAATATCCCACTTACATTTATTATGGTTACAGTCTTACTACAGTGGTTTGCAACACAGTGCATGGAACAAGCTAATGAAGGATCAAATGCATTAATGTTTCAAATCCACCAGGAAAAAAGCACATGTCATCTCAATTTTACCCTTTGGCCACCTGTGTTTAGAGTGTTCACATTTTAGAACTGAAAGACTGAAGCCTCACTCTTAATTTGATTAATTTTAATGAGTTTTATGAGTTGTAGTTTTGGTTGGATACAATATTGATTAAGATGAAACAATATTTGTTTTACATTGATTTTCATTATCTTGGTACAAAATTTCATGGCACACTTGGACAGTCTCACGGCACGGTAGTGTGTTGTGGCAAACTGCTTGAAAATGACTGATATGGGGGTAAGAATGGAAGTCAAAACTACTGAGTTGGGTTGCCAGTTCTCTAGGTGACTTATTGCTCCATTGAAGTAAATGGTATAAAACTAGTGCAAATGAGAGGGAAGTAAAGCCCTCACTTGTTTTCTGCCTCAGTTTCCCCATTTCTAAAATTGGTATAACATTGCTTACCTACCTCACAGGGAGCGCTGTGAAGGTGAATTCCTGTTTGTAAAACGCTACTGTCCATTTTGATACTACACCGATTTAGTCATCTAAACAAATCCAACCACAATATTTGGCTACTGTCAATATGGTCCAGTGAATATGCGGGAAAAATATTTCCTTTTATTTTTTGTTAAATTTTCTCATTTCCTCCAGTTTTCACCTAAGTGCTGGACTTGTTCCCCTGTTCTTCAGTTGTTATTCAGCATAAGCAAGAAAGATGGCTCACATTTCAGAGTCCATACAGCAATACATGGGTATGTTGGAACCTGTATGAAAGATGCATCCTTTAATCAATGGAACACTGAAAGGAAAGTTGGTTTCTGGAAATAGCCCCTAGATTTGTGGGACTATATTAATATATAGTAGAAGGAACTTCCTTTTCTACTGCTTTTGACAGACAGTCTCTCTTTTTTTTAATGTATAAATAATCGTTGTGACCCTGGTTGCAGGTCTGCTGATACTCATCTGAGTAATGTACCAGAACTGAAATTTCCATCTACTTGATGTTTTGCACAGGGGTTTTGATGAAGTCACTGTCACCTGCTATTAACTTAATATCAAGTCTTAATAGGGTCCTTTTCTTTCCATCTTCACGCTGCTGGGGTTCAAATTAATTACTAAGGGAAAAAATGCACAGAAATCCTTAAACTGCACAAGAAAGAAAAATCTTCCATTGTTAGTTGAGACCTAATGACCTATTAGGACTCTCTTTCACTATCTGATGCCCCAAAGTTTTCAAGTCCATTTCAGCAAGGCATTTGGGAATATGATTAATTTTAAGTATATGAATGGTCCCACTGATTTCTGTGAGAGAGCTGATGTGCTTAAAGTTAAGCACTTTGCTGAGTCGGGTCCTCAGTCTGGTGGGAGAAGACATCATTTAAGTGTTCATTCATGCCTATACCCCTCAACTCCATCTTTGCCCTGTATTAATTTCCTAATCTTTGCTCTGCTGCATTCAGAGATAGTTGGAAAAAATGACTGAAAACTGAAGGACACAAAACAATATCTACTTATAGAAGCTAAACTCTTCATCCTTGGAGGCTTTTGTAAGGCAGTAACAAAATAAATGCATTCATTTTTAATGGAGGTTAATTATAATTTCAAAAAAAAATAATTGTTCAAACACAGAAATCTGAAAGATTCCAACTGATTGAATGGTTTATTGGCTTGATTGACTTCGCTAACAGTCGTGGGGCTGAGTCTATGAGGTGCAGAGAACTCACAACTTCAATGTACAACAGGATCAGGTCCTTAGAAAACTCTGGGGTTTTTTTCCCTCGTGTTACTTGAAATCCATGTCAAAATGTTTTGATTTTGCTTATTGCAAATATCAGCTTAAAATATGGATTTGCTATGCAACAATATTAGACCATTACTGCTTTCATTGTGTTTATTCTTAATGCATTGTCACCATGGGGTTAAGACATTTATAAATACACAATATATTCATAGTTCCTTTCCTTTTATTGTTCCTTTTGTGCTGCACCCAAGTATCTACCAATGGAAAAACAAATAAGTACATCGTATGGATATAGCAGATGCCAGCAATGAATGACAAGGTACACTCTGTGTCCCGTTTTATAGGAATACATTACAGGTTTCCATTATAAGGTTGTTTCATGCTACTCAGTTCTGTGCTTTTCTCGGTGATGTGTTAGGCAAGTAGACTTTTAAGGTGAACCCAATAATGATGGTTTAGAGCTTTATTTTGCTTAATTGTTTGATCTACAAGACTGTATATTGCCTTGGTCTAAAGACGTTTTTAATTCCAATGAAATCAGTGGGGTTGGCCCTGATAAAACAAAGGGTCTGAATTTGACTCTTTTTTTTCTTTGTCCTTTTCTGCTTCATCCTCATATTAGGTGTATCTACACTGGTGGCTCTGTTAAGTTGATTTCCAAAGGGATAGCCATGTTAGTCTATTCCAAAAAAAAACAAACAAAAAAACACCAAGGAGTCGTGTGGCACTTAAAGATTAACAGATTTATTTTTTGCATGAGCTTTTGTGGGAGAAAATCCCACTTTGTCAGATGCTTCAAAGATGGGTGAACTTACAGAATGGAATGAAAATAAATGCAAGGGAGTGTAAAACATAGGATCAGCTCATACAGTAACAGCAAATCAGAGCAGTTGTTAGGTTCAAACCATGGGAAGCCTCAAGTCAAATTACCTTTTGCAATGGGAAAGGAACCCATAGTCTCCATTCAATCCTGCTGTCACAGAATTTAGCTTGCATATTAATTCGAGTTCAGCTGTTTCTCTTTGAAGTCTTGATGTCCCAGTCACATCTCTGATGACAGTCATTATCAAATCATTTATCGAATGATTAGAAAGATGGAAGTGCTCAGCAACTGGTTTCTTTGTTTTGTGATTTCTGATATCAACTCTATGTTCATTTATTCTTTTGCGCAGTGATTGTCCTGTTTGTCCAATGTATAAGGTGTTGGGGCATTTCTGCCACATGATGGCATAGGTCACATTAGTAGATGAGCAAGTAAATGAGCCTTTGATGGAGTAGCAGGCTTGATTAGGACCTATGATGGTATCTATTGTGCAGATATGAGGGCAGACTTGGCAGCGTGGTTTGTTGCAGGGGTGTGTGCCTGCTTCAATGTTTCTGTTGTTAGATCTGTAGTTGCTGGTGAGTATCTGTTTAAAATTGGGCGGCTGTCTGTAGGCAAGGAGAGGTCTGTTTCCCAATGCTTGAGAGAGTGAGGGATCATCTTTTAGAATAGGCTGTAGGTCCTTAATGATCTGTTGCAGAGGTCTGACTTGAGGATTGTATGTGGTGACTAGTGGTGTTCTGTTGTTTTCTTTCTTGGGTCTCTCCTGTAATAGATGACTTTGGGGAACCCGTCTAGCTCTGTCAATTTGTTTTCTTATTTCCCCAGGTGGGTACTGTAGTTTCAAGAATGCTTGATAGAGATCCTCAAGATGTCTGTCTCTGTCTGAGGGATCAGAGCAGATGCGGTTATATCTTAGGGCTTGGCTGTAGACAATGGATCGTGTGGTGTGTTTAGGATGGAAGCTCGAAGGATGTAGGTAACTATACCGATCAGTAGGTTTTCAGTACGGGGTGGTGGTGATGCATCTATCCCTGATTTGTACTGTAGCGTTGAGAAAGTGGATCTCCTGTGTGGAGTGTTCCAGGCTCAGTTTGATAGTGGAGTGGAAACTGTTGAAATCTCTGTGAAAATCTTCAGGAGCATCCCTGCCATGTGTCCAGATTATGAAGATGTCATCAATGTAGCGCAGGCAAAGAAGAGGTGTTTTGGGATGAAACTTGAGGAAACGTTGTTCTAAGTCACCCATAAAGATGTTGGCATATTGTGGGGCCATGCGGGTGCCCATAGCAGTGCCACTAATTTGGAGGTATAAATTATCCTGAAATCTGAATTGGTTGTGGGTGAGCACAAAGTCACAAAGTTCAGTCACAAGCTGTGCTGTGGCATCATCTGGGATGGTTCTTTGACTTAAGTCAACCGCCTTAAGTTGACTTAGACAGTCCACATTCCAAATTCCTGTAGACTGCCCAGGTCCACCCTGGTACCTGCTACATCAACTTAAGACTTAAATTGACCTTATTAAGTTGACTTAAGGGCTATGCCCCATCTACACTGGCTTAAGTTGACTTAATAAGGTCTACTTAAACCTTACGTTGACCTTAAGAGGTGATGTTATTAAGTTGACTTAAGGAAGCGCTTAAGTCAACTTAATAAATTCCCAACGTGGACGGAGCTTTCTGTAGATTGACTTAAGGAACGTTAAGTTGACCTAAGGCTCCACTGTAGACATACCCATTATTAGCTGCATTTTTCTGATGGGGAAACTAAGGTACAGAGAGAGAGAGTGTGTTTGCCCAAATCCTCGAGAAGAGCTTAAAGGATTAAAACTGAGGAGTCTCCAGCACTTAGGTTCTATGTTCAGGCTAAGTCCCCACCAGTCCTTTTAAATGAGATACTACACTGTCCACCCTACACCTCACTTCCCATAACATGCAGGGCCATATGTATGTGCACACTGGCACCTACTACAATGGCCTCAGACCACCTCTGAGCCTTTTAAATCATCACTGGGGCCTCTGGCTGCCATTGCAGTATTCATGAATAATAATTAACAGGGAATACTGGTGTGAGTAGCTCCACTAACACATTCCTCAACACAGAATTGGGACTACTCACTGTGAGCTACATTGTCCATAGCCCTTACTCCACCATGCAGGGAGTAAGACTCTTCTTGTGGTTTTTATTGATATGTAATGGAGTGGATTTTCTTCTCTTCTTTTCTTTACCATTTTTACTCAAGTGTAACTCTATTGAAATCCACCAAACACAGGTATAAGAGAGAAGAGAAACTACCCCCTCATTCCAGATTTGACATCATGAATTGAGTCTCGATCAGATTCTGAACCTCTTTCCCCTCATTGGAAAGCAAGGGGGTGGCTCATAAAGTTACTTACAACACAGTGCATGTAAGGGGATCTGAATCCAGCCCTATGCAGCCCAATAATACATCCTGGGATTGTTCAGTGTACTGCTGGTTTCTCGGTTAACTGAGCTCAAGCTGGAGATCTGGCCTTATTTGGATTCTTGAAGAGTTCCTAGTTCCTGAGACATGCTCACAGAAAATTGCCTCTTCATTTTTCCTGGGTGTTGCAGTGTCAGCTGGAACTCGGCCCCATCCAGCTGCATCAGTCAAACTGAGTTTCATAACTTGACATAACCTGACACAGCCAGGTGTTACAAACCAATGGACACCATGGTTCACCAACTATTCAAATTACTTTCAGATACGTATCCTACCACTTTGCTCAAATCCTTCCCAGCTGTCTCTTTTCAACTCCATATGAATCAGGGATGGAGGGGGAGGGAGTGGGAGAGAGAAAACTTCCTGGCTGCCAAAAAATCAAAAATATGCATATTGCCAGAATAGTTTATCACTCCCAGGGTTAATTCTCTTTGAAAGGGATGGTTCATCCTAGCCTCCCGGCCTTCCACAGGCTAGAGGGAAGATGTCTGCAAATATCTTGACTGTGAATTTGTCTCTCCGTCTGAATAGCCTAGGAGAGGGAGGGAAAAAATAATATATCGGAGGCAGAATCTTGTAATAATAATAATAATAATAATAATAATAATAATAATAATAATAATTAACAACAACAAATCCCCTGTATTATGAAGACCCTGAAGTTCTCAGAGTAGCTTTACAAATATGTAATTAATTAAGCCCAGCAGCACCACAGGGCCATGTTGCAAACCAGCTGTCCTTCATGCTGTGGAGCAGATGCATGTGTAGTCCGTCAAAGGCAACGAGATGTCTTGTCTTAGTAACTGCTCTCCAGTGTGTACAGTCTGATGCAGTGGTAGCTAGATAGAGCTGTCTCCATTTTGCAGATAGGGAAGCTTAGAGCTGGAGGTTAAGTGACTTGCTGGAGGTCACACAGCAATTCACTGGCAGAGCAAGAAGTTCAAAAGTCTATATATCTATTTATCTTAGGTTTACAGACCATTTCAAATATACAAAGAACATTTCCTATTGAAATTCAGTGGAAGCTGGGGTGGGGGTAGGGCGTGCTTATTGCATGTGTTGCCTTTGACAATCTCCTTTGCACCTTTGGGTTAGAGTTAAGTATGAGCTAGGCGGTGTGATGCTGAATGTTGCAGTGACTAACTTTAGGCACCTAGAAAACCACAGGAGCAATATTGTGACACACACAGTCTAAACTGGGTGCTTAGGCTCCATTTACAAACTATAGAGAGAGAGTGACACCTGGGAATGAGATCCATGTCAGGCAAAAGCCTCCTAAACTAGCTAATGGGAGGTGACGATTAAAGAGGTGTGTCTTACACCCCCCCCCCATCTCACACAGACAGGTGCATATATCCTGGCTGCAGGGAAGCGCTGACACATATTAGCTATCCACATCTGGCTCACTTCTCTCACGGGCTGGGGGCCAACCCAGCAGGTGAGCAAATGACTGTCTTCCCTTGTTCTTGGCTCATATATAGCTTGGAGACAGGTGTCCAGGTGCCTACAGGGAGGCAGCAATGCATATACCCAGGCTCAGAAACTTAGGCACTGAGGGAACTATCACACACAAATTTATGGTGCTGATGTAGTTTAGTCACATACAGAGTTTGGCAGGAGTCTTATGAATCACAAGGGACTCTAAACCAAGGGTATAGGAGCCTATGTACCTTGGTGAATCTACCCTTATGACCTAAGACTGCTGGATGCAATCCTGAACTCTCCCTGGACTGTAACTCTATATGGTCTAATTCTGCTCTTAATTACCATGGTGTGAAGATGAAGCAGCACCAGTGAAGCAGATGCATTACTTTGCTTTTAAATGCATTGAGCAGAAGTCACTTCACAACACTTATAGCCACCTTTATTCTTACTGAGCAAATAAAACGATGAGTACCACAGGTACCATGCAACATTCAAAAGCATCTCTGGAGAGATCTTTAACAAGCAGTGTAAAAGGGAGCCTGCATTTCCCTAAGGAGTCATGTTCTCCTTTGCATCTACTTTAGATTATCAGCAATAGCATGCATATTTCTATTTCCATACACTTCTAAAGAAAAATTCTGAACCCCAAGCTCTTTGAAATCTCAATTTCTCTCATACTTTTATGGATTTCTCCCACAAAAAAAAAAATGGAGAAAATGTTCAGAGAGCAGATGAGCTAATGGGGTACAGCAAACAGTATTCAGGTGTCTCACACTGCTTTTATTTTCTATATAATAGGTGCCTGGTGGAACAGGGGAAAGGGCATGAGAAGCTGTCCTTGTCTTTGCAGAGCATGAATAGCATTTTTCTCAGTGCAACGGGCATCGCCACGTTGGGTTTTTGTCAACCTGTCAATTCCTTTTTTTCCCTTTTTTTCCCCCCCAAACAGAAAGCAGAGTTCAGTAAATAAAGATAAATGATTGTGCTCCTTCTCTGCAGACCCTGGAGCTAAACTGAACAGGCCTCTTATGGTTTGGACCTGCTTCATTGACTGTTCAGACAGCCCAGTAATACGACAGATGTACCCAGCCGTTCCCTCTTCCCTGCTGTCCATTAGATTATGTTCATTTTGTCTGAGATGCCATTATAAGTCTCAAGGTCAAATAAGTCACAGAGAAGAAAGAAGAGGACTAATTTTTCCCTGCAGCCTTCCTTGCATAAGGGCTTGTTCACAACTGGCAAAGCACATAGTCTTTTAAGGTGAATATTCAGTTCAGCACAATTTATTCAAATAAAATGCAGGTGTGCAATTAACCCCAAGGCCATTTTGGCGAAACAGCAGAAGAGCGCTCTCAAGAATTATTTGGGCTGCCTTCCTAAATTCCTAATGAATTATTTGTAAGTAAAATTCATTAAAGAGGAGCCTTCAGAACAAAAGACTTACACTAAAGGAGATTACAGGGCCCCAAAGCCCTTTTCTCAAGGGACATGTTATAAGGGAGTGAGTAACTAGAAAATGTAAATGGAGAGTGTAAAACCAACAGCTCTGGGCAAAGAGTACAGAAGTGTGGATTTTAAAAACTAATAGGAAAGGAAGAGACAGAAACACTGAGACAAACTGCAGTCGAAATCTGGAGTCACTGCATTGGACTTGGAGAGGGGATGCCACATTCAAGCTGGTGGAACTGAGTGTAGATGTTTGCCCACCAAGATAAGTAGGATAAAAGTGAACTGATTCCTATTCAGCGACAGAATCCACATTCCAGGCATTAAGGGGGGAAAATGAACAGTAACTGGAATGTGAATGGCAACGAGAGGGCATATGGAATTATCTACTTAGCTGGTATAGTATTTTACACATGGTAATGGAAGAAAAGAAGACACTCACTGACTTCAACAGGATTTAGAAGAGATCCATGTAGTGTTGAATTCATAATGAACTGTAAAGTTAAGAAAATTCTTTGTGCTTAGTCCCTCTTGGAATCAAATCAAATTAAATCATAGGGCTGGAAGGGACCTCATGAGATCATCGAGTCCAACCCCCTGGGAATTGAACCCAGGACCTTCTGCATGTTAAGCAGAGATGAATATTCACAGGTGTCCTAGTGAGGCAACAAATAGAAATTGCCATTCTCTAATTATAATGAATTCATTTCTAGATTACCTTTTGCGATTGTCAACCTTCTACATATAACAGCATTCATAGTTCTGAAGTCCTAACTGAGGTACCAGAGCACCAGTGGGCATAGTGTCTGTGCCCCACAGTCTGAAATTCCTCTTTCTAGTGAGCTAGGCACATTGTAGTATCCCCATTTTACAGATGAAGAACTGAAACACAAGGGATTTTGCTAACAGCACACAGGTTGGTGACACAGTAAGGAATGGAATCTGCTTGTGACAAAATGCATCCCTCTATTCATGCCCTAAATATGTATTATAATAATCTGTATACAAAGTATGCCTCCTAAAGTACTGTTTGAAAATTTAGAACTTGTTGATCGGTATCATCCTGATACAAGATGTGTGGCAACAACAGGTGATTTGACCTCATCTTTCTCTATATGCTGTTCTCCAGTGTTTGATTCTTAGCAACAGCTTTGATTTGCTGTTACAGTGTGACCTTTTCCCATGACTTACACTTCCCTGCATTTGTTTCCTCTCGTTCTGTAAGTTACCCCAGCTTCAAAGATTCTGCTGAAGTGGGATTTTCTCCCAAGGAAGTTCATGCAGTAAATAAATTTGTTAGTCTTTAAGTGCCATAGGACTCATTGTTTGTTTTACTGAACTAGACTAACATGGTTGCCTCTTTGGAACTTTTGAACAAAGAAATGTGTGATCTGCTTAATTTACATGTAAGTAGTAAACAGCAAATTCAGACAGAAGGGGAAGCAAAGCTTAAACGGGTGAGGGAAATTAGCAAGGAATCGTCTTCCTTATAGATTCTTTGCCTTCTTGTACCCAGCTGGATATTTTTTTTAAGAGGGGACTGAAACGATAAAAAGGAAAGACAAACACTATAAGGCAACAGCATCCTTTTCTGTCCAGCACCTTCTCCTCACGATGCTACTGAGAATCCCTTTATTGGATTCAAGCAGATGTGTGCGGACCTAAATGATTTGATCAATAAACTGCTGAAAGCAGATGGTTACAAACTTTGCTTTAATCTGATATACTGTTTAAGTAAAACACTAGTAGCATTTTAACTTCATTTTCTTGTAACCACTTCTGACTTTTATGCCTCATTACAGGTACTCAGTTAAAATCTCTCTTTGTAGTTAATAAACATGGTTTATTGTTTTATCTAATCTAGTGTGCTTAAATTTAAGTGTCTGGGAAACTCCATTTCAGGGGACAAGTTGTGTACATATTACTTCTGTTAAAGAAATAAAAGACTTCATATAAACCATATTGTTCAGGAGCAGGTGGGGCAGTACAAGACTTAAATTTCTAAGAGAAAATCTGACTGGGGGTGTGCTATGGTCACCCTGCAGCACAATCATGTCTGGTAAGAGTCAAGTTGTAGCTGGCTGGCTGCAGTGCACACACAGTATGTCCTCATAATCCACAAGATTAATAGATTCCTGGCCGGAAGGGGACACTATGATTGTCTACCCTCAGTCCTGGATAACACAGGCAAGATAAGTTTCCCAAAGTGATCCCTTTGACTCCCATACTCTTCAAATACATGAGTGTATCAAATTCTAGTCCTGAAATTGGAGAGAGACCTCAGTTAATATCAAGTAGATAGGTAAGTTCTACAAGAACAATATAAATAAAAATGGATATAGATCAAACATAACTGATTTAAAAAAATCTCCAGTAGAACCTAAGTTAGCAGCAACAGACTTCTGAACTGACCAGAGAACCACACATCTCATCTGGAATTAGAAATATACAATCAGGCAGCAGCACAAATGACAAAAAACAAACATACCACCACCACCACCACCCAAAAAAAAAAAAATCAAAAGGCTCCTGCAAGTATAAAACCATACTGTGTTAAACACAAACTAGTTCAAAGAAGGGAGCATTTTTTTCGGGGGGAGGGGGTATCTAGAGGAGGTATCTAGGGGAGGTATCTAGATTGGATAGTGTAGTGGTTAAGAGTGCTGCCCTTTGATACAGGAAACTGGGGTTCAAATTCTGGTTGGCACCTACCTAGCTTTCCAATAGGGGTCCTTGGGCAAAAGACCCCCCCTAACGCCTTACTTGGCTACCTCGAATATGAGAATGACACGAACTAGGAGAGTCATGCTGGCTTGGATGTCACCCGGATTAACAAGTTCTGTGCCAGATGTTGGCGGACCAGGACAATCTGACGATAAGTGGGCTGCTGGAGCAAACCATATATAGATGAGACAGGAGAACCTGGAATTGATGGAATGCTACTACAACAGTAGAGCTAATGAGAGGGGATATATGAAATGTATGAGGGAACTATGGATGCACAAAAGACCTACGTCCACACTAACTGAGAAACAGCTAGTTACCCAATGCTTCAACGTAGTAAAGAGGAAGCTGGTCTCGCAACTTGAGATAGATCAACTCCACATTACAGCTGGGATTCAAGAAGAAGACCTGGAAGAACAACTAGATATGCAGCCACCACCTGAAGATGGAACTTCACTGCCACCCCCTCCATTACAGAGCACAGCAGCTGATATGAGGCATAAGATCATGGATAAACTAGCTACAGTCAACCTTCAAGACCCATTACCAAGGCTTGTTGGAGAAGTACCATCAGATAGTATGCTAGAAGATGCCAATAGAGCCCTAATGACAATTCCTACTACCACCATAACTCAAACCAATGAATTAGTATACGCTACAGCCTCTGTAATCCTAGAGATGCTTGGCTACAAGATCAAGAAGAGCAGCAGTACATACCCCTCCTGGAAAATGAGGTTGGAGGATAAGATCAAGGCAACCCAGAGAGAAGTTAGTCAGCTGCTGGAACTACAGAAGGGTGTAGAGATTAAGGATAAGACTCGTCTACTGAAAAAATACAGGGGCCTGACTCCATCTGAAGCCCTAGAGACTGCTAAACAAAGGCTCACAGCACTGGCCACCAGGCTAAGGAGATACACTAGAGAAGCAGAGGCCAATAAGATAAATGCCCTGTTCTCCAAAGAACCATCCAAGGTGTACTCCCAACTGCAGTGCAACAACACAATAACAGCAGAGCCACCAACAGCAGAAACTGAACAGTCCTGGAAGAACATAGGGGAGAAGGAGAAGACTCATAACACCAGTGCAAAGTGGCTGCTGGACCTGAGAACAGACCACAGCAATCTCCCAGAACAGGAACCAGCCACCATCACAGTAGCAGACATCCAACAGCGGGTCAAGAACATGAAGAGCTGGACAGCACCTGGCCCGGACATGATCCACACCTACTGGCTAAAGAAACTAACAGCAGTGTATGAACGCCTAACAGCACAGATGACCCAGCTGCTAGCAGCAGGCTCCCAGCCAGACTGGTTAACACAAGGAAGGACAGTGCTGATCATGAAAGACCCCCACAAGGGAACAGCACCATCTAACTACCGGCCAATACTCTGCCTCCCCACAACATGGAAAGTCCTATCAGGCATCATAGCTGCCAAGCTACAGGACCACATGGGCGAGTACCTGAGCACAGCTCAGAAGGGCATTGGGAACAACACCAGAGGCTCAAAACACCAGTTGCTCATAGATAAAGCAGTCGCCCAAGACTCAAGGTCTAGACAGACCAATCTGAGCACAGCCTGGATTGACTACAGGAAAGCCTACGACTCAATGCCGCACACATGGATCTGTGAATGTCTGGCGCTATACAAAGTCAACAGGACACTAAGGACCTTCCTCAAGAACTCAATGGGACTGTGGAAGACAACACTGGAAGTCAACTCAAGACATCTTGCACAAGTGGCCATCAAGTGCAGCATATACCAAGGTGATGCGCTGTCCCCGCTGCTGTTCTGCGTTGGCTTGAACCCCCTCAGCCAGATAATCACAAGGACTGGATATGGATACAAGTTCAAGAGTGGAACTACCATTAGCCACCTCCTCTACATGGATGACATCAAGCTGTATGCTAAGAATGAACGAGCCATCGACTTGCTAATCCACCTGACATGGATCTACAGTGAAGATATTTGGATGTCATTTGGACTGGAGAAGCGTGGCTGGATGGTAGTAAAGAGAGGGAAGGTAGTCAAGATTGATGGGGTGGAACTACCAGCAGGCCACATAGCAGACATGCAGACCAGCTACAAGTACCTTGGCATCCCACAGTCCCATGGGAACCACGATGAGGAGGCAAGGAAGACAGCAACATCCAAGTACCACCAAAGGATAAGACAGGTCCTGAAGAGCCAGCTCAATGGGAAGAACAAGATCCACGCCATCAACAGGTACGCCCTGCCAGTCATCAGATACCCTGCCGGTATAGTGAGCTGGCCAAAGGAGGACATGGAGGCTGCCGATGTGAAGACCCGGAAGCTCCTCACAATGTACGGAGGTTTCCACCCCAAATCCAACACCCAGAGACTGTACACCAGCCAAAAAGAAGGTGGGCAGGGTTTGGTGAGTGTCAAAGCCACTGTCCTGGATGAAACCCAGAGCATCCAGGAGTACATCAGTAAGATGGCACCCAAAGATGAGCTGCTGAGAGAATGTCTGAGGCAGCAGCAGACATGGGAGGAAGATCAAGCAGAAGAAGTGCCATGGCAAGACAAGACCCTGCATGGGATGTACCATCGACAGATAGCTGAGGTGGCTGACATTGGGAAATCCTACCAGTGGCTGGAAAGGGCTGGACCTAAAAGACAGCACTGAGGCACTGATCATAGCAGCACAAGAACAGGCACTGAACACCAGATCCACTGAAGCAGGGGTCTACCACAATAGACAGGACCCAAGGTGCAGACTGTGCAGAGAGGCCTCAGAGACAGTCCAACACATAGTGGCAGGATGTAAGATGCAGGCAGGAACAGCATACACTGAACGGCACAACCAAGTAGCTGGCATTGTGTACAGGAACATCTGCACAGTGTATGGGCTAGACCCTCCCAAGACCAGATGGGAGATCCCACAGAAGGTCGTGGAGAATAACAGGGCTAAGATTCTGTGGGACTTCCAGATCCAGAGAGACAGGCAGGTACTGGCCAATCAACCAGACATCGTGGTAATAGACAAGGACCAGAAGACAGCGGTGGTGATAGATGTAGCAGTGCCAAGTGACAGCAACATCAGGAAGAAGGAGTACGAGAAGCTGGAGAAGTACCAGGGTCTGAAAGAGGAACTAGAGCGGATGTGGAAAGTAAAGGCCAAAGTGGTCCCGGTGGTGGTAGGAGCACTCGGGGCTGTGACTCCTAAGCTGGGAGAGTGGCTCCAACAGATCCCAGGAACAACATCAGAGCTCTCTGTCCAGAAGAGTGCAGTGCTCGGAACAGCTAAGATACTGTGCAGAACCCTCAAACTCCCAGGCCTCTGGTAGAGAACCAGAGGTTGAGGAAGACACATACCACCAATAGGGGTGAGAGGGGAATATTTTTATTTGCCAGGATAAGGGAACTCTTTCCAGGTCCATTTCATTTAAATTAAGATGGCTAATGCCAGATTTTCTTTCTGCACAGTAATGTTTCAAAGCTATATTAAGTCAATTTTCAGTTACAACATTTTTGAAAGAGCTGTAACATTTTCTACATAGTTATGAAGAACCTCCATTCCCAAGACATTCATAACTCTGAGGTTCTACTATATTTGTTTTGTTTATTGGGGGGGGGGATCCTCTCAAAACCCAAGACATCGCTTTAGTAATTTCCCTGGACTGCAACACCTTGCTAGATCTATGTATTTGCATTTGCTCTTAAGGGCTTTTAAAAACCTGAAAGCCACTCATAGACTGTCATGAGACTTGGGACTAGAGAAAGTCATCATTGTACCAATGGAGGCCTTACAGAGGGTTACTTCATGTCAGCTGGGGAATCTGGCCCCACTCTTTACATGTTACTTGGTTCTTGGATTGAAAATTTGTAGTGGATGTTGAATTATATCAGCCCTTGTTTGGGATGGGTAAAGAAAAGTAAGTTCTCAACGCTATGGCTATGTCTACGTTTAAGATTGCTAGTTCAAACTAATATCGGTAAATTTGAACTAAGTTAGTTTGAACTAGATAGTCCCAACTAGAAACCTAAGTCGAACTAGCATGTCCATGCACAGGACTTGCTGGTTTGGCTTAGGAGGAGAGGCACCATGGGAAGTGTGGTAACGTGGCCCCTGAGAAGGGCTGTTCCCCCAGCCAATCCCATAAATACTGGAAGAGACCTCAGTCCTCTGCTTATTCTGGATGGCAAGAGGCTGATCGAGGAGGTCATGGACTGAATCAGTTCCCACAGCTTGCCTGAGAGGTACCCAGCACCCATGCTACCCTGCAAAATGCTCTGGTCACCTGGAGCACACTCTTTATGGACCCCAACAGCATGGAGGCAGACAGCAGCATCACCACTATACTGGCCACGCCAGCTGCTGCACTCAGCATGCTGCCCTCCATGCCTCATCACTTCTGGGCACATGAAACAAGCAGAGACTGGTGGGAACACATAGTCCTCACCATGCATGATGACGAACACTGGCTGCAGAACTTCAGGATGAGCAAGCAGACCTTCGCTTAGCTCACCACGGTCCTGCAGCACACAGACACCCAATTTAGACCCACGCAACTTGCAGACACCATCTGGAAGATGACCACCCTAGAGTCTTACCACTCCGTGGCACACCACTTTGGCATCAGGGAGGCCACCATGGGAACTGCCCTCCTGCAGGTTACCATGGCCTTCAGCTGGGTCCTGCTAGCCCACCTCGTCACCCCGGGCAACCAGCTGGACATCAGCAAGGGCCTTGTAGTACACTGATTCCACAACTGTGTGGGCAAATTGGACACCACACACATCCATGTCCGAGCCCCAGAACACTGGAGCATGAAGTACAGAAACTGCAAGACTACTACTCCATGGTCCTGCAAGCTCTCGTGGACCACCAGGGGATCTTCAATAACATCTACTTCAGGTGGCTGGGGAAGGCATACGATGCCTGTGTCCTCGGGAACTCTGCCCTGTGTGGATGCATGCAGGTGGGCACGTTCTTCCCCCCCATGTAACATTACCCTCAGGGATGTGCAGGTGCCCATCCTCATCATTGGAGATGTCACCTACACCTTGCTGCCATGGCTCATGAAGCCTTACATGGGTCACCTGGACACTAGGAGGAAGCTCTTCAATAGGAGGCTTTACAGTTACCACTAGGTTGTGGAGCATGCCTTTGGATAGCTCAAAGTCCACTGGAGGGCTGTCTTGACGCACTTCCACCTCACCAAGTACACCATCCCTGAGGTCATCAGCACCTGGTCGCCCGTCACAACTTGTGCAAACTGCAGGGGGAGGGCTCTCCCCCACATCTGGAAGGCCAAAACAGAATGCCTCACTGGGCACTCCGAGCACCCCAAGGCCGTACCCCAGACAGAGCAAGGGCAGTACAGAGAGCTCACCATCCAGGAGGTGCTGAAGGACCTGGTCCTCAGTGAGGAACATTGAGGGCTGGGTTTGCCACCAGGCACTCTCACCTCCCTCACCATGCCCAGGCTTGCCCCCACACACCCGAACTCTCCCTCTCTCTCCCATCCCCCAAACCATAAAAACAACAAGTCAAATGATCAAAGGTTAACAGGTTTTATTTACAAGGGGGGGGTTGGAGGCAGTGAGGGGTTAGAGACCTGGGGGGAGAACTGGGGACTTGGGGGGAAGTGGGAACATCATGGTGTGGAGGGAGTGCTGGTGCCATGGGTGGTTGTGCCCCACCTTTGCCATGGCTACCTTGGGTCAGGGGTACCAGTGGCACTGGAATATGGATACCTTGGCAGAGGCAGCACCCTTAGCAGTGGTGGGGGGGGGCAAGTGGTCAGCTGGCTGATGCATGCTGGCCACCAAGTCCTTGATGACCATGCTCAGGTTGATGAGGGTATGGTTCTGCCGCTCCAGGGCCATGGTCTTCCACTCATCTAGGTCGACAGACTGCTGGAACAGGCGTAGGGCGGCTGTCTGGTGGGCGGACACCTGCTCCCTCCATGCTTCGAATCTCTCTTTGGCCAACTTTGCCCAGGTGGACAAGGTCACTGAGGAGCCCATCCCTGGTCTGGTGGGCCCTTCTCCTTCACCTAGTGGTGGGTGGCCAGCTGCCCGATGTGGCATGTTGGGTGGCTGCGCAAGCTGCTGGAGGGAAGCAGAGAACAGAGTTGGTCCCATCAGCTAGCTAGCTTTTGATGTGTGCAGCCTGACAGCAGCAAGCAACTGTGCCCTGACTGTCCCCCTGCTTCCCAATACATGTCCTTTAGGACAAGGCCCCCAAGGTACACACAGCTGTGCCATGCTGCCTGGGTCGGGTGCGGTGCCCACAGTGGTGAGCAGCAGTCATCCCTGCTCTGCACCTGGTGCGTCTTCCAAGGCCACATGCCAGTGGTGTGGACTGCATGCTGTCTGCCCTCAATGCTGCCACCTCTGGTTCTCCCCACCCCATCTGCCGACTGGTCTCCCACCACACTTGGGTCTGTTCCTCCCCAGCACATTGTCCTCAGCCCTCTGCCCCATGAAAGGGCCTCCAGGCTCCTGTCCCTGGGAACCTGCCTCTCCATGGGTCATACTCCCCTCTGCTGCCTGTGTCATAGGCAGGCCTATCTCTGCCCGCAGGGAGGGAGGACCGGAGCACTCCCCAACAGGTGCTACTGAGGTCTGGTGCGATGTCGCCTCTCCTGGATCCTCCTCAGGGGTTCTCCTCCTGATCCTCCTCCTCCTCCTCAGGGGTTCCTGGTCCCTCTTTGGGGGCAGGGAAGAGCTCTGGGCTGGTGGTTGGGAAGGGTGGTGGTGAGGTGCCTCTGGCTGGCTGGTGTCGCTCACATCCAGGGGGACATTTTCATCCATGGATCCCCTCCTGGGGTTCAGCCTCAGAGGTGGGATCTCCTGAGTCAACCATACCAGCTGGGAGGCCAGTGGGCTCCCCACCAAGGAAGCTATCAAGCTCCTCATAGCGGGGCAGCTGGTGGCACGTGCTGCCCCCTGGGCGCCTCCTCACTTCTCGAACCCAGGCATAGTCCTGGCACAGGGCCTTGACCTTTATGCACACCTGCTCAGTGGTGTGTGTGCCTCTTTGCAGCCACAGCCTCTGAGATGTCTGTAAATATCTCCTGGTTGCAGTGGCTGGCCCAAAAACTGGGAGAGGCTCTCCTCAGTGCCTTAGATGGAGAGGAGACTGAGGACCTCCTCATGGCTCCAAACAGGAGCCCTGCACCAGTCCTGGATGGCTCTGTTGGACTCACTCATGTGTGCAAGCAATGCAGACACCAGGCTGTTGAGGTGAGAGGGGGAGGCGGTGACCACAGCAGGCACTTCCTTCCTGATGCCATGCACCCAGGGAGGAAGAAGTTCAAACCAGGTTTAATTTGAACTAACACAGCTCCATTGGGTTAGTTCAAACCAAAAGCAGGTTTTACACATTTGAACTAAGCTTTCCTTAGTTCAAGCTAATGTGGCCATGGACTAATTTAGTTCAGATTAAGCCTCCTTAATTTGAGCTAAACTGCAAGTGTAGACATAACCTATATGTCTATGTGATGCTTCTAATCCACAAAGTAGTACAGGTAGAGAACCTGTTTTCATTCAATTCAATGGAAAAATTCCTATTAACTTTATTGATGAAGGATCAGACTCATACATATTATGGACTAGATACTCAGTTACTGTGGATCAGCTTGATTCCACTGAAGTCAAAGGAAGTATGCAAATTTATACCAGCTGAAGACTTGGCCCACGGTTTTTAGGACAAGCACTTATTTATATTCTTATTTGTGTTATAGTAACGCTTGGGGGGGGGCAACAAAGACTGGGCGCCATTGAGTCCTATACAGATTTACATTTGGAGATTGTCCATCCCCTAGAAAGCTTAACATCTAAGTAGGAAAAAAAGGGAAATTACCTACTTAAGGGAGGTTACTTGCTAAGACAGTAAGAGTGCCCACATATTCTAGTCCCTTTCCGTTGTACAAACTGATTCTTTCCATTAACCAACTGATCCTTAACAAGACCACTTTCCATTGGACCAAGTGGTTCTTTCCATTGAACCTTTCCATTGGACTGATTCTTGATGAGACCTCTTTCTTTAAATATATTCCAATCTGCCTTCTCAAACTTCCTGTTGCTATATTCCATACCCACTTTCCACAACCTGTTTCTTCCTGAAAAGCTTGATAAGATTCTGGAATTATATCTTGATTATTTAATATTTGATCTTTTTCTAACAGTAGCAACTAGAGATATGGTTAGGAAAAGGGCTGAATTCTAGTGGGTGTTGTACAAACACCTCTTCAATCACATGATGGATCAGAGAAATATTGCTCTTAATGAAAACATGAGATTGCTGTGGGGTCATAGAAGTTAGTGATGGGAAGTACCTAATAGGTAAGCTTGTCCAACAATTATCAATGCTATAAACTTTTAGTATTTGGTCCAGTTTTAAATAACTCAAATGATAGGGCTCCCACCACTTAACTTAGAAGATTCTGCTACAATCTAATATCATTCACCATTAACTTTGTACCCTAATATTCATCATAAATATTTAATTTGTTCAGTTTCCTTTTATTATTGTTAATTAAACCTCCTTTCTACTGCTCTAAACAATTCCTTTCTGTCTTAAGACATTACACCCTTCACTTCCTTGTAGTGAGTTATCACAGTTATTTTGTGATATTTTCTGGAGGGTTGATATTTTGCTGTATGTGGCTTGTGATGTCTCAGTGTTTGGCTGAGGGCCATGAGAATCATGAGACGTGGGTTAGCCAGCATGCTAACCTCACTTTTCTTAAACCAGAGACGAAATCCTGTCTTCGAGAAATGAAACTTCAGCAGCCACATATTGGAAACTCAAAAATGATTTATGCCTCAATCTTTCCAGCAAAAATTAACATCAATGACTACTCAGTGCATAATAACTAAATGGTGTTTTCTTCATTACACTTGCAGTTTACGAATCCAGAGAACTGCACTTACATCATGTAATTTGTTTTCCTAAGATGACTCTGAGAAGAAAAATGTCAAGTAATTACATACTTGTTACTCTCCATAATTTTCATCCTCGGCTCAAGATGAAGACTAATATGAGAATTTGGGAAATAATCTGTAATTTCTGTTCACTAGTTTGGTGCAGTTTACCTTTATTGCTATGGCTTTTTAATTGATAATTCAATAGTGTGTGTGTATATATATATTCTAGCTCGTGGTTGGTGCACTAATTCTATTAATTCCCAGAGTGCCTGTAAAATATTCTGTTAGAATTATTATTTTCTTTTTAATAGAACATAGTAACAGACAGCAACCGGCTTGGCATACCATAGTTTGTTACATTTATTGAAAATCAAGATACTATATTTGCTCTATTATAATAATGAAGCTGATGAGTTCCAATCTGTTTAATAAAGTGCTTCTGTGTTTGAATATTTATATGAAATGAACCAGCTGGTGAGCTCCCATCATTGTTTTTACCCAGAAATGTATATTAATAATTAACATTAAATGTGCTGTTTTCTTGTTTCTTTGCTTAGAAGCAGGAGAACTGGCATCACAGTCCTCAACAAATAAAGGTCTTAGGTTTATTTAAAAACAAAAAATGTTTCAGCTGAGATCTTTACAAAAATGGGGACCATCGCCTTTAGTTTGCAAATAGAGAAACTAAAGCAGGAACAGAGGTCAGACTGAACTCGGTTTTGCTGACAGCCCAGTCCCATGTATGTAAAGATCTTCAATTATGGAGCTTAAGTACCAGCTATCCCCTAACAGAACTATGGAAAATACAATTTGAAAAGCCTTTTGACATCATTTAATCCTTTCCCGTAGGGTCAATATAGTATTATTTTCTATAGTATTAAAGAAGTCAAAATTATAGCCCTGTAGTCATGCTTGGAACTAGCTTTTCCTTCTGCATTAAGCATGGTTTTGGGTAAACTTTTTTGATGCTGCTCAAAAAACAGAGCTTTAGCCTATTGAAGTTAAGACCAAAGCATCAACTGTTTCAGTGGCAGAGGTTTTGGTCCCCAAAAAGCTGCTCACAACCTAGAGTTACCCATCATATTGTGGAATATGAGAAGGGTTTTGTTTTGTTTTATTTTTTGGTGTTTGCTTCTTCGTTTTGTTTTTCTTTCTCTTGCACATTGTCAGTTTTGTAAAAAAACAAAAAAATACGATCAGGAAAGTTTGGAAAATAAGAGGAATTTTGGCTAAAAATCTTCAAACATTTTTGGGACAAAATAAAGATTCAGTAAAATTCAAAACCATATGCCTCACCTTACATTTAGTGCAATCAGGTGTATTGTTAGGAATGGCCTTATATACTTAGCTGAAGTAAGTTTAATCTATAGACTTCAGATTTGTTTCAGGCTAGTGTGGAAATGTGCATGGCTCTATTTACTTCAGAGATCTAAGCCAATTTTTACCAGCTAAGGGGCAGGTCATCTGAGTATTTAGAAAGGTTGAGTGGTTAATTTTGGAGTTATTCACTAGACCACAGAACTGAACTGACAGTAAGATGTGAATTTTCTCCAAACCACATGGCACTTCTAAAGTGACAGCAGCAACACAAAGAATTCAAAGAGACATGACAGAATCCGAATTTGGCCCTACGTGTGTATCCTTGGGAAAATCCTAAAGAACTCAATAGGGATACAATCTGCAAGTTCTACCAGATTTTAATAGAGATCTATAGAAAATATTGTAAAAATCTATAGGGTTATTAAAGAATAATTTCCTTTCAGTATAATGTGTTTTTAAACAGTATATTTTTACATTAACTGCACATTAATATTTTAAGTGCTTCAAAAAAACCCATGTGAAAGCTTTTTTCATTTTGTACCACATCCTATAGGATTTTTCCATAAGAGCAATGTCTGTGCATTTCTAATACGTGCACAACATCACACTAGGTAAGATTTGCTAATGAAAAAAAATAACTCTTGAAATAGTACTAAACAGACAGAGAGAATGCCCAAGAATATGAGGGATGTAGCTAGTAAAATACTATATTGGATAATGCTGAGCTTTTGAAAAGAAGCCAGTTTGTGAATATTTATGAGTTGATCTTATGACTTATCTCTGTGTTGACATTTCCAAGTTAAAAAACATTTGACTAAAGGAAAATGGTTAAATCTCAACAGCATTCTGAAAATTTCCTAGCCTAGGGACAGCATAAAGAAAGAAGTAAGAGCAAATGATGTATACTTTGATGTAATGTGTATCCTGGGGGGATTGCCAACCAAAATGGGATGGGGGGGAGGGGATATGAAAAATTAAAATGAATCAATAGAGTAGGTCACTGCCTGCAGGATGACGTTTAATCCCTCAATACCATTAACGACAAGAAGAGGAGGATCATGGGAAGAGGGCACCAGCTAAACAAATGGTTCTTTGTTCCATGGGTTTGTAAGTGTTTATTTTAGATGGTTTTGAGTAAACAAAGAAAATTGCTATCACTAACTAGAAGGCAGATAGTTAAAGAAAGCTTCACACACACAAAAAAAAGATGAAATAATTAATTAGTCAAACCGTGTTTTTACAGTGGAAGCCGCCTAATAACAAGCTGCAAGGGAAACCAAGGGAATGGGCACAATCATGGTTCCAGCTCACAGAACAAGCAGATAGGAGATCAATAAGATAGATAGATAAATAAATAAATAAATAAATAAATGTAGATTTATTGCTTTGCAGACCAAGAGAAACAATGGATTGCATAAATCACATCACTAAACAAGTCATTAGTATTTTTATTCTTGTTATCCAAAAGCAGAAAAATCACATTGTTAGAAACTAGCTAAGGGTATGTTTACACTGTATTAAAAACATAGTACAATCTTTCAGAGTCTGAGTCACCTGGGCTTATGGAGCTTGAGATATGGGGCTAAAATTGCAGTGTAGACATTCGTGCTCAAGCTGGTTCCTGAGTTTTGAGACCCTACCCCTTTACGGGTTTTTTAGTTCTGGGCAAATGTCAGCCCAAAGCCAAATGTCTACATTGGGATTTTTACCCATACAGTCCGAAAGCCCGAGTCAGCTGACTGAGATTAGCCATGGTCTTTGTCTTTTATTGAAACATGGATGTACCATTCTGATCCTGCAAAGACTTATAAATGTGCTTAACTTTACGCATGTAAGTATCTCCATTTTCTTAAAATTAACCATATGCTTACGTGTTTGAGGGATCAGGGACTTATCATGTAGTTCCACTAACGTCCACATGGAAACAAAAGCAGCAGGTAAACAGTTAAGGCATCAGCAAGCAACTCCCAATCAGAAATCACAAATATAGCACATGTTCCTTACAACATACAACCCCATAACTACAACTATTGCTGTCTCTTATAGCTCCAGACAGAGAAGGTCTGTGCAATCCTTGCTCATTCAGTTGGTCTTTGCTTCTTTTGCTGAATTAGACTATCATGGCTGCCCCTTTAATACTTAGATTCCATCACTCAAAGAATGAGATTCAGCCCAGACACACCAAGAGGTCCAGGTGCCACTTAAGTTCCACTCAGGGTCTCAGAATATGACTTCCTCCCAAAAACTAAGACTTTATCACTGGAGCTAATGAATAATCTCTATTATTTTTCAAGAATAGACAGATTCATGGCATAGATTCAGTCAGTCACTTCATTACATTCATGGGATCATGTGGGAAGGAAGTTCTTACATAAATATCAAACATAACTTCTAAGTATTATTATTAATATAATCCAGGCTTCCACTATGATCTACCAGGTTGGGCAGAGCACTAGAAACTTGAACAAAAGCCAGGATTTGGATTTGAGAATCATTTTAATTACTTTAGCTTGCAGGATGCCTGTAGCAATGGACATGGGGGCTTCAGAACATTTAGGAAGGTTGATGTCCTGGAGGAAGGTGTGAGTTTGTGACACACTGAGTGACTTTAATTGTGAATAAAAGGGCAGGAAATCTTTCTGGATCTGTAGGTTAGCTGCTGACCCTGCTCAGATCTGGTTTTAATGTATCCAATTATTTTGCATTTGTTCTCTTTCCCTGAGCTGCGAGACCAGACAATAATCTGCTTTCCTTCATGGACGAAAAGGCTCTGGTTTCAAAGACCACAAAGGTCTTTCAGTGAAGTGGGTATTATTAAGGTCGTGCAGACTGAGGTTGGGGGTGGCCAACTCCTTCCAATGAGCTTTTTAAAAGTTACTTTCCAAAGTTTTAATTGCCTTTCTGAACAGAGCCCTCAAAGAGCACTAACTTCAGCTTGGGATTTAATCAATGAGTGAACCTGGGCACTGTGTGCGGGCGGGAACCCTGCAGAGAGCTATGTTTTGAATGGAATGGGAGCCAAATGTACTCACCACTTCTCTGGCTTTGTCCCAGATGATAAACAGTAAAATAATGTTTTGTGTTTACCTCATCTCTTTCCATGGAACATCTCAAAGCACTTTACAAACTCAATCCTCAAAATACCCCATAAGGTGGTGGTATTGTTTTTATTGGCCCAGTGAAGGTCCCAGTCATGAACCACAGTCCCAGTAAACTGGATGCCACACATATGCACAACAAAAAGATGGCACCCACCACACAATTGAAATATATGACAAGACAACAAGGGGAGAGAGAGCGAACAGATGGGGACACATAGAGTAACATTTATGATAAAGCTGAGAAGTGCCATAAACAGCAGACCCAGCACACTAACTGGCTTTCCACTGTCATATCCCTTTTTCACTGTTGGGGAAACCAAGGCACACTGAAATGACCTGCCTAAACTCTAGAAAATTAGTCAGTGGCAGAGTGGAGAAGGGAATTCTGACTGGCAGTGTCTTGCTTTGTAATCTGCACAAAGACAGATCAAAATTTTCCATGATTTTTTAAATGAAATCTATAAGGTGGGGAGGGAAGCACAGTGAAGTGTCCCTTTCCAATACAATGCAGTAGGAAGAACCTAAATTATATATAGATATAGAGAAATATTAGATATTCCAAAATAGAAGAAACAGTAGAGACTCAATTAGTTTGGACAGGACCAGTGGCAAACTCTCTAACCCAAATCGTTACCTAGGGCAAGGTTGATTTGTTACCACTAACCGTTTTCTTATGGATGAGTACCAGAGCTTTCCTGGAATATTTTCAGTGAAAGTGAGCCCAGAGCCTTCCTTGGATAACTTGATTTTAATATCCTTCAGTGTACTGATTATAAAGTAGTTTTTGTATAACATTCAACCTATACTTCCATAGTTTGATTGGAGCCTAATACTTCTCTTTCTATCATTCCTGATTCTCTGAATATTTCCCAATAAGAGAAGGTGGCAGAAGTGTGGTGGAAGTGTTGTAAGAGAATATGACATGGTCTTTTATAAAGATATCAAACAGAAAGAGGTGTTTGGTCATACAAAATGTGCAGTAAAGGCTGTTTTGCAGATCTCAGGCTTGGAAGACAGAGATGGAAGAATAGGAAAAAAAAACCTGCATCTTCAGGCTATAGATCCCCAACATTTAACAATCTAATCTTCTGTGGGTTGTAATACTTTGGTCTAATTTCTATTGCTGGATTTAGTGTGTGGGTGGCAGGAGGTGTTGGTGGTGATCTGAGATTCAGAGAAGGTCAGATGAGATGATCAGGTGGTCACTTCTTATTTTAAACACAATATATGTGCCAGATATGCAGCCCTTACTCTCATGAACACTGGTGAATAGTGCTCACCAAGCTGAGTAACAATTGCACAGCTGAGTCCTATCTGAATATCAATTCACTGCAAAGCATGTAGCAGTTCCATCCTTGCTACTTTTTCATTTACCTCACCTCTGCTCTTATTTGGTGTTGAGAAGCAGACATTGGGCTCCCACCATGTATGAAGAGGCATCAAAAAGGCTAAAAAGCAGGGAAATACTAATCGCTATGTCTACACTGGGAATTTAGTTCAAATTAAGGCGGCTTAATTTAAACTAAATTAGCCCATGGCCACACTGGCTTTCATTAGTTTGAGCTAAGGAAAGCTTAGTTTGAACTTGTAAAACCTGCCTTTAGTTCACATTAACAGGTAGTTCAAACTTAGTAGTTCAAACTAACTGTTAGTTCAAACTAAAGGAAGTTTGACTGTCTTCCTCCCAGGGTGCCTTCCTCTTTTCATGGATTGGCTGGGGGCATGGCCCTTCTTGGGTCCATGTTGCCACACTTCCCATGCTACCCCCCTCCTAAGCCAAACTAGCAAGTCCCGTGAATGGACATGCTAGTTCAATCTAGGTTTCTAGTGTGGACATACTAATATAAACTAAGTTAGTTTGAATTAGTCACAATTAATATGAATCAATTAATTTGAACTAACTAAGTTCAAACTAGCATTCTTAAGTGTAGACACAGCCTATGAAACTTCTTTTTATTTTTATCCCCTCATGTGCCTTAGCGGCAGTCATATTGGCAGCCTGAGATTATTGTTCTGACCTGTCAGTGAGCCATGAAGAGCTGAGATCTCCTGAGATCACCCAGAGGTTGAATATCATGGCGTTGTTGCTGACCCAGCATCCTTTGCTTATGGGCAGACAGCACAAAGGCCTAATAGTGGCAATTTGTGTGGTATTCCTCATCTTCTGCATCTTGCGCTCTAACGTGCTACTGAAGTCAAAGAGAGTCTTTCCATTCAAGGAGAGCTGCATAAGCTTCCAGGGGTTATTTCTGCTAGCATTGAGTCTGCTAGAGTGACTCAGACAAAGATTTGAAAGACTATCTCTTTGGACTGCCAGTTTCTGTGCCCTGGCTCTATCAAGCATAAGTAATGACCAAGGTGTTGCTTTTGGTCTCTTCCTGCCTCATAATGAAGGTCACGCAATAGCACTGTTGTCTGATTTTATTAGGCTATTCTTGCCTATCTGTTGAAGTAAAGGGAAGCTCTGCTGACAACTGTTGGCCTTTGTGGCATTGATAAGGACTCTGAAGTCTCTCCTAACCCTCACCTAGAAAGATCTTTTGCTTAAGTGTCCTCCTCTTATGCCCCTGGAGACTGGCATATGGCATTAAGACCAGTCACATATTTCAGATTAAAACCTTTTCCCACAGCTATGGGGTTTGCTGAGTCAAACAAGAACTTCAGTAAAGACAGTTGACCTGAATGAGTCACAGCAAAGAAAATAATGATTTGAAAAAGGATAAGATGACTTGGGATGCCAAAGATGTAGAAAATGCTTTCTTTCTACAGAGGAGAATTTAATGATGGAAGATGGTGCTACATAAATATGCACGGCATGGGCAGCAGTCTTAGAAATTTCCTTCCTACCCCTTTATGAATGCTATTTATAAATACGTCAGGGGGATGAATATCAGGGAGGGAGGGAAATATTTGAGTACAGTACCAGACTGGACAGAAGAACACGTGAATATAAACTGTTCATCAGGCAACTTAGGCTTCAAATTAGATGAAGAAAGTTTCTAACCATCAGATGAGTAAAGTTCTGCAATAGCCTTCCAAAGGGAGCTGTGGAGCAAAAAAAAAACCATAACTGTTTCAAAAGTGAGCTTGATAAGTTTGTGTAGGTGATGGTATGATGGAACAGCCTACTTTGGAAACTGAGTGATCTTTGACTACTGGTGGTGGATGGGCAAGTGGCCTAACAATAAAGGATAGATGGGGTGGGTTCTGAGTTATTAAAGAAAATTCTTTCTCGGGTGACTGGCTGATGAGACTCACCCACAGGCTCAGGTTTTAACTGACTGCCATTTTTGGTGCTGGGAAGGGATTCTCTCCCAGAACTAACTGGCTAGGGCTCTGGGGGTTTTCTCCTTCCTCTGTAGCATGGGGCATGACACACCTGCCAGTGAATTCTCTGTATCTTAAAGTCCTTAAATCATGTTTTGAGGACTTCTAATAACTCAGTGATAGGTTAGAGGCTTATTACGGAATGGGTGGGTGAGGTTTTGAGGCTTGCATTGTGCAGAAGGTCAGGCTAGATGACCAAATCTTTTCACCGATAACACTACAACCTTGGTAAGAACTTCCAGTAAATGATGGCCAGGATGGGATTCAATCCATGCAATACTGGAGTGAATAATACTGAGTTCCTCTGGGCCTTGCAGTTCTCTTGAACAATGTCCTTATAATTTCTGACCTCTGCCTGAAAGGAACAAACCTCCATCGTTTTCCCTGGAGGGGAGGAAGTATGCATATATATCTGGGGTAACCAAATCTGTGCTATGGAAGAGGAAGTTGATCTGATTGTTAAAGCACTGAGGAGATCTGTGTTCATGTACTAGTTCTAACAAAGACTCTCTGGCTACATCCACACACAGACGCTTATTTTGAAATAAAGTAATTCAAAATCAAATCATTATTTCAAATTAACTTAAATCAAAATAAGCAAAAACCTCAAATCAAAATAGCAAGTCTAGACACAGAACTTGCTATTTCGAATCAAAAGAGGGGCAGCATGGGAAGCATGGCAACATGGCCCCCTGGCAGGGCCATGTTGCCAGCCAATATATAGAAAAAGGAAGGCACCCCGGGGAAGGAGAATTGAAAAAGTGTTAAATCGAAATAATGGTTATTTCAAAATAAGACATCCAAACAGCATTATTTTGAAACAACCATTTTTAAATAATGGCTATTTTGATGTCAGCCTAGGTTTTACTATTTCAAAATAAGGTTCATTATTTCAAATGACAGTCATTGTTTCTATTTAAAAGCATTGTGTGGACATAGCCTCTGAGATTCTGGGAATTCATTTAATTTTTCTGCACCTTGGTTCCCCATCTGTAAAATGAGGCTTATGCCACTTTGTCTGTCTTGCCAGTTTAGACTGTCATCTTTTCATGTCATACAATTTATTTTGTCATGTGTTTGTACAGTACCTACCACAGATCTTGGGCCCTGATCTTGCTTGGAACATCTAAGCATGGCCTGAATAGAAATAATAAATATGATACACTGTTTCACTGAGTAGGTGAATAAATATTGTGAGACAATCTGCAGCCTTTGTCAATCTCCATTAAAAATCCATTTACTGAGATTTGCAGGAAGAGCTGTAGGAGCTCACATATCTGCCATTCATTCTTATGATGGCTCCAGGAAGGGTCTTTAAATATGCCCATAAGTCCTCGACCGTATGACAGTGAGTTAATACAGTGTTTGGACAGCACACAAAAAGAACTATATTCACAGTGATTAACTCTAGAGATGGACTACTGCTCCCAACCCTCCCTGAATTTAGGGAAAGTCTTGGACTCAATCTAGAACTAAACTTCTTCTATAGTAGGCCCAGATTGGAACCTTGAATCCAAGAGCTCACATTCACAGAATCATAGGGTTGGAAGGAACCTCATGAGGTCATCTAATCCAACCCCCTGCCAAAAAAAAAAAAAGAAAAAAACACACAACAGGACCACTCTCACTAAATTATCCCAGCCAGAGTTTTGTCCAGCCAGGCCTTAAACATCTCCAAAGACAGAGATTCCACCACCTCCCTAGGTAGCCCATTCCAATGCTTTACCACTTGCCTAATAAGAAAGTTTTTCCTAATATCCAGCCTCGACTTCCCCAGCTGTGACTTGAAACCATTGCTCCTTCTTCTGTCGTCTGTTACTACCGAGAACAGCCGAGCTCCATACTCCTTGGAGCATCCCTTCAGGTAGTTGAAAGTTGCTATCAAATCCCCCCTCAGTCTTCTCTTCTGCAGGTTAAATAAGCCTAGTTCCTTCAGTCTTTCTTCATAGCGCTTGTGCTCCAGCCCCTTGATCAGTTTTGTTGCCCTCTGCTGGACTCCTTCTAATTTGTCCACATCCTTTTCTTAGTGGGGAGCCCAAAACTGGACACAGTATTCCAGATGTGGCCTCACCAGTGCCGAATAGAGGCAAACGATCACCTCCCTTGATCTCCTGGAAACACGTCTTCTGATGCAGCCCAGTATGCCATTGGCCTTTTTGGCAGCAAGAGCACACTGCTGACTCATATCCAGCTTCCCATCCACAATGAACCCCAGGTCCTTTTCTGCAGTGCTGCTACTTAGTTGATTGCTCCCCAGTCTGTAGCAGTGCATTGGGTTTTTCCATCCCAAGTGCAGGATATTGCACTTGTCCTTGTTGAACCTCATGCGATTTCTATTGGCCCACTGCTCTAATTTCTCAAGGTCTCCCTGAATCCTGTCCCTGCCCTCTAGGGTGTTTACCGTTCCCCCCAGTTTGGTATCATCTGCAAACTTACTAAGTGTGCAATCTATCCCATCATCCAGATCATTAATGAAAATATTGAAGAGAACTGGCCCCAGGAGCACACCACTCGTTACTGGTTGCCAACTAGACATGGAGCTACTGATTCCTACACACTGAAACCGTTGATCTAGCCGGTTCTTTATCCATCTTACAGTCCACACATCTAACCCATACCTCCTTAACTTGCTGGTGAGAATGCTGTGGGAAAGCATATCAAAAGCCTTGCTAAAGTCAAGGTATATCACATCAACGGCTTTTCCCGCATCCACAAATCCAGTCATCTCATCATAGAAGGCGATGAGATTGGTCAGGCATGATTTACCCTTGGCAAATCCATGCTGACTGTTCCTGATCATTCTATTTTTCTCCAAGTGTTTGAGGATGGATTCTTTGAGAACCTGCTCCATGATTTTTCCAGGGATTGAGGAGAGGCTGACAGGTCTATAATTCCCTGGATCCTCCTTTTTGCCTTTCTTGAAGAGCGACACTATATTTGCTTTTCTTCCAGTCCTCTGGCACCTCCCCCATTCGCCATGAGCTTTCAAAGATGGTGGCCAGTGGTATTGCTATCTCATCAGCCAACTCCCTCAGCACCCTCGGGTGCAGGTTGTCTGTCTCCATGGACTTATGCACATCCAGCTTCTTTAGGTGGTCCCTAACCTAACCTTCTGACACCAAAGACATCTCTTCTTCTCGCCAATCTTTCATATCCAGTGTATTGGGCTGGGAGCTGGCCCTGCTTGTGAAAACTGAAATAAAAATAGCGTTGAGCACTTCAGCTTTCTCCTTATCCTCCATCACGAGGATACCTGCCCTATTCAGTAAGGGACCTATGCCATCCTTGATCCTCTTCTTGTTATTAACATACTTGTAGAACCCCTTCCTGTTATCCTTCACCTTCCTTGCCTGTGTACTGTTGTATTGGCCTCTCAGCAGAAGTCAGGGTAATTGAAGTCCCCCATGAGAACCAGAGCCTGTGATCTGAAAACTTCTGCCAGTTGTCCATAGAATGCCTCATTCACCTCCTCCTTCTGGTTTGGTGATCTATAGGAGACACCCACCATGACATCACCCTTCTTGCCCTCTCCTCTAAACTTAATCCACACACTTTCAACTGGCTTGTTTCCACTTCCATAATGGAGCTCTGAGCAGTCATAGAGCTTTTTTACATATAGCGCTACTGCTCCCCCTCTTCTTCCCTGCCTGTCCTTCCTGAACAATTCATATACATCCATGGCAGAGCTCCAGTCATGCAAGCTATCCCACCACATCTCTGTTATTCCAATTAGATCATAGTTCCTTGTCTGCGCTAGTACTACCAATTCTTCCTGCTTGTTTCCCAGGCTCCTCACTTTTGTTTACAGGCATCTAAGATACCAGGTTGATTGCCCTATTTTCCCATTTCGATTTTCAATTTTATTGCATCTATTTCCTTGCATTTTCTCCCAACGTTGTCCTCCCACACATGCCTCGGGTATTAAAGCTTCATTAGAACATCTAACACAATTATTTGATTCCCCCCCCCCATGTTCCAACTACCCTCTCTTTTATCCCTGGTGTTACAGTTCCAGCACCCCTCAAGCCCCCAAGTTCCATCCCTTCCCCCAGGTTTCCCACATTGTCACTTACCTGTGGGCTTTTTCCCCCTTCAAACCTAGTTTAAAGCCCTCCTCACTAGGTCAGCCAGTCAACGTCTGAATATGCTCTTCCCCTTCCTCAACAGATGGAGTCTATCTCTACCCAGCAGTCCTTCTTCCTGAAACAGCACTCCATGGTAAAGGAAGCCAAAGCCCTCCTGATGACACCATCTTCACAGCCAGGCATTCACCTCCAGGATGCATCTGTCTCTGCTCAGGCCCCTACCCTTGATTGGAAGGATCGAGGAGAACACCATCCATGCTCCGAACTCCTTCACCTGCACTCCCATAGCCCTGTAGTCACCTTTGATCTGCTGAGGATCACCTTTCACAGTATCATTGGTTCCCACATGGACGAGTAGCACAGGGTAGTAGTCAGAGGGGCGGATGACTCTCGACAATCCCTCTGTAACATCTCAGATGTGGGCACCCGGCAGGTAGCACACCTCCTCAGCGGCCTTGTCAGAGTGACAGATGGGTGCCTTCTTCCCCCTCAGAAATGAGTCCCTAACCACCACAACCCTAGTTTTCCTCCTAGCTGTGGTGGCTGTGATCCTCCGAGCCTCAGGGGTGCATGGTGTCTCCTCTTCCACCTCATCCATTGTGTCTAGCACTGTGTATCGGTTCTTCACCACAGTGGAGGGTGGAATGTGAGCAGGGGTGGCGCACTGTCTGCTGCCAGAAGTAACCAGCTGCCAGTGTCCTCCCTCTGCCATAGACATCCCATCCATCTCCAGTGGTGTGACAGTAGTCTTCAGCAGCGGGATAGTATCCTCCTTCTTGCTTGTCTCCTTGTGGATGCTATCAAAGAACTTCTCCAGGGCATGGATACTCCTTAGCCTAGACACCTCCTCCTGTAGCTCTCCCACCTGCCTCCTGAGAGATTCCACCAGAAGACACCTGTCACATTGATTCATCTCCCCAACGTGATCATCAGAGACAGGGAAATGCAGGCCACAGTCCCTGCAAGTCCACACCAGGATCTGGGTAGAGATATCCATGCTTAGGATGTCTGTCTGGCTACACGCACAGGTGGATGAGACAGAAGGAGTGCTGGCACAAGCAGTGAGGCTCCTCTTCACCATTGTGGCTCCACCAACTTCTCCTCAAACTCCCTTGTTTTCAGTACCCCTGTTTGCAAGCTCCCCCTCGTCGTTCAGCCACTGGCTTTTAAGGCCTTCTCTGCCTAGGTCAGCCCTTGCCCCTCGTTAAACACACAGGGGAAGGATGATCACAAGGCTGATTGAAGCTGGTGATCAAAGATGAGCAGGGAACAATGATCCAAACAGCCACCAGGCAATCACAGTCCCAATTCCCACAGTAGCTAACAACTAACAGAAATCACCTGCAGGGAAAGACACAAACACACAGTAGTTCACTCCCCCAAGCTTCGTTCCCTCCCTTGCTTCTTCAGCCAGGGGGGCATGGTTCATCCCTCATCCTGACACCTGCCCCTTTCGCAGTGTGAGGGAGACCTTGGCGCATGTCTATCTATACTGTGCCAGGCTGCAGCCCCTCTTCCGGCTCCTCCAGAACCTCCTCTTGAGGTTCTGGCTGCACTTCTCCCCACACCTGTATCTTTATGCACTCCCCATCCGTAGCCCCACAAAGTCACGGGACCCCCTCGCCAACCTCCTCTTGGCTTATGCAAAAGTAGTGACCTATAAAACCCGGGAGAGGAGGTTGGCTGAGGGAGGGACCTGCGACTGTGGGGCCTATTTCCGGTCCCTTGTCCGTGCACGTCTCCGGGCAGAGTTCCTCTGGGCGGCGTCCGCTGGCTCCCTCGACACCTTTCGGGAGCAGTGGGCGCTGCCCAGGGTTCTCTGCTCGGTGACCCCTTCTGAAACCCTTATTATAAACCTGTGACCCTCACACCCGTCCCTGTTATTTCTTGATTTGTCCCCGAAATCATTTGGAAACCAGTTCAGTGCCATCTCCCCATAGGCTGGGGGAGGGCTTTAGATGTGGGTGGGCTTATGCCCACCCACCGCCTTGGTTTTCAATAGGTTCTTCAGCCAGGGGACTGCCTTCACCTCCTTCTCAGGGCTTCACTAACTCCTTCCCTCTCAAATTCCTCTGTTTTCAGTCCCCCTCTTTGCATGCTCCATTCTTTGGAGCGGTTTCAGTTATGATACAAAAACAAATGCTACAGCTCTGGGCCAGTCCTAGAAATCACTATAAAGTTTTCAGCTATTTACTTTTAACCAAATTTTCTTATTTTCAGCTACTGTGAGTCTCTCTGATCTCTTCTATAGCCAGCCTGGGACATTTCTCTTTGGCATTCCATTCTCTTCCTTCATTTTCCCAAGATGAATATTCCCCAATATCTCTCCCACAAGAGGCCACCATCATCAACACTAAAACAAGTATATGTGTCCTATATAGCTATTTTATGCTCCCTGAACCTCTCCTCTTCTCTTTCAGAATACACAAATTACTTGAAATGTTATGGAAAACATAAATCAGGCTATTAAGCCAAACTTCAGTATCAGGCAAATTGGTTGAAAGCCTAGTAAAGAACAGAATTATCAGAGGCACAGAACATGGACTATTAGAGAAGAGCCAAAATTTTGTTTAGGGAAATCATGTCTCACTAACATATTAGAATTGGGGGGGGGCATAAATACACAAGTGTATAAGGGTGGGACAGTGAATGTAGTGTACTTGGACTTTCAGAAAGCCTTTGACAGGTCTTTCGCTAAAGGCTTTTAAGCAAAGTAGGCCTTCATGGGATAAGAAGGAAGGTCCTCTCATGCACCAGTAACTGCTTAAAATACAGGAAACAAAAGGAAGGAATAAAAGGTCTTCTTTTCACAATGGGTAGAGGTAAATAATGCAGGTCCCCCCAGACTGTACTGTGACCAGTGCTGTTTAACATATTCATAAATGATCTGGAAAACAAATAAACAGTGAGTTGACCAAATTTGCAGATACAAAACTAATCACAAATATTAAGTCCAAAACAAACTGTGAAGTGTTACAAAGGGATCTCAGGAAACTGGATAACTGGGCAATTAATAGGAAAACAAAATTTAATGTTGATAAATGCAAAATAAAGCACACTGGAAAACATAATGTCAGCTACACATACAAAATGATAGAATCTAAATTAACTGTTTCCAGTTATGAAAGAGATCTTGGAGTCATTGTGGGAAGTTCTCTGAAAACATCTGCTCAGTTGCAGTGCCAGTCAAAAAAAAAAAATGACATTGTTAAGATTTGCTGGGAAAGGGGTAAACAAAAAGACAGAAAATGCCACAATACTGTTATTTAATGTTATGGTGAATCCCCACTTTGAACACTGAGTGCAGGTCTGGGAACCCCCTCTCAAAAAAGATATATTAGAATTGAAAAAAGTACAGAGAAAGGCAACCAAAATAATAAGGGGTATAGACAGCGTCCACGGGAGGCAAGATTTAAAAGATTGAGAATGTTTGTCTTAGAAAAGAGACAACTAAAGGGGGATATCATAGAAGTATAGGAAACCATGAATAATGGGGAGAAAATAATTAGGAAGAATTATTAACCCCTACACTTAACAGAAGAATGAGGGCCACCCAATGAAATCAATAGGAAGCAGAATTAAAACAAGGAAATACTTCTTCACATATACACAGTGAACGTGTCAAACTTATTGCCAAGGGATGTTGTGAAATCCAACAATGTAACTGTTTTTTTTTTTTTTTTAAAGAATTAGATAAATTCGTGGAGAACAGATCCATGAATGGGTATTAGTCAAGCTGGTCGGGGACACAATCCCATGGTCTAGGTGCCCCTAACTCTTTGACTGCAAAAAGACAGGTCTGGATGACAGGAGGGATGACTCAGAAAATTGCTCTGGTCTGTTCATTCCCACTGAAGCATTCCCAGTGTTGGAAAATAGGATACTTGTCTAGGTAGGCCATTAGTCTTACCTATATGACTACATTTATTTTTATGGCTATTCTTATGTTCTTTACCTCTCCGCTTTTTCTGTTGTATGGATAGATCAATACAAGCTCCCTTTTCCCCCATCTAATTTGCTCTTGTTTTTTCCCCTTTGATGTGTAATAATGAGGTGACAGAGAGGAACTGTCTTTAATCAGCTGCAGAAACTCATAGCGCTATCTGGATCATATATATCTCAAAACACTTTATCAATGTCTCCTTCCAGTGTTCATAATTCTGATGTATCTGGTGTTCCAGTGTCATGTCATTCTATTACATTAAACAATATAACATAACAACGTAGACAATGGAAAGATGAAATGCTGGCTTGCTTCAGAAAATGTAAAGAGATAATACACTTCTTTTCAGCTGTGGAAGCTTCTATTAGTTCATATAGTGGCTTTACCTGATTAAATTAGATAAGACGAGATAGATAGAGTGATAGATAGACAGACCGTAATCATACGGATACAAATGAAAAATTCAGCTTGGATTAATATCCTTATATTACTCACATGTGACTGTGAACATAAACAGGAAGCTACCTGTTTTTTCTTGTTCCAATTCTGATGAAAATTCCACAGAAATCTACTTTAAAGGCTGGCACTATTTGTGGTGGTCTGTTTGTTTGTGTTGGAATAATGGCTGTCTTCAAAGACTTTCTTGTTGCCTCAAGGTTCAGATTGGAGACCCTTATTCAAAGTGAGCAATAGATTACCATACAAGAAATCATGATGATTTTGACGCCTTACAAAACATCCTATTGTGAAACCCTAACTTACATTTAGCACTCAAGGACATGAGTAAGAGTTGCATAATTAGGAACTAAGTTTAGAGATGAGCTGCTGGATGGAAAAAAATGGTTCTTTGAGATGTTAATGAGAGTTCTCTATCTCAGGTTCTTAGCTGGCAGATTTTGCTCATATGCTTGGGATCTAACTGATCACCATATTTGGGGTCAGGAAGGAATTTTCCCTCAGATAGTATCTGAGGGAACTTTGGAGTTTTTTTGCCATCCTCTGACAGATGGTGTGTAAGTCTCATGCTATGATCATCCAGGTCTATCACACCTAAACCATTCCCTGCTATTCCAGTGGCCTTGTGCATTTCTATACCTCAGTGTTTCCTGTTCTTTGATACACAATAGTTGTAATTCCTTGCTCACATGCTTGTTTGGAGGTGGCTGAGTTGTATTTGCTGGCCTGGGCTATATAGAAAGTCAGACTATATGAGCTGGTGGTCCCTTCTCTCTTTTAACTCTAGCACTTTGCTCGGATCCCTCAGACAGAGACAGACATCTTCACGGCCTCTGTTAAGCTTTCTTAAAACTACAGTACCCATCTGGGAAAGTAAAGAAACAGATTGACAGAGCCAGACTGGTACCCCACAGTCACCTAGTACAGGAAGGGCCCAAAAAAGTGAACAATAGAACGCCGCTCGTCACCACATACAACTCTCAAGTCAGACCTCTGCAACAGATCATTAAGGACCTCCAGCCTGTTTTAAAAGATGACCCTTCACTCTCCCTAGCCTTAGGAGACAGACCTCTCCTTGCCTACAGACAACCCCTGAACCTTAAACAGATACCCACCAGCAACTACAGACCTAACAACAGAAACATTAAAGCAGGCACGTATCCCTGAAACAAATCATGCTCCCAACTTTGGCCACATATCTGCACAAAAGACACCATCATAGGACCTAATCAAGCCAGCTACTCCATCAACGGGCCATTCGCCTGCTCATCCACTAATGTGATTTATGCCATCATATGCCAAAAATGCCCCCCCCGGCCTTATACATTGGACAAAGAGGACAGTCCCTATACAGAAGGATAAATGGGCACAAAACTGATATCAGAAATCACAATGCATACACACACACAGAGAAACAGTTGCTGAGCACTTTCATCTTTCTCATCACTCCACTGATGATTTGTTAACAATAGTCCTCAAGAAAACCAATAGGACATCAAGACTTCAAAGAGAAACAGCAGAAATTGCACTAATATGCAGATTACATTGTGTGAAAGCAGGCCTGAATTGTGACTATGGATTCTTTTCACATTACAACAGGTAATTTGATTTCACCTCCCCCATGTGCTGTTTCCTAGAGGTTGAATCTTTACAAATGCTCTGATCTGCTGTTGCAGTATGACCTGATCCCATGTCTTACACTTCCCTGCATTTATTTTCATCCCGTTCTGTAAGTTCTCCCTCTTCAAAGCATCTGACAAAGTGGTATTTTCTTCCATGAAAGCTCATGCGATAAATAAATCTGTTAGTCTGTAAGTGCCACAAGACTTTGTTTTTTTGTTTTGTTTTGTTTTTTTTTAATCTGTATAACAGTAACATCTAAAGGATGTGGTAAGGGCTTCCTCATGTCAGTTGCACTACTTGGACATAATGAAAAAATGATCCCTGTCCCAAAGATCTTATATTCTAAGTATGAAGAGAGACGATAGATGGATACTGCAAAAAGGTCAGGGAACCGCAGAGTGACAGTGAGATGACTATGCTCAGTGAGATGAGTAGCAATTCCTAGGAGTACCTCATGTTTCTGTTCCTATTGCTGGTTGTCTATGGTAAAGAGGAAAGAATTCAAAGGCCACCTTCTTCTATTGCATATTAATTCCAGTGCCCGCACTTAAGAATAGATTTTTATGCTTATTGAAAAATGACTCCCATTCTTACATTTTTATATTTATTTTTATTCATTTATTTCTAGCCAGGAATATCATGTGTATGTCTGTCTCTCAAAGAAATATATTTGGATTGGACATGCTTGAATTTCCCTCCTCCCAGGACTAATTTATCCCTTTCAGGGATAACTGTGTCATGCAGAAAATAGAATACTTTATACATGATTAATTTCCATTGCATATCTATTTTGGTAGGGGCCAAATTGGGGATGTGTCAAGTGCCAGTTTTACTGTGCTGCTGAAGTTCTCAGTTCTGAAGTTCTAAGTTCAGATTTTGACTTTAGCTTGTTGCCTCTGAACCCACTAGAAATTGGAATATAGTGATTAATGCTTCTGTTCCTAATTTTTCTTAACCTTGGGCTCCATTATGAGCTAAATAAAGTCACACAGTCCAAGTGGCATGGACTAAAATGTGAATGACTAATGGAGTAATGGAGTTATTGATTCATATAGGCCATAAGTAATTTACATACTAAAATTCTGGCATGCCATTCATTGGAAAGTCAGTTGTACTGGGGTCATCCAAGATGGTCTGATATGCCACAAAGAGCATATTGGTTCATGCCACATGCCAGTCACTCATCAGACTAAATCCTTCCAAAATATTTTTTAAATGTATGGATCTGATTATGTGTACTTAAAAAATAACAGTTTTATTGTATAAGTATTGCCAGGTGATTTTAGCATTCTTAGGTGTAAGTCATCTTTCATTTTTAAATACAGAAAATATCAATCACTCTCCTGAAACACATTAAATACAACCAGTAATTTGCATATGTAACTAATCAATACAATAGCATGCTCTTTTCTTATGACCCTTGCGTCTTCGTTCTCTGTTCTATTTCTCTTTGTCTGTTGCCTTTTGTTCATCATATAGATCCATTGAGCTCATGAACTCGTCAGGTCATAGCTTGTGTCTTTTATTTCTTTCAAAAACACCCAACACACTATGAACATTGTATAAACAATAAATAAGCAAACGATTCCCAAGTCCACAGAAACCACAATCCAAGTATTCATGGCTTATCTCTAAGCACATGGTTAGGCTCATTGCCAGGGACTGGCCAGGCTGTGGCGACTGAATTAACCACTTACTGCTAAAATTGGTTACTTCACACAGGGCTCAAGGATGAAGAATGAACACTCAGTGATGAACCCACATAACTGTCTTGTATCATTGATTCTCATACTATGTATGTAAGGCCCTTCATGTTCAATTTTACTGACAAAATACAGGGTTTTACAAAAGCTATTATTTGTTTTCTACTGATTTTCACCTAGAGATTTTGGACAATTCAATTATATGAAAATGCTGATTAATTCCAAAGCACTACATTAAGAAGATGTGGTTATAGAAATAATAAATTAAGCTAAGGGCAAATGTGAGGCTGTACAGAAATGTGATTGAAGAGAAACACACACAAGCGTGTGCATATATGTGCATAACGTTACTGTATGGTTTGTTAAATAAACCATGTCATAAAACTGCTTTTACTCTCATTTCTTCTACATTTGTTGTGTTTTGCCTGCCTTCCTATCCCCCAATGTGAACTCCAATGTTTGCCCAGAAAACTGTGATGTTAATTTTTTTCACTTTTTTTTTTACCCATTTTTTAATACTTTTTTGTAATACATACTGAAAAATTCCTGGGTAAAGTAGGAACAAAATAAAAACTGCCAATGAAGTTCCTTATTTGCCTACCTACCTATCTAGCTAGCTCACCTCAACTAGATTTCTTGACCTTCATACCCTTGGAAGGGAAATCAGAACATACCAACTTGTGGCCCTTGTTCAGCAAAGCACTTAAGTAAATATCTAAATTTAAGCATGACATTAATCCCAACACAAGCTGTATAGAGGCAAGAGGATAGTTTAGTTTTTCAATACTGTAATCCACTGGTTTTCCACCAGTGTGCTATGAGAACTGTCCAAGTAAGACACAAAATTTTGCCGGGAGCACCCATGAGCCACAGGCATTTTAATTCTCCAGCCCCATGCAGCCCAGGCGTGTGAGCTGCGCAGTGTGGGAAATGTGAAATACTGCTGCAGGCAGCCAGCTGTGGTGAATGTGTGGGTGAAGGGCTTGAGGCAGGAAGCAGGAGCCAAGCCACCAGGCACCGTGATGTCCTGCGGGGGAGAAGGAAACTGTGTCCCACCAAGCGCCAGGAGAGAGGGTGTCACGATAGAGGTGCTGGGGAGGGGACCTGCAAACCTGAGATGTGGAGGACAGGGAGACCCACAAAGGAGGGGGTGCTGCGGGCAGCGTGAGGTGCTGAGGAAGGGAGATGCCACGGCAAGGAGCTATGGGCGTGAGGTGCAGGGGGACTCACAATGGAGCTGCAGGCTCCACAATGAGAGGGATGCTCTGGGTGGCACACGGTGCTGGAGGGAGGGGGTGCCATGCCAGGGAGCCACATGGGTGGGGAGGTAGTGGATGTGCTGTGGACTTGTTTGCCTCACTGAAGTGTGCCACATTACTGAAAAGGTTGGGAACCAGCGTGTATAGTCAGTGGTTCCTTTGCACGGCCAACAAAGAATAAAATTGATGGGATTGTCATTCCATGTCCACAAATGTAAGCTGGGGACACAAGTGAGACCCACAAATTCATTTCACATAGACCAGCCATGAGAAGATAACACCTTTTGCTCAATATCTACCTGGATATGATTGAAATAGCAGGCAGAAGCTGAAAGACTGTTTCATATCTCATTGCTAATCACACAAGTCATCGGGTCTCCATTTAAGTTAAATTAGAAGGCCAACTTAGCTAAATACCAATCTGTGTTAAATCACAATTTGCTTTTTTTGTTTTAGTTTGTAATTGAAATCCCTTCTGAGAAGGCAGGATTTAATCCTTGAACCCAATAGTTTTGTCCTTTCCGCCACATCAAAGGACAGATACAATGTTGATAAGTGTGGGATGGATGGAGAGATGTTTGTTTGGAAATTAGATAGATAGATAACAGTGCTGTAACAGCAAACATATCTAAGAGAGCCAAGGTGAAGATTAAAAAGAAAATCTTTGTCCACAACAAAAAGAGATAAGATATTTATCAGGTTTTCAGAATGGTTACAGCAACAATGAAAAGACCTGGCTTCCCAGATGTCTCTCTGGGATGACTTTGTGTGCAGTGTTTTTTGCTATTAACCAGTGTCTAACGTGATGAACTGGTTATGAACTCTTCATTCATCATCTCAGGAAAAAGAAAACCTTAGATGACTTGGTAATGAACAATATAGGATTGTTGGGCTTTTTTTCCCTCTCTCCCTATGACTCATTTTCAAGATTTCTTGTCTGACCTTGTTGGACAAATTTTAGAGCTCAACCATGGAAGGTTACAAGAATCAAGACTTTTAATTCTGAGTGTGATGTTCCTTCTCCTCACAGAAGTTAGCTCCCAGTTCCAAGAAATAAATGACTTTGCCGGGCTCTTAAATATTATGGTTTGCATGCTTCAAATGAAAGCACCAAAGTAATTGTAGAATATTGCTTGCCATTACAGACATTAAAAACAGACAGATGTGGGATCACTCTTATGGAAAACTTTCCTGATCGGTGTTCATGGAGATAAGTGTTCAAAATCCACTTCTGAAAACACTTTCGGTAGAATGAATTTGCATTCAATGACTAGCTGATGATGATTTTCTTGTTAATTTGGATGTTAGGGCTAAGAAAAACCTTAACAAATTTGATTGCTAAATTTTGTAAGTTGTGTCCCTCTTTGCAAGTTATATTCAGGACCATAAACTCTTCTTTCATTGTAGAGCATTTTTAATACAGATCTCGGAGGAAGAAAATATACTGATACCACGATCACTTGTACCATGGAGACTTTAAGAGATCTTGTAGCTTCATCACGCAGTAAGGGTCATAGTATTTCAAGGTCCTATTTAGGAAATCACTTAAGTTTAAGCACATACTAAAATCCTTTTGCTTCAAAAAAAAAAAAAGGTAAAAAGAGAGAGAGATTGAAAGGGAGGATGGCACAGTGGTTAAGGTAGACTGAAAATTAAGAGACCCAAGTTCTCTTTCCTGCTCCATCACTTGATGTGTGATGCATAAACAGTTTAGCATGTCTGCTCCCCATCTATAAAAAGGAGATGATTGTACTCTCCTGTCCGCCAGGGTTGTTGAGAAGATTAACACATTAAAACTTCAGACGAGGTTTGAGATCTGCTAATGAAACGTCCCAATCAAATGATACACGCAGTTATTTATGTGATTTAAGCAATTGCTTCCTGAATGTGCCTAATGGCTAATCTACACTTAATGTTTACAAGGGCACAGATATATCGATCCAGCTGTAAGAGCACTTGTGTACCCATGTTATGTCAATGGGAGAGAGTGTTCCCGCTGATTATAATAAAGCCACCTAAATGAGAGGCAGTAGCTATTTTAGTGGGAGAGCATCTCCGCCCAACATGGTGCTTTCCACACAAGTCCTTACACCAGAAAACCAGATGTTGCTCAAGGAGGTGGGTTTTTTTTTCCCTTCATACTCCTGAGCAACAAAAGTTTAGTCAGTGCAAATACTAGTGTAGACAGGGCCTTAGTAAACAGTGTCATACATACCTAAATATTTACACAGAAGAGGTGAAAAGCCAAAGATACAGACAAAAAATATTAAATAGAGAAAACTCAGTTGCAGAGTGACTATCTCGTCAGGTGTGACTCAAAAAGCTATTTAAGCACCTTTGGGAATCCCACTAGGTATGTCTATGCTTACAATTTAGTTCAAATTAAGGAGGTTTTAATTCAAAATAAATTAGTGCATATCCACACTAGCTTTCATGAGTTCAGACAAAGGAGATCCCTTAGTTCAAACTAAAGAAAACCTAGTTCAAACTTATAAAACTTCCCTTAAGTTCGAACAAAGGGTTAATTGTAACTGATTAGAGCAAACTAAACCAATGGAGTTATCTTGATTTGAACTAACCATTAGTTCAAATTAAGGTGCTTTGATTTTGTTCCCAGGGTGCATGGCAGATGGTGGGTGGAGACCCCAGCAGCCAGCTCCCAGCACCTGGCTCTGCAGCACTGTCCGGGCGGAGAGGGAGACCCCTGCACCCGTCTCCAGTGGTGTTGGCCAGGTGCAGGGAAGGGAGCCCCGCACCCGGGTGTGTGTGGGGATAAGTCCTGCACCCAGATGGAGCTGCATTGGCCGTGTGCAAGGAGCACACCCTGTGCTGGCTGGAGCCAAGCTGCCTGGGCACGGGGAGGGACCCCCACACCTGGCTCCAGCCCTGCTGGCCAGGATTGCTTGCCAGGTGTGGAGAACATAGCCCTGCACCAGATTTGAGCCCTGCTTCTGGGGCAGGAGTAGAGTGCCCCCCACGGCCAGCTCTGGTCTTGGTTGCCAGGTGCAGGGAACAGCCCCATGCCCGGCAAGAAAGCCCGTAGCCTGTAGAGGGGGTCCCTCCACCCTGCCCCATCCTGAGTGGCTCAAGCCTGGCACAGGGCTGTGTTCCCTGCACCCAGCAAGCAATCCCAGCCAGTGGGGCTGGAGCCAGGTTCAGAGCCCCCCCTTGTCTGGGCAGCACAGGTCATGCTGGGCACGGTGGGGCTGCTACGGGGCAGGGGATGCCTTCACCCTCACCCGGTTCAGCAGGGCTAGAGCCGGGTGGGGGGTGCTTTCCCCCTGCCCAGCTCTGCGTGGTGGCATGGCCTTTCCTCCGTGCCGTGTTGCAACACTTCCCATGGTCAAACGAGCAAGTCCTGTCCATGGACATACTTGTTCAAATTGGTTTTCCTAGTGGGGCCATGTTAGTTCGCACTACCTTCCTTAGAAGTAATCATTATTAGTTTGCTTTAATTATTTCAAATTAAGGTAACTTGAACTAACCTTCTAAGGGTGGACATAGCTACTGTTATTAGCATGACACTGAAAACCAATTCTACCAATGTGATCTAGGTGGAATAATAACACTTTAGCCATTATTCAACATAAAGGCGGCAGGATCTGGTCCAATATGATTATATGTCAACATCAACACATTATGGCATGGAACGGGGAGCTCAGAAACTCACACATATTGTATGGTTGCACATGTGTACAGTATGTTCACTGGCAAATTCTTATGTTGGAATCTGTTACTCTGCGTCTAAAACAGCTAATTTGAAGTTAAAAACAAACCATTCAGGTCAAGTTTTGTAGCTGTTATATTACTGACAGGTTCATATTACTAACAGTAATAGCCATAATAACCTTTGGCAAAGATAAGCCACCCCTAAGGGCTACAGTAAGAAAATTAGCAGGGTGAGAGCAACTATTAGAAAAAGAGTGGAGACTCCAGCAGCCTGTGAGTAAAAATAGAAATGTTCACAACAGCATTCCCAATTTGTCAGTCTTCCCTTTATTCTATAAATTCCCTGTCTTCAAACATCTGTCAAAGAGGAATTTTCTCCCACAAAAGCTCATAGATAAATAAATTTCTTAGTTTTTAGAAGTGTTGGAGACCTCCTTGTTTGTTTAGGTAAAATCTGTATCTAAAAATGAGCCTTCTTTTTCACTTCCAGATTAATAGTAACCTCTTCCTCTTAGACAAGAACCTGGTCACAGCAATCCATGCATTTGTCATCTCCAGCCCATTACAGCATTGATTTGTCAGACCTGATCCTATCACTTACACTCCCCTGCATATATTTTCCTCCTATTCTTTAAGTTCCCCTTCTTCAAAGCATCTGAGCAAGTGGAATTTTCTTCCACGAAAGCTCATGTGATAAATACATTTATTTGTCTTTACAAGTGCTACAGGACTCATTTGTTTTGCTGAATTAGACTAGCATGGTAGAAATTTCCAGAAGGGTAGCCGTGTTAGTCTGTGTACAGCAAAAACAAGAGTCCTGTGGCACCTTATAAACCAGGCATGGCCAAACTGCGGCTCGGGAGCCACACATGGCTCTTGAATGAAAAAATGTGGCTCCCAGAAGAATGTCAGCAAATCAATTTAGGAAAGGAGCCCCAGCCTAGCAGTTCAGGACGGGGTCGGGATGGTGGGGAAAAGTGCAGCATCGTTGGGATTTTAAAAAACTCTTCACTAGCCTGCAGTCTTCTACTTCAAGCAGCAGCTAAGTTTTTACTGTATAGGCCTAATTTTCATGGTAACCTTAGGTAATTATTAGAATCTGACATTAGTAGGATCAATATTTGTCCTCCTTTTACAATAAATTAAAGTGTAAATCAATTTTAAACTTAGTAATTTTGGAGTAGGTGAATGTATATGGCTATATGCCTCAGTGCAGCTCTCAAAGGTTTAATACTCAACTTGTGTGGCTCTTGAGTTCCATAAATTTGGCCACTCCTGTGTAGACTAACAGATTTCTTCAGGCATAAGCTTTCATGGGCTCCAATGCACTTCATCAGATGCAAGCCTAACATGGCTACACCTTTGGCCTCTTACTTAATGTTTTACTATACAGATAATCAATGCTCCAGTTTTAGATACATCAGTGAAGATGGAGGAATATTGTAAGATGTTCAGCATCAATATTTTCATACTCACTTCCCCAAGGGTACCATAAAGATAGGTTGACCTATTGACAAGTGGAGCACCTCCTGATGATTTTTTTCCTTCCCATTCATGCTGGGGAACCCTTTTTATTCTTTGCTCCACTCATGTCCATCATCCTTTCCCCTTATCTAGGCTTCTACATCCCATGAAATTGGGGTGCCTCACTTTTCACATGCTAGGCTCTTTCTTCCTCTTATTTTCATTAGCATTTAGATCAGCAAGGCCCTATGGTACCCAGTAGTCGCTGCAGAATTTTCCATGGCGCTACATCAATCATACTGAAGTATTGACAGGTACATTGGGGAATATTTTCTAAACTTAACCAACTAGCATAGCTTTTACTGTACTCCTGTAACTTTACTGGTACAGGGCTACTCCTGGCTAATCTCTTTTTAAGGTGCAAGTCTTCTTCAAATCTAATGCCTTGTGTGGCTAAATGAAGATCTTGCAGGCTTCAAGCTTACGCCTTGCATTATAGCCTTCTTTTGCTTATATACTTAACACACTCATCACTCTTCAATGCTTGTCAACCTTGTACACGTATAATACTGTCCTACTTATTGCTATAGCCACCCCTTAAATCTATTCATCATGCTCTAGGTAGATACAAATTAAACCCAACAATAGATAACACAATAAAAATAATTCTATAAGGTGATTAGGTAAAATAGTGTTGACCTGGGAAAAAATTCTGGCCCCCCTTGAAATCACTGGGAATTTTGCTACGGACTTCAGCAGAACCAGAATTTCACCCTCTTGTAGTTTTTTGCAACATTTGCCAGAATTTCACCCTCTTGTAGTTTTTTTGCAACATTTGCCACATTCCTCACCAGGGGCTTTGAAACTTTCCCACCAGAGAATCCACCTTAAGCAAGGATGGTTGGGAAGCAGAAAACAAAGAACTTTTGCAATTGAAGGGCTGTTGAAGCTGGACAATCATTGTTCTAAACCTGTTCAGAGAAGACAAGATTGGTAAAAATGTCTGAGCCTTGTCTGTACTAGTGTATCCTTATTACTACCCAGGAGGAGCTGCATTAGTGGTGAACTCTGGGTCTGAGTTTTGCCAACATAGATGTCCTCAGTGAGCCTCAGTTCCTTGACTTATAGAGCCTGTAACATAATATTATATTTTATTGAAATAAAGGTAAAACACAGAGTGACTCGGTGGCCCATCCACTCTTTAGGTCTCCTGATTCACCGTCTCTTGCAAATCCAAGAGATGGACACAAGCAATTAATTCATTTTCTTTAATAATTACCTTAGTAGTTAGTGACCTAATCATTTAACAGAACTTATCTTACAGCACCACTGAAGACAGCATTTTCAAAGCAGGGAAGGAGGAAAGAAATGAAGTGCTCTACATGCCTTTGATGTGGGGCAAATTTGTGCATGATGTCATCTGTGTGCTTAGAAAAAATGTTAGCATGCATTTGCACGCTGGTTTGTAGGCACACTCAACAGTTCTATCCTCTTTTGACTATGCCGTTCAAAACAGTTTTTGATGTATCCAAATACTGGGTTGTGTTTCCTATGACCTGCATATGTAACCAAGTTCCAAAGGGGAAGCCATGTTAATCTAGTTCAACAAAACAAACAAGGAGGCCTATTGCACTTTTAAAGACCAACAAATTTATTTATTGCATGAGCTTCCATGGGAGAAAATCCCACCTCATCAGATGCTTTGAAGATGGGGGAAATTACAGAATGGGAAAGTTCTCCCATCTTCAAAGCATCTGACAAAGTGGGATTTTCTCCTAAGAAAGCTCATGTGATAAATAAATGTGTTAGTCTTTAAATGCCACAGGACTCCTTATTTGTTTTGCTACATATGTAAGAACCTTATGACCTCTAATTGACTTCACATAAGTCAGGATTTCACCTTTGCTATTTTATTTCCTTTCCCTGACTAGTGAAACCATCCACCAGTTCTAAGTGCTATCATAATGCAAATATGAAAAGTAAATTTGGGGTCTTCTTTTACCCAGACCTAATCTGGAACTGAAATCTGAAATTAAGATCTGAGGCAGACTAAGATTACTCATAATCTCTGAGAAAATATCATGCTGTTCCTTAGTCAGTAACATGGTACAAGACATCATATTGAAATTGTTTGTGGAACAAATTCTTCCTTTTTTAAAATAATACTGTTTTTGGCACTTGTCCAGATCATGCCCTGTCCTTCTTATGGAAAATCCCATGGCAAGAGAACTCATTCAGTTCTCGGACAGGGAAGTACAATACAAGGCTCAGGTGGGTATGGTCCCCTGTGTCCCAGCACAGAAGAGATTGGTGGAACAGGGAGCAGAAGAGGTCAAAGGACGGGGTTGGGAGTCTTGAAACAGTACTGGTGCGTCTCTAGAGGCTTAGATCCTTCTCGCTGCTCAATTTGTGCTGGGCGTGTGTTGAAGCCAAAGCTTCAAGCTACAGTGATTACCACAGAATAGCAGTGAAGCCATTTCACTCCCTGGGGAATTGCTCTCTCTCCATATCCTCAAGCAAAGCTAAACAGTAAAAGCCCAGATTGTGCCTCTCTACACAGGATTTAGACCAGAAGCACTGGAGGCTCACAAAAGGCATTGTGAATGCTGATTAATTACATCTCTGCTGGGAAAATGTTACCTTTATTTTAAAGAAGGAGAAACTGAGGCACAGAGTGCGTAAACAGCATGCTCAAGGCTGGTGGACAGGCCACACAAAGAACCCAGGAGTAAGCTGATTGGGAATTTCTGAAGAAGCCAAGCAGGACCAGGACTGGAACAAGGAGGAGGCTGCCACATCCTAAGGCAGTGCCCTCCCTCTGGTTCTTTGTTTGAAGAAAAAAAATCTTTGAAAGGTGTCAGTCTTATCTCAGTGTGGAAAGAGGACAATTTCTAATATCGCAGACATTTTCATATGATGCAAAAACTGTTTTCTGCCCTGCTCTACCTCGCAGCCCTTTTCAGCTGCTCTAGCAACTAACTCCCACAATGAACCAGTTAAGCCAGATTCATATTATGCCTAATGTCAATTTAAAAATAAATCAGAAGGGAAGGGAAGAAGTTGTAATAAAAGTGTATAGGATAGAGATATACATTTCTCATTAAAGCAATAAATCTTCACAAAAGGAAGTTGTTAAAATTCTTTATGTTTAAAAAATGAGGGCCACGGGGACTCCAAATTTCAGTTCGATTTTTCGCTGAGGCATTTTTTTTTCTTTATCAAACACTTGGTGCTGTAATGTGATAAAGGCCCCATGCAGACCATAAAACTAATTTATCATCTGTAAGGTGTACAAAGAAAATGGTAACTGCCTGCTTGTCTGCTTGACATATGAGGTCATTTTTGCTGCTAGCTTTCGAATACTGAGCAATTTTATCAGCTATTTATATACATTAATTGTAGGCACCCATATGTTCACTGTTGTATATAATAATGCATTGCATTGAATATGCATTCCTTAAGTTTTAGCATGCCACGTGCATTTTTTATTTAACTGTTTGGTTTGCCTATTAAAGCACATTATTCAGCTATGTAGTGTAACCCTCGCTCTCAAGTGGATTTATGTTTCTTTAAATCTGGCTCACCACAGTGAAAGGCACTGGAGTGAACAAGGCCACCTCACTCGTCCCACAGGAATAGCAGCAAAACAAGCAAAATAAGGGCTGTGGTTCACATAGTAATACGAAACAAAAAGGATTATTCAACGAGGCCCTGTCCTCAAGGGACAGCCATGCATTCACAGTCGATGGTGTGCACATAAACATGGCTCTCTATCAACAAACCCTGGAGATTAAGGGGTGCACAGTCCTGAACTCACCTCAATCTGCAGGAAAGTGCCCATCATAATGAGGGGAGCATGTGCTTCGCATGTTGTGTAGAGCAGACAGAATTACACCGTCTCCTTGAGTAGAGGGCAGCAGTGGTAAAATGAAGATGCCTCACTCCCGCCCTACCCTACCTCCTGGCCCAGATCTCTGCCAAGTTCAAGCACCAGAGCAGTTCTTGCATGACGGGGCACAGGAGGACTGTTCCTCTTTGCATGCATAGGGACTTTCATCACCCGCTAAGGCTGCTGGAAGTTGCTGGAAGTGCCAGAAAAGCAACAAAAGGCAGCCACTGGGGGGTTGTGAAGTCTTGAACCTGCCATGTTTCCTCTAGATCAGGGGTGGGAAAAATACAATCTACATACCAAATCCAGCCCACTTGACATCTGTCCAGCCCTCCGTGGGTCCCAGCCAGCTCTCCGCTGCCGGTGGGGCCAGCCTGGCCCTCAGCTATATCACCCCCTTCAGCCCCGACGCTCGCTCTCTGCCACTGCGCCACCCATCCTGGCTGGTCTGCTGCTATGCCAGCCAGCCCACAGCCAGCTCTCTGCTAACCCCTGGCCCGCCAGTAAAAATGAATGCCCTGCCCGCCCCTGCTTTCGGCAAACTCTCCATGCTGGCAGCAGGGGGAATGCTGTCACAGGCTCCATCTCAGTGGAAGATCCTCTTCGTTTGGCCGACCACCTTCTGTTTTGTGAACATATTCAGCAAGTAAAGGTGACACAAATCACTTGGCAACACACCTGAGAATCTGGCCCCTCGGGGGGACCTATTTGACAGGGGTAAATGGAGGCACAGCATGGTTAAATGTCTTGACTGTGCTCCTCCAGCAAGTCATTGGCAGACCTGGAAATAGAATCAATGGGTCTGATTTTTTTTTTTTAATTTATATCCATGTAAACTGAAACTGATTCTGTTGAAGCAGATGGGGTGGTACCATGGTAAGAATGAGTTCTGACTCCCAGACCTGTGCTCAAAATGATACACGGTACTAAAGAGCTGTCATTAAAAGTGAATGCATACTTTCTCATTGAGCAAACAGCAAATGACATTGCTGAGGCAACTATGGGAAAGCCTAAAACTGGGTTTGGGAAATATTTACACAACCAAGATGTGTGTAAATTTGGAGAATTATATCCCATTACCAGGTGTTTACATACATATGTAAACTTTATTGTTTTTTCCCTCACAGTGTTTGAAATGAAGCACTGAGACACAGACGAGCCAAGGGCTGATTGCTGATGCATCCTGACCCATTAGCCAAATAAAGGGGCAAGCGAAATATTTGGAACGCATTGGACAAGTGACCTTGCGAGAGAGGAGATGGTGTGGGAGGCTCTTGGCACACAGGTACCATTTTACACCCTCTATCTGTAGTGGAGTCACACTCTGTTTACACCTGAGTTTGTCAACAAAAAATTGGGATCAATTGATATAAAGCAAAATAACTCCATTGACTTTGTTTACACCAGAAGAAGATTTGTCCCAGAGTTTTAGATGTAAAAATGGACCTCAGAAGAAGAGGAGAAAGAATAAAGGACATGAATCACTGAGAAGGGGATCGTTAGTATTACTCTTTAGTATTTAGACAGCCTCATAGATATGTAAGATCTTCCCCAGAGACATGATAGTCACATTCCTGTCTCACAGAGCACTTGTGCAGAGGCAGTAAAGAGCTGGGTGGTCGGGGGTGCTTTGTGGGAGGGGGAATTCCTAAGGATGCTTTACTTGTTGCAAAATGATCGCAATGCTGGGGGGTAGGGGAACCTCTGTGTATTTTTAAAGACAACAAAAGCCCTGTGACACTTTAAAGAGTAACAAATTTCTTCAGGCATAAGCTTTCATAGGCCGTAACCCACTTCATTAGATGCAATTTGCAAGATGTAATTTTTACTCATTTGCTACATGCACATGGGTTCACCCATCTTCAGAGCATCGGACAAAGTGGGATTTTCTCCCACAAAAGCTCATGCGAAAAATAAATCTGTTAGTCTTAAAGTGCCACACGACTCCTTGTTTTTTTTTACGTGCACATGATCAGACAGTTGAGAAAAGCAGCTTTCAAGGAACGATTGGAGGGTGAGGAAGACTGGCCAGTTTGCAGGGATCATTTTGGGGAAAATGACAGCAGTACCCATGAGCAAATGGGACCACGGGGCAAAGTCGGCAAAGGGGAGAGCAGGTGATGAGATGCACAGAACTGGTTTATTAAGACCTTAAAGGCTGTGCTGCTCAAACCTCACAGAGCAGCTTCGAGAACAACTGATGCCAAGCAATCCTCAGCCTTCAGTAGCAGAAGGTCGATAATGTGGCCGAGGTGGTAACTGCCCAGCAGTCTCCGCCACCATAGTGGAGGAGCAGTCAGAAGCACACTGAAGCTGAAGGATTTGGACAGACCTCTAAGTCTGATTTAAAACACTGGGAATTCATTATAGTTTGTTCACCAGCCCAGCCGGAGGTGAGACAGAGTTTAAGACACAATCAATACTTCCAAGGAAGACCTTTGTACTGTGGCTGGAGAAAGGTTACCAGGATGAAGTAAAAGCTAAGCCTAACAATAAAGAAGCTGCCTGTGCGGCGTAGGTTGATGGGCTGGACTTTTTTAGCCTTACTCTTCCTTCTGGGCTCAGACTTTGTCCCTTCAGGTCTTTTAATTCAGCAGTTCTCAACCACTGTTGGGACCCATGGTTGTAAGTCGTAAGTGAGTCACAGAAAACCAGAGAAGTGTTTGGATTTGGTCTGGGGAGTGAGGGGTGTAGGTGGGCTGGTGTGTCCTGCAGGGTCGCAACATGCCACCAAAAGTGTTGCACACTGCAAAAGGGTGAGAACCACTGTTTTAATTGATCAGTCGAGGACAGAGGCCAAAGTATCGCTGAGCAGAATGTATTGCAGCCGCTTATACATGTGTGAGCTACAAAACAGCTCGTGACAAGAGTCACAGAGGGCGCTTGGATGGGAGAATATTGTACAGATATTCCACAACTCAGCTATAGTATGAACCAGCATGGGAACTATATATTGTGCTCCTCATACAGATGAAGTAACAGGGGCGCAGACAGATTATGGGCCAGAGTCTAGCACAGACTTTGCAAAAGAGTCAGAAACCCTGTATGCGGAGTAGGTGAAGTTTGGCTGCAAAAATAGTGGACTAAGTGAAGCTGTTTGCCTACTTTCTTCCTTGCTGGAGCATGCGGGCTGGGAGAGGCAGGAATAGATACACATGTGGGTTTACCTCTGTCGCCGGGGAACAGAAAGAAGTTGAGTGACATGCTCCATTTCATGAGTGCACATAGAGGAGTAAGCAGCTCCATGAGAAAAAAAAAAGTGTTTCTTCTCTCACCAAAGTGAATGTCAATCTGGGGGTGGGAGGGCTGTGATTCCTTGAGTGCCAGCTTGTTTGCTGGCCTGCTTCAGGAGCAAACCAGCTAGGTATTACCCTATAACACGGCAATGTTGTCTAGTGGATACTACACTGGACCACCTAGTTCTTTTAGGTGGCCGTGGGGCAAATCATGCCCCTCTCTGTGCCTTAGTTTGCACATCTCTAAAATGGGATTAATGATACTAGCATCCCATGTAAAATACATTGGACTCTACTGACCATTAGTGTGATTATCAAGGGTGAAGTTTTCTTTACACCATGTTGGAAGTTTGGTTTCTGCCCTGGGAAGTGGCCCCTCCAGGTCAGACTCAGGCATATGCGTGAGAGCAGCTAGGTGGCGACCATTCACTGATGTGTCCTCTGCTGCAGCTGCTCTCTGTGTGAAAGCAGAGGAATTCAGTCTTAGGAGCTGTCAGTCAGTGCCATGCATGAGGAGTAAATTAAAGGAGAAATATTTCAGTTTAAAACCCCTTATTTAAAAAAAAAAAAAAAAAAAAAAAAAAAAACCTTCAAGGAAATGCTTTTCTCCACCATTGAAAGGACATAAACCAAAACCATGTGTGTTTAGATGCGACATACAAGGGCGAGGGTTAGACATGATCGGGGCACTTATAAATCCTTACCCTGTTCCCTCAATGGCAAACCTGAAATACTTAACATTCAAGAAACATCTCTTTCTCTTAGACCTGTTGCCAGCATGCTCCACTTAGGCCTTCCATTACCTAGTGCAAGAAAATAAAATCCCCTTACAAAGGCAGCTACAATTGCTAGGGAATCTTCTTTTCGAGAATCAGAGCCCAGAATTGCAGCCCTTGGGAGACACATTTTATAGGGAGATGTTATTTGCATGATTTAAAGATAAAGTTTTGGTTTGGGGTTTAAAACAAAGTAACAAGTGGGGCAGGAGCAGAGACAGATGGTTGTGTTTTTCTCCTTCTTTATTACTTATTATTTCTCTGAACACTGTAAGAAATCTGTGGCTGCCTGGAAATCCATGGCCTTCTCTTTACTATATAGCACTGTCGCCTGGAAGCTCCTGCTAGCAACAGGAACATAATAACTCAGATCTCCAAAGCACAGGCTTCTGAGGGACTTTTTGTTAGCTATCGGCAATCTAGCACATGGTACACAACTGTGTAGTTGTGATTCCATCCAGCAGAGGACAGCGGTGGGGACAAAACATTAGCCAGGCATGGAGCATGTAACAGGTGAATAGAGTTCAAGCTCGATTTTGATAAGCATCTAAAATTTGGGGGCTTATCTCAGCAGTTTGACTCATCTGAGTCAGCAACACAGGCCTGGAAATCTCACGTGAAGAGTCCTTCCTTGCAGAGGGCTAGGCTGCGCTCTAGATTTCATGCTTAAAGCCATGGGCAGTCTGCCTGTATATTTTTGCAGGGCCCAAATTTCATTCCCTTGAAATCAACAGTCGCTTCATTGGGAGCTGGATTTTGCTCATTGTCGCACATATACCACTGAGAATAAACCAATCCCGCAAACAAATTGTAGTGGAATGTAGGAGATGGCCTTAAAGCAAACTGGTTAATGGAACGTAAGAGCAGAACGCACAGCTGTGGGTAGTTTTAGGGAATGATATCTATTTCCCAGGTTCAGCACAGAGCTTCTTCCACTAAGAGCTAAATCTCAGAGAGCTGAGAACCAGAGAGCTAGCTGGAGACTAACAACAGAGGCATAGTGAAGACTCAGGTGGTAGCAGAAGATGGCGTGCAGCAGAACATCTGGGGAGCGGGCAGCAGGCTCCTGATTGAGCAGTATGTGGAGCAACGATCAGCCAGCAGGGCAGCTCACAAGGCAGCTGGAGGGAAGAGAAAGCAAGCTGCCCTCTTTTCCCCTCCTTTCTCATCCCCAGCCAGGGCTACAAGGTGAACTGTGCAGCTGGACCACTAGACTCCAGGTTGTTCATGGCTATGGACAACACCTATGAGCAGCGTGCTGTGAGACTTTAAAGGAACGTCTTGTTGCTGGACTTAAGGATGGGAAAGCAAAAAGAAACTGACCCACGTACTCGATTCCATGAGTTTCTATATGCTATATCCTGCCTGTGGCACTTCTGCAAGTTAATGCCAGGTTACTTATCCCTCTTTATTAACAGTCTCTTTCCTACGCTCAATCTGTGTGCATGCCAGAGACAAAACATTGCCCCTAAAGGCTTCAAGAGGTGATGTGGGAGTGTCCCAGGTTACGGGCTTGACCTGGTTTTCTGCTGCATTGTTGGAAGGACCCCCTTGATAACGAAACTGCCCTTTGGTGCTGCTGATAGCACCTGGCAGAGGGCTACATTCATGCAAACACCTCTGCTTAACATGCAGAAGGTCCTGGGTTCAATTCCCAGGGGGTTGGACTCAATGATCTCATGAGGTCCCTTCCAGCCCTATGATTTTATTTGATTTGAATGATCAGTGTATCTGAGAAGGACCCTGTGTGGAAAGAGCACTTCTGAGTGGAGACACCCTAACTCCTGTCCTAAGTGACCATGGCAAGATTGGGGGTTGAGCCCCCCCAGACCCCCTTAGGGATCCTGGTCACAGCCTTGTTGTATTTATGAGGATTCAGCTGCACAGATAGCTGGAAGGGGATGTCCTCATGGTCATGCAGACCTCTGGGAGAAGGGAGTGGGAGTGAGGACTCAGAGCCTTCTGCTAGCAAATTCCACCGAGGTCACGAATGATCCAGGAAACTCCCAAGAGCAGGACCACCCCCCTGTTCACACAGGGAAACCTGCCTGCCGCTGCTGGAAGCTAAAGCTCCACACGGCGAGCAGACAGGGAACAAGACAAGGAGTGCCAGCTACCAAAGGGAGAGGAATGATTAACAGGGAAGCATGGGTAAAAGGACCGGGGGGGAGTAGGGGGGTCCTGTCATTTTTCCGATCACCGTTCCAGAGAGCCAGTTTCAGTGACTGTCTGGTTACATTCCTCCCTGGCCATCCTCTGCTTCAGTCTCTAGCCACATCTTTCCTTTTAAGGACACAGGAGAGGCGGCTTCAGTCATCCTCTGTCTACATCCCAATCCCCTGACCTTGCACCTTCTACCATGTGGAGCAGTTTCTCCCTGTGCCTCCGCAGGGCAGGTCATCCCTAGCTGCCTAGGGAGCCATCCTTCCCTCTTTGCAGGACGACTAGTTCCACGGGGTAGCCGTCTTAATTTAGCTGAGCAAAACAAACAAGGAGGCTAGTGGCCTTGTTTGTTTTCCTTCCCTCTGCATCTCTCATCCCCTGTGGCAAGAGAAGAATTGTTCACAGTTAAGTGCTGCAAGCCGGATATGTGGCAACGGCTGCTGAAACCTTTCATGCCTATGCCCCACGCTGGGGGCCCCTCCAGCAGTCGCAGGAGCATTTTGGAGAGTCAAACAGTATACAAAGACAACAGACTCTGTGCAATTAAGGGTTTGTCACAGAGGAGAAAAGTTCAGGAGGTGTTTATTTTGGGCCCTACAGTTCAGTCTTCCCCCAGCCTTCCTCCCCACTCTCTGCTTATGTTCACCTGCTACCCAATTAACTCCACATTTAGCCGCGCACCTGCAGTGACTTTATCCTGAGACCGCTGCACTGTAGCCATTAACCCTCTCGATTACCTTCTGCTCTGAAAAATACCCGAATAAATGGCTGGAGCATTCATCTGTGAATAGGAAACCTTCTACAGTAGAAAGTGGCTGGTAAAAACATGATGGGGGTGGGACGGAGATTACGGTCTTTTTTTTTTTTTTTAATCAGTTGACTTACGTTGCCAGTGGGCTTTCTGTCATAATTGAATAATGCCACCCAGGTTGATATGTACTGCTGCTGATGGCTGCATTACAAGTTAACAGTCTAACACAGTATATGTTTTCATTCACTCTCTATAGGAGAAACTCATATGTGGCAGCTGGCAATGCCTTGAGGGGAGAAATCGGCTGTCTGGGGACAGAGCGGAAGGCACTCGTCTCCAGACGACAAGAAAAGAGGGAGGAATTCGGAAAGTCAGTGAGAAATTAGTCAGACAAGATTCAGTGTGTCGCAGTGTAGCCTGCCTGGTGCACTGAACTTCAGGAAGCAGCCAGAGAGCTGAATCAACCCAGAATTTGGGGAGGCAAAGGCCAATGAAACTGTAATGATTTGTTAACCGAAAAATGCTGCAGAGGGTGACGCAGGAGGCTGGAGATGGCGGGTCAGTCGCTGGCAGTGCTACAGCACCAGATCCTGAGAGAGCAAGAGAAACTTTAGAGTGGGGAAGGGAGGGCTGGTGGATGAGGAAAAGAAGGCTTAAGATGAAAGTATCTCAAAGCAAGATGTGCCGAGCACACCCAATTTTTTGGGGAAGGCAGAATTAACCTTCCTGATCTCTTCTACTGTCATAAAATACACCACACGCAGGACACTTTTGTACCAAGTCTGAAATTGAGCCCTTTTCCTCAGACACACTTCAAAGTGAGCTCACAGGCACATTGATGCTGTCACTGCCCCTGGGTGGGACATGAAGGCACATGGAATTCGTTCACCTGTAGTTTAATGCTGATGCTGTCTGCAGTAGGCTACTAATGAAAGCACAAATCTGGGAGCTGAAGGCTAATTCCCATTTCTGCTGCAAATTTTCTTTTTTGGGTTGCTTGAGCAAGTCACTTAATCTGTCTGTGCCTCAGTTTCCACTGCTGTACAATTAAGCCACTTCACAGGGGGCTGTTCAAATGTTGATAAAGCACATGGGGAGCCTAGGATGGAAACTTTTTATAGAAATTATAATTTGGCAGTACAGGGGAATGTGTGTTCGGGGGGGGGGAGATTGACTGCTAATCGCAAAGATGGACACTGAATTTTAAATGCTTCTGATATGATTGCTGGGGAGCACTGAGAGTTTGCATGGATCCCCAGGCCAAGATCAGATCCAAAGGAGGAACATCATCTCAGGTGTTTTGATCATGTTTCCTACTGTGGGATAATTTCAACTCATCAGGTACATGCCATCCACCTCCATTGCTTGCAGCCACCACTCTAATTACTTAGGAGGCAGATTCTTGGAAAAAGCATTAAAGGTTCCTCAGAGGGTGATGTCTTGAACCGTCCTCCCTGTCACCAAGTGGGAGACACTGCCTCAGGCTCAACCTCCACCCTTTGTGGGGTTCTTCTCTTTGCCCTAAGACTCACTGTGCCTGTGAGCCTAGGAAACCTGTTCTCTTTTAAGTCTTTCCCCTAAAACTCCCCAAAAGATTCCTTCCCCACGTCGAATAAACATGTAACGCAAAACGTGCCCTTGCATCTCTACCATTGGGCATGCAGAGCAAATGTTGCTTTAGAAAGACAGGACAGTTCCACAGCAGATGGAGGACAGGGATATGGACCTGGTCTCATCGTTTCGCTCCCCTCTCCAATAAACAAGCAAGAAGTGGGGAGGAAGAAATGGCTCTTGAGATCATTAGCACTGAAAGAGAATTTTGCTGCACCAAAATGTGCCAGCAGGTTCTACAAGCACCAGCTGCCATCTAGTGGAGAACTGATGTGATCTGCGTTCAGCAGACATTGCTTCATTTACCTTCACAGCAGGAGGCGAGGAAAGTGCATTCTCCTAAATGTGTTAACGTAGCAATGTTATACACTAGAAACAAATTAATATATAATTCTTTCATGTCTTAAGGTCATTACTACCATCGCAGAAATTAATAGAACTATTCCAGTTAATTCATTTTGGCGTTTCCTTCTGCACATGTGTAAGAGCGGCCCTCACTGCATTCCTGCTAGTTTAAACAATGAAGTTTTAAAAGGAGCTTTACCAGATTACTGTAGTTTTTTGTAACCTAAAAAGTCAGAATGATATCAGAGCTGCTCCTTTCCCATTCTCCTTGGCATGAGGTGAGCCGGTTTTGAGCAGATTCACACCAGAGCTAAAGGAGCCAGTGTCTTCTTGCCTCCCAGCTCCTACAGGTACGTGAGTGCTGTGTGTGGAAAGAATGAGCCAGCACTTGGGGTGTGTTCAGTGAAGTAGTTGACCGCAGAGGCATTAAACTGAGTCCTGCAGAAACACAGGCTTCCTCTTTTCAGACCAGGGACAAAAGGGACACCATCGGTGGAGACTGAGATTACAGCTCCAGCAAGACAGTGATTTTGCATTAAGAGCATGATCCTGCAGGATTCTGATTTATACACTTTGTATCAAATGCTCAGCCCTCTCGATGTCTGCTGAAATAATAGGAGCTGAGGAGCACAGCACAGGATCGGGTCCTCATATGGTTGTCTCCTTGCTTGCCTGCCCATTTGCAATTTTTTCCCTGTTTCTCTCACTGTTTGTTTTTTTTAAACACAAGACCACTGTTTTATGAAATTTTTTCTTCCATGCCTGCTCAAGAATATACTTGCCTAGTTGAGGTGTGGCTTTGCCTGTAAGATGGAACGAACTAATGCTGAAAGCTTTGAGATTCTTGAAATAGGGGGAACATATTTCCCAAAGGGCAAATATACTGTGTGGGACTATCTCAAGCCCGTCCCATCCCCAGGGGCAAAGCTAACATCATTGCTTGTCGAAGCATTGCCTTCTGCCCACCCTTTCACAGGACCATCATTGGGCTGCTAGCCTCCTACATGTGCTTGACCCCACACACACACACAGCCCACACCCCACTTTTCTGACAAATGTCAGTATTTGTCCCATTTACTCTCGTAAGTTCGCAAGAGTGAATGAGACAAATGAATAATTTTGCCAAAAAAATTGGGATGGCTGGGACAGGGATTTAAAAAAAAAGGACCGTCCCAGCCAAAATGGGACATATAAACACTCTAACCTCAGAGGAAGGAAAAGGAGTACCTACTGGAGCTAGTCCTCTGTGCTTTGGTTTGGTTTGTTTTTTCCTGTATTTGTTTCTTTGTGCTTTGGTGACAGGGCACGTTTAAGCTACAAAAGGTTTAAAATGAACTTTTCTTGCAGAATTCAGGAGGTGGTAGCTCTGTCAATGTGTACTCTGCTGCTCTTTTCTGTGGTGTGGCCCATACCTGTTCACAACAAGCATTTGTAAATATGGACCAAATGAAAAGGAGTGGATGAATCATAGAAATGTAGGACTGGGTGGCGCTTCAAAAGGTGTTGAAGTCCAGACCCCAGCACTGTTGCAGGACCAAATAAAGCCAGACCACCCCAGACTGGAATCCAGCATGTTCTTAAAAAGCTCCAGTGACAAGAAGTCCTCAAGCTCCCTGGGGAACCTGGTCCAGAACGTTATTATCCTTATTAGGAAAAGCTTTTCTAGCTATCTCGGACCTAATTCCCTCTTGCTTCAGATTCAGCTCATTATGTCTTGTCCTAACCATAGTGGACGAAGAACAATGGATTCCTGTCCTTTAGGACTGATATCTCGTCCGGCCGTTCCGCCCCCCCCCCCCCCCCCCCAGTCTTCTTTTCTCATACTAAACATAGCCGGTTTTTAAACCTTTTTCTCTAAGGTCAGGTTTTCTAAAACTTTTATCATTTTTGTTGCTCTCCTCTGGACTCATGCTAATTTGTCAACATCTTTCCTAAGAAGTGGCGCCCGAAACTGGCCACACTACTCCATCTGTGCTGAGTAGAGCAGAACAACTGGGTCCCGCGCCTTATGTGCTACACTCCTATTAATACATCTCAGAACGCTATTACCCCTTTTTGCAACTGCATCCCATCACTGACTTGTTTTCACATTGTGAGTCACTGTAACCCCCAGGTCCTTTTCAACAGTACCTGTCACTCTGAGGGCCTTCCTATAGCGGGGAGTTTTTCAAAGGTTTCATTGGTGATTTGCACCTGTCCATTGCATCTGCTTTAAGGATCTTCTGGGTCCAGTCATAACAATACAAAAAATACCCAGGCCATGGCAAAAGCCATTTTAGAAGCTGATTCACTGAGGAAGTTGATGCCCTGCAGTGAAATCCTGGAGCTACTGAAGTCAGTGGCAAAAATCTTATTGACTTCAATGAACACAAGAGCCTGTTTTGCTTCAGGTCAGCATACGGACAGGGCACGAATGATTCAGATTATGAATTTTGGACAGCGTACAGTGCTCTGCATCAAAAGTTCCTGGACCACTGTCAGCACATGCTGTAGCTGCTGGGGAGATGTCATAGCTCATGGATAAGAAGGTTTGGGTCAGCAGGTACCTTTGAGGCAGTCTCTGTATTAAAATGTAGCCCATGCTCTGAATGAGTTTGATAATCCCTGCCACACAATTGTTTCCAGAATATTTTCTGCTTCTCCGCCTATTAAATCATTGTCATCCCCTGCAAAAGATGTTCTCTGCCTTTTGCACAATATTGTATAATCAAAAGAGAACCACTCCTCCACCGGTTCAGTCACCGCCCCCTTTATCCAGGAGGGACGTATAATGCTGCCTGTGCCGAGACAAGTCATTTCAAAAGTATAGCCCCTCAGCTGATGTTACCTGGAGAAACTCCATTGATTTAACTGAAGCTTCACCAATTTACCACAGTTGAGGATCTGCCCCACTGCTCTTATCCATGTAATGTCTTTTGGGATGAGCGATTGAGTCCACACAATAAACATCTAGGTCATTCATGGCCAAGCCATTTCTGAAAGAACCAACAAGAAAAGTGAATGTGTAGCACCGTTAAGTAGAAGACTTTGTATTTTTTCCTGTAGCATTGCAGAGTTTTGTACAGCAACACTAAAATGAGGCTGGTTAAATCACTGAAGGAAAACATTCAGATTCATGCAACCTTCCCCCACCCCTTTTCTTCTTCTCTTGGATTTAGATACATGTTTTTATTTTCTCCCCCACGCTCCTTACCAGTTAACTCCGAGGGCAGTTTGCTATCAAAGCGCTACACGTTAGAGAGGAATTCACAGATGGGGTACAAGTCAATACCTGCTAGACGTGGTGCTTTGGGGCCCTGATTCAAAGCCTGCTAAACTCAGGGAAAATACTGCTCCTATTTGGTGGGCTTTGGATCAGGCGTCAAGAATTCTGGGGCTCAGCTCTGATGAAAGCAGTTAAAATCAAAGCTCAGAATTGTAATCTTTAGAAAAAAAAATCCCTTAATCCTGTTCACACCATGGGCCAGCTACTATTTGGAATTAAGCCTACAACCCAGAGGGTGCAAGAAGATGAGCGAAGAATCTGTTAAAATAACAGAATCTCGGGGGGGGGGGGGGCAGAAAATATACTGTATGTTACCTTGGGAAACTATTCTTTAAAGGGCCAGATGTCTTTATTTCTCCTCCGAGAATTAGCAACAAGACAGGAACCGAATTTCACATTGGTCTTTATTTTAATGAAAATATGTTTTTTCCCCAGTGGAAGGATGTATTTCCTCCTGCCAATAAGTGTCAGCAGCTAATCTGAGACCTTCAATAAACAATGACATTAAATAATTTAACCTGGGAAGAAACACTTATGGCTGTGAAATAATTTATGGCTTTCAGATGGGTCAAACTCTAAAGCACTGAAGTGAGGAAATGTGTGAAATGGACTTTGAGGAGAGTCCCCCATAGAAGGAAAAGGCGCATGTTGAAGACGATGTTGCTAGATAGTCATTTTAAATACACAGTGCATGCTGACACAGTGCTGTATAAAAGCACAAGATGTACTTTCTAAACAGCCTTTTAAGAGAGCTAAACGAATGACTAGAAAAATATCAGAAGGGAAACGGGTAGGGTCTATTCATTGATTGATGCCTGCACAGAATTGCCAGTGACGTTACAAGACATTAAACAGGCACATCAAATGGAAAATAAGGAGACTCCCCCCAACCCCTCATTGAAAGTTTCAATAGGAATTTGAAGGTTAGATTGCTAGGGAAAGTGACAGACAATAAAAGCAGCATAACAAGCACAAAGAAAAGAATGAAAAACAGGGTAGAATCTGCTTAAGGACGACCATGCAGTGAATGGTCTATTGTCCTGATTAAGTAAACATGCTATTAAAAAAAATCTGGGAAGACTACAAATGAAAAAGAACACTGAGCTGAGCAAAACCAACAGAATGGCGTTGTTAGTTCAATGCATTTTGTCTTCTCTAGTTGCAATTTTGTTTTATATTCCTTTCATTTTAAATTAGCAACTTTGGTATTCAAAGAAGAGTTCCTGGAATTTCATAACTATTTAACAGCTAGTTAGGCAACACTTAATCAACAACACTAATTAATTGTACCACCATTTAGCAGAGTTACTTTACTCATAGACAAGGTAGGTCTTTTATTGGATCAGCTTTTGCTGGTGAGAGAGACATTCTTCTGAGCTACATATGGATTGGTATTACCTCAGCCCCCCTTGTCCAGCTAATATCCTGGGATTGACATAGCTACTACTCTCTAATCATACACATTAGAGAAAGAAAAGAGCTATGAGGTCATACAGAGCATGATGCCACAACTAATTCTGCCATTTACTAGGGAAAGATAGATTCTTATGTGGTCAATGGATTCAGAAGAGGTTAGATCTGTTTCCACCTCTACGTTAGGCTTTCCATGTGATAGCCAGAAACCAATTAATCTTGCTGGGTTTTAGTTCTCCATCTCTGAAATGGGAATAATAATGTTTCCCTTCTCCCGCCTCGTGTTCATTTAGACTGTAAGTGATTCAGAGCAGAGGTTCTTCCTATCTATGTGTCCGTGAAGCCCTATCTTATGGAACCCTGGTCTCAGTTGGGACTTTTAGAAACTATTTGAATGTTAAAATAGTATGTCATCCTATCTCGGTTTAACTGGCCTGAGGAAGGCTGTTTTAATTCCCTGAAAGAAGGGATTAGTGAGAAAATACAAAGAAGGGGAAGGACCAAACAGGATACCCATTTGAATGATGATCTCTTACTTTCTAAAAAATCAGTCTAATGACTAAGTGAGTCGTATCTCAAATCCAGGCCTATGGGTTCACCCTTGCTCTTCCAAACCTCACCTGGCACCTTCCTGACAATAACTCACCTGGGATTCGTGAAGCCCAGTTCCGGTGTGAGGCTTCACCTCTGATGTCCAATTGGTTGAATTCAGAGCAGCTCTTTGGTCTATTGGCCCCACTTAAGCAGCTGCCTCAACATTTGGCCCCACTCTATTACTGGCTTCATTTCCTGGCATCTGACGGGTGATTCTCAGCTTCTGGTTTGTCTCCTGCCTCTGGCATTCTGGTATCCCGACTCTGGTTCCTGACTTGTGGTTCTGACCTCCAGGCTTCTGACCCAGGTGACTCTGTTTTAGGACTGTGGATTGTGGCTCTGACTACTGGGGCTGGCTGCCCACCACCTTCTGAGTTTCAAGCCCTGATACATTTCCTCATACACGGGTGGCATGGTGGGTGTATTTAAAGCTCTTACCAATTAAATAAAACTGGCACTTGCTAACTGCTGTTTTGGCCCAGCAGAAAGTACACTCCATGATTGGAAAATGCGATTGTCACAGAGGAACACAGAACTGTCAGCTAATGAAAAGCCAGACAGTTAGAAGACTTGCTATAGTCCCCAAGTTTACGTTAAATAAATCATGTACTAACTCTTTTCACTGGTAGCAGTCACAAGGAAATCCCAAGTTGAATTTCACAAACAGCACAAACCTTTTTACTCCCTGAACATGGCCTGTAGCTAAATCACTTCATCTGTGATCTTGTCAGATGTCACACAACGATCTGTAACCTGGCACGCCTTCAAGTCAAACACTGGGCACTGGAGGGAGCATTGCTGACATGCTGGAAATGTCCCATTTCCCTTTGAATCAATATTTAACCAGTGCCCCTGAATTAATGTTCCAGGGCATGGTGCTGTTGGAGACATTGGTCCAAACCCTTAGCTGGTGTAGACTGGCTCAGCTCCATTGAAGATCATTGTGATTTCTGATTGGCGTGGTAATGTGCTTCACTTCTTGTCCCAGACTAGTTTTGTTGTGAGGTGTTAAGCCGTTTCTTGATACCCCAAAGAGTTATCTAACGTGGTTCTCTTTGAAAAGCATTTCAGCCCTCTAAATTAGTATGTAATTGCAGGCATCGCCACGTGGCACTGACACACCTAGGCTTCTATGTTCTTTTTTTCTGAGTGTACAGGGAAATTTTGACTCTTGGCAAGACATACTATGTTGGTGTTAGTTTTGGATTGTACAAGGTTTTGTGTAGACACATCTTTGGTGGAGAGGGTGCTATATGAGCTTTGGGAGAGTTTGCTCTTTGCCTTGGCCTGTGATTACACTCAACTCTAGAGCCAAAGCTGCTCCGTGGGAAGAAGGGTGCTGGGATGAGATTTCTTGCATGCTGTTTGACCAGCTCAGTTCAAGACTGATATAGAGGTGTAAATTAAATCAAGTTACACGTAGGACATGACCAGACTCTGCATCTCTGATTTCTCCTCTGTTAGGAAGACTACCTGCAAGGACCTGTGCATCTGCTACCGTTCAAGAGAAGGGCAGCTCTAGAGTCAAAATGGAACATGTGTGAAAAGAAGGGGAATCATTCTTAAGTGTTAACAAAACGTAAGGTGTTTATTCCTAAGACACTAGAATAGCAACTAATGTAAGTGTGTTAAAAATAAGTGTCATACAACTTTGGAGATGCTAAAATAGAAATGAAAATGCTGGGGCTGTATACATGTTTATCAATAATAATTTGCTCTTGGATACCTGTTAATCTTGGATCAAGTGCACATAAATAGAGAGGGTAAAATTATAAATGGTTAAACTAGCAAACTTCTGTCCTATTGACACAATATGTCAAACCAGTACAACTAAAACAAAACAATGTTCTTCCCAGTAGTGTCATTTTCAACATACTTCTTTCCTTTTCCTCCTCTCTTTTGACCAATCTTCAGAGCATCACAACCTGTTCCCCTGCCTTACAGGAAACGATACCAGAGCTACAGTCCACAATGATACACACATTTCCCTTCAGTCAGGAGAAAGTACATCACTTTTTTTATTGGATGCAGGTCTCAAGAGCTCAGGAACTCAGCAGACACCCTCATAAATTACTAGAAAACCACACCAAAGTGTAACAACAATAAACTAGAAGTGGCCTGAGTGGCTTTGTTAGCCAGCTGTCCAAGCACCAGTCTGTAGGAGGTTCCCATCTTGCTTATAGGAAACCAGGGCACATGCAACGCTTGACGATGATGAATCTCATCCATGAACCTCATCCATGACATGAATCTCATACAACCCACCACGCTATTCCCAGCTTCTCTGCCAAGATTATCCATAAGGGTGCTGCTGTGACACTCTATGTCTCAGAGCATCACCCTGAGACCATCACATTTCCCATGGTCATATAACTATGAGCTGTGTTGTGCAAAGTATGCCTTCTAAGGTATCATTTAAAAAATCTTGATCTGTTAAAAATTGATATCTTGTCAGCTTGTCTGTACCATCACTAAATGTTGAGTTATGAAGTTTTTCTATGTGTTTGCTACCGAAAAATGTTGTGAGGTTGGAACCTCCCCCAGCCAGCTTTTCAGGTACAGTTATGGAGCACCTAGACATACTGGCACCCAGTAAAAGGAATCCACTTTTTCCATGGACCTCCCAAAAATTTCACAGAGGAAACATGTAAACAATGGAGTCTGCTTGACCAATGGGGGTGTACTCCATCTCACCTGCTATCTCGTTCCCAAGATGAAAGGAGCTATAAAAGAAGGGGAGTGACAGCATCACTTGTCTTTGATGCCCCACAACTAAATAGCTGAAGTAACATCTGGAAGACAAATAGCTGTGAATGAGTGAGGGGATCTCAAACTGCAAAACAGATGTGCCCTGTGTATCAAGAATCTGTAGCTTACTTGTATTATCTGTCAGAGTGAGATATTGCTTGATTTAAATCAGTGGTTCGCAACCTGTGGCAAAGTGGCCCTCAATGGCTTTCAAAGTGGCCCTTGGCTCCTCTCCTGCCAGCAAAAAGAAGGGAGCCACTTCCTAAGGACCCAGGTGGAGCATGTTTCCATGGGGCTAAAAGATCAGAGCAGGCTCCTTTCTGCAGCCAAAGGAAAAGGAAATCAGTTCTTCCCTCCCTCTGGCTGTTGCAGGGAGCACAGCAATGCAGTCTGCCTAGGTGCAGAGGTGCTAGGGTCCTTCCTAGAACCAGGGGGACGGAGAAGCCCTGACTTTCTGTCCCCTGGGCTGCAAAAGGGATCTTCTGCCTAGAGTACACAGGGCTATAGAAGGCATGTGATTTCCCTGCTGCAGCCAGGGAGATGGCAGATCAAAGAGAGAGGAGGAAAACCTGCTTTTTGGGGCTGTGGTGCTGCTGACCGTTCAGGTCTGTTAAAATGATATCTCTGGTCCTTGAGTCAAAAAGGTTGGGAACCACTGCTTTAAATCCTCTCCACTTTGTAGAATAAAGTTATTTGTATATCTTTAAAAAGTATCTTTGATCTTTTATACCTACCACTTATAATAATTTAAATCCTATATTTCTCTAATTAATTATCTGTTTTATATTTTATTTTGGTTAGAGTGCTAGGGAAATCTGTTCTGTTAAAGGTCGGTGCATGATCTCCTCACACTGAGGGAGCAATGGACTAAATAATGAGCTTACTCTGGCCAGATTTCTGACTAGAGCAAATTCCAAAGGGGTAGTAGCCATGTTAGTCTAGTTCAGCGAAACAAGCAAGGAGCCCGGTGGCACTTTTAATGACTAACAAATTTATTTATTGCATGAGCTTTTGTGGGAGAAAATCCCACCTCTTCAAGCAGCTGATGAAATGGGATTGTCTCCGTGAAAGTTAGCACAAGAAATAGACCAGAATCCTTTTTCCAGAATCCTTTCTTTTTTAAAAAAACCTGGGACAAGACAGTTGAACTCTGGAGCACAGTGCTGTAAAGTGGGGGAGGAATTGGTTGCTGCATCTGTTGTTGATTTCATGAGTAGCTTTAAAGAACTCACATAATTTAAACAACGAGAGTCCTGTGGCACCTCATAGACTAACAGATTTCTTCAGATATAAGCTTTCGTGGGCTCCAACCCACTTTGTCAGATGCATACTTATGCCTGAAGAAATCTGTTACTGTATAAGGTGCCACAGGACTCCCGTTGTTTTTGCTGTAGGCAGACTAACACAGCTACCCCTCTCGAATTTTAACATAATTTAGTTGGGCATCTCCCAGACCATGAATGCCTTTGTGAGTATTATGCTAGATAGAAATTTGTAACATGCAAACAGAGCCACAGTGCCAAAGGTAACCCGGATAAACAGTCCTGCTATCTAGCTGGGTGAGGGGCTCTGTGCTGGCCTAATTATTGTCACTCAAGTGAAGACTAGAATCCTCCATTGACTTCAATGGGAGCAACGTTAGGTCAAAGCTTAGATCACAGAAAATGTCCACCTTTATTTTGGTTGCTTTCCCACCCCCCTGACCTGAAAACATTTCATTCAAGTGACTACCACACACATTCTTTGACATTCTGCTGTGCCTCCTACAGGAGGTGCTGCAACACCTGTGAATTCAGAATTTGCTTTCTTTTGGTTGTAAGAAGAAGGCTGTTTATCAGGACAAAATTATGGTCTTTCTCCCAGGGACTTTTTCTGGGGAGCCCTGATACTTGCCTATTGCTAGAAGTAATTGCTTTAAAAGGAATTGTTGCTGATTTTCATATTAGTGGACTCAGCAAAGAGGAATTTACAGTGAATTTTACTCGGCTTCCCATCCTTTCCCATGAGAATCTATTCCACAATCTTTCCACAAGAAAGGTGTCCTGTTAGTCATCGTTTTTTAATTTCAATTCATTATCCCTATTTATTTCCCCTTTGGATAATTTCCAGATTCCCTTGATGTTTGCACACTTGCACCTGGAGCTGTCCCTCTTGGCCATTGCTTAGCCCTGCTGTGCATATTTTCAATAAATCTGTTAAAACTTCCCTTGTAAAAAATTCCCTCCAGCTTCCTAATCATTTTTGTTGCACCTTCCTGAACTCCCTCCAGTTTGTCTACATCTGTCTGCTAATAACTTTGCCTGTGTGTCATTTGGCATTTTCTCCTTATCACATCCTAACAGAGCATCAAACCTTTTGCCCTGTTGCTATGTCATGCTGTCAGGTAGACTGGACCTGGGTGATTGACGTAATCCCTTAATTTGCCGGAGGTGCAGTTTTAGATTTTTGTAAACCAATAAATTGGTGATTTGTGCCAAATGCGCCGTTGAGGACAGGGATTATTCACTCATTTCCTCTAAACAAAACTAGAGCCGATGTTGTGGCCTTAAACCCAGAGCACTCTGGTTATTCCCACCCTCTGGGTGCTGGAACAAATGATCAGTAATAATTTGATGACAGATGGAGCAGAATTCAAGATTCACAGAACCGAATCTTTTACTGGTGTATGTTGTCATCACTTCATTTCAGTCACTAAAGCCATTAGGATATACACCAGTGAGGGATTTCACCCAGAGATGTTAAGGCTAGAAGAGATCATGCAGATCACCTTGCACAGCTGAGGTTGTAATATGTCACTTTTTAATTATTGTATTGTTGTTATCCTTAATGACATTATTCTTCCCTGTACCCACATCCCTGAGTTCTTCTGTGCTCTGGAAGAGACCATCACATACTGAGTCTGAATTTCCAATCTCATTTGGAATTTACATTTCCAAGGTTTACCACAACACCTTTCATTTGGTACACCTCCCTTATTCTTACTTCTCGATAGTCCAACCCCTTAAATTTCTTTCCTGCTTAATTCTGTCTCCGTTGGGCAGATTAATGGGCAGGATCACTTCCTACTCAACTTCTTCCCTGATATATCACTGACCGTGTTTTACTAAGATCCAAAACTGGTTCAATTCCACTGTCATTGTTCAACAACATTTCTGCCTCAAGAGGTTTTTCTAGCTCAAATCCTTGTGAAGACTCTACAGATTCCACACAAAGGTTTTTTAAAAATGATCTTAGCTAAAGGCCCCAGTGACGAAAGATTGTTTGCACCTCCTATGATTACATTTTTGAAGGTGAAACCCAACGTGAAGGAAATATTTCTTCTACTTTCATCAATAATTTATTTGAGTTCACAGCTTTCACCTTCACAATGACTATCCCTGCAGGTCTAAGAATACCCACTCCAATGAGAGGTTGACATTTACAAGCATTTATGAACTACACAGTTCAGACAATCTTTTTTTTTTCCTTCTGAAAAACAGAATTATATAAAGGACGCAGCCAGACCACAGACCCTGAAAGTCCAGGAGCATTTGAAATCCAAATCTTGATCCATATCCTAATTTTGAAAATGGTACCTTTCTTAATAATGGGCTGAACTAAACCCCAGATGCAACTATCTCCATGTCCTCAGCCAGGGCCAGTTCTACCCTTCAGCTAGTAAGGCAATGGCTTGGGGTGCCAAAATTTACGGGCGCCTGTGCCACGCCAGAACCCCTAAGCTTTGGCGTGCGGCACCCTGCTCTTTGCCAGCTTGCCCTACCCCCAGCACGGGGAACAGCTGGCCCAGGGATGGAGCAGGCCAGTGCAGAGGCTGGGCTACTTTCTCCCCACTCCCCTAGACTGGCTGTTCCATCCTAGGGGCAGGGAGGGCCGGCCCAGAGGTAGGGCAGGAGAACAGCGCCCAGCCCCTCGACTGACCCACCCTGCTCCCAGGATGGGGAACAGCCAGCCCAGGGGTGAGCAGGCGAGTCCAAGGGGCCAACTCCTTTCTCTCACCCCGCCTCTGGGCAGTCCCCCTAGGGCAGAACAGCCGACTCAAGGGAGCGGCGAGCCAGCCCAGAGTGGAAGCCAGGTTCCATGTCCCCCCCCACCCCGGTTGGTGAGGGGTTCACTAAAACCAAAGGTAGCTCGGGGCACCACAGCCCCTTGAGCCGGCCCTGTCCTCAACTGTATAAGTATAAAGTCTCTGAAGTAAATAGAATAAGGTCAACAAAGACAAATGTCAAGGACTCCTTTAAGGAAGGATCAATCAGTTGCACACTACGGCTATATCTACACTTAGAGTTTCAATCTGAATTTCTGAATTTGAATTAGTCAATTTGACCTAATAATTATTAATTTGAATTCAGTCAATTCAAATTGACATGGCCACACTAGAAAATCCAATTCGAATTGGCATGTCCATGGACTGGACTTGCCAATTCGGATGGGGGAGGCACCATGGGAAGTGTGGCAAGATGGTCAATTCAAACTGAGTAATTCAAATTGACACAGCCACACTGCACCAATTTGAATTACTCAGTTTGAGTTGACCACAACTTCGAAGTCAAACGAGGTTTGACAAATTCAAAGTCAGCTTTCATCAATTTGAACTGAGGAGTTCCTCAGTTCGAATTGATGAAAGCAAGTGTGTCCATGCGCTTAATAGAATTTGAACTGATGACGATCAGCTCAAATTCAGCTCTAAGTGTAGACATACCCAGACTGCCTAGGAGAAAGAACTACAGAAAGAGATCTAGAGGTCATAATGGATCACAAGCTAAATATGAATCAACAATGTCACACTATAGCAAAGAAGCAAATATCATTCTGGGATGTATTAGTAGCAATGCTGGGTGCAAGACATAAGAAATAATTCTTCTGCACTGATTAGACCTCAGCTGGAGTATTGTGTTCAGTTCTAAGTGCCACATTTAAGGAAAGATGTGGACAAATTGAAGAAAGCCCAGAAAAGAGCAACAAAGTTGATTAAAGGCCTAGAAAACATGACCTATGAGGTGCAACTTGGAGGGGGGGGGTGTTTACTCTGGAGAAAGAAAGACTGAAAGCGAACATGATAACAGTTTTCAGGTACATAAAAGGTTGTTAAGAGGAGGGAGAAAATTGCTTTTGTTAACCTCTGACGATAGGAAAAGAAACTATGGGCTTAATTTGCAGCAAGGATGGTTTATGTTGGACATTAGGAAAAATTTTGTAAGAGTCAGTGTATTTAACCCCTGGAGAAAATTGTCCAGGGAGCCTGTGGAATCTCCATCATTGGAGATTTTTCAACCTGCTGCATCTAGCACTATTCACCACGGCAGCAATTGAAACCTTAGAATGAGAAGACAATGCCATCCTGTGTTAAGGAAAACAAGCCAGGAGTCCCCTAGCACTTTTAAAGACTAATAAATCCTTGTTTGTTTTGCTGAACTACATTGACATGGCTGCCCCTTTAGAATACGTTAAGGAAGTAACTAATTGTCAGGTGTTGGCCCATATTAGAAGTTCATGCTGTCCATTGACTTCTTCCTGCTCTAGCCACTGAACATGTACTCCATCCCATGACTTGAGCCACAATATGCTAGGTGCTCTCCATATGGAAAAGGCACAGTTCTTACCCGAAGAAGCTTATAAACCAAAGCCAACCAGCCAGATAAGTAGAGTGGTGCAGATAGAAGTTGGTCATTTCTACTGATACACTGACTGGAAAACAAACTAAGAGTTTGGTGGCACTTTAAAGACTAACAAATTTATTTATCACATGAACTTTTGTGGGAGAAACTCTCACTTTGTCATTTGATAAAGCATTGTGTTAGTTTTTAAAAGTGCCACCAGACTCCTTGTTTGTTTTGCGGGACTAGACTAACACGACTCCTCCTTTGGAACTAATTGGAAGACATCTGAAAGTAGTGCAGTTGGTTGCAGACTGCTGTCGATTACTAGATCTATGTGGAGCATGAAAGTTCCATTTTTGTGAAGGATTTCCATATTTGGTTTCATTTGGAGTGGGAACAAAGTGCCACAGTTTGAAATTCTCTGTGAACGAAAATTCTGTGGGGAGGATGGGAGCAATGGGAAAAAAAAAGCCTCTTCAAAATGGAAAATAAATTAAATAAATAAATAAATAAATATTTCATTCTAAAAATGTGCTGCATTTTTTTCAAAAAGAAAAATATGCAAAATTGACCCTATTTCACAAACCATTTATATTTTAATGAAACTGCATATTCTGATGGAATAGGTTGCGTCAGTGTTTCTCTGATCAGCTCTGCCAATTAACTGTCAGGCTTTGCAATGATCAGTCAGTTTGTTTTGAGTAGGTGTCACAGTAGCTGTGGATAAAAAAATAGAAGCATTTGTAGGGGAACCTTGTTGATGACTGAACTTCGCCTCAAAGGTGGAGCATAGGAGACCATTGATGGCTCCAGAAGGAATATACGCTTTGAGCAGAAAGAGACATGTAGCAACAAGTCCTTCCCAGAAAAAAAAAGGGGGGGACCTTCTCTCTGGGCAAGAAAAGAAGTGCTGATGCAGAAAGAAATGTATTTATTGAGTTCTACACTAAAGCAGTATGCCTACACTGGAGCCTTAGGTTGACTTAACCTGCCTTAAGTCAACCTAAGGAACTCCCTGGCCACACTGAGAATTTATTAAGTTGACTTAAGCACTTGCTTAAGTCCACTTAATAACACCTTCCCTGAAAGTTGGCAGGCATTTGGGGAGCTGATTTTTCCCCAAGCCTCTTGCTGCAAGTGGCAAGGAGCTTACAGCCAGCTCCTGCTGCCACCAGCAGGCAGCGCAGAACTTCCTTGCTGCAAGCAGGAAGTGACCGGGAGCCCAATCTGACCCCAAGCCAAGTGGCAAGTAGATCAGGGCTGGATTGGCCTCCGAGGAGCTAGCTCTTGTGGCAAGGGCAGGGGCCAGATTGGGCTCCCAGACACTGCCCAGTTGTCACTGGGGCCGGATTGGGCCCCTGGAGCCAGATTGGGCTCCCAGAGCCAGATCAGGATCAGGGGCAAGGAGGGTGGGGTATGTCTAGTTGACTTAACAAGGTTGACTTTAACTCAACTTAAAGTCAACCTTGTTAAGTCGACTTAATAGAGCCTCCCAGTGTAGACACAGCCAAGGAGCACATAGGACCTTGCGATGGAGTGTACAAACCCCACACTAGCCAGGAGAGGGTTAATGAACTACTCTGGCATCCAGCAGCCCCATCCTGCTGCACCAGCAAGTTGTGTCACTCCTGGAGGGATGTAGCAAAAACAGCTTGAATGCTTGCAGACCTGGAGGAGAGAGCAGACCTTCAGGCCTCTGTTCTCAGGGAGGGCCTGGTTGAAGGCAAAGCTGCTTGGGTGTCTACCACCTGCTGGGGAGGGACTTTAAGGGAAAAGGAGACATGATGCTGAACCATTACTTTGTAATTATTACCAGAGAACTTCCTGTGGGTGCCAGACTAAACCATGGCTGATCTGAGATTCTCTAAAGGAAGAAAATCCTGCCATGCCCTTGTGTTCATCTACGGATGGCTTTCCTTATGATGGTTGATGGCCCTGGAGCTCTTGGGGTCTCCCAGAGGCTCAGTTGGAGGGCTCAGGGTCCCTTCGTCAGACCCTGTGAACAGCCCTGATCTTGAAGACTGAAGTCTGGGTGAGTTCACAGCCCTGTTGTGCTCCTGAGGGGTGAGATGGGAGGCCTATACTCTGACAGACCTATAGTTGTATGGCTTAAATGCCATGCAACCTGGGTCCGACCCCACGACACTGAAGCCACTAGGAAAAGGATCAGGCCACTCAGGAAAGGGATCGGCACCGTGACCCAGAAAGGCAGAAGCAGCGTTTTCTCATAACTTACTCTTTGACTCTAAATTCTGGTGCTTCCTGGCATGAGCTAACCTCTAACTATTGGAGATGAGGAAGAAACATTTCCTATGAGCAGATTATTTTGCAGCTGTCTTCTGCAAGCTTTTTTGCACCTTTCTCTGAAGCAACTTGTGCTAGCCACTGTCAGAGACAGCCCATGAACTGATTTAGACTAATTATCTGACTGCTAATATGACATTTCTTATGTCCTATAAGATGATCCCTTATAGAAAGACAGCAAATTGTGGTACAATGTTTGGTTTATGTATTACATAAACAACAAATCCTTTTTAGCATTTGTTTCACAATAGAACCCAGCCATATTAAGTCAGACTCAGACCAGTTTGTAATGAAATGCTGGACTTGTAATTGCAAGAATGGGTAGTTTGGCTCCATCCTGAATTTAGATTTTTAATTTTCCTGTATCAAAGAGAGGATTTTTTTCAGTCAAGCCTTTTGAGGAGCAGTAGCTACAGGCATTTAATCTGCTGAGGTGCTCTTGAGGATATACACTGTAGTGTACTGTCTCTGGTTTACATATGAGGAGAGAAGGCAGGGGTGAATTTGGAAGGGAGCCAGAAACAAGTGGCATTGTTAATTTTACATATTTCTGTATCTGTAGTGTGTTTCTCCCCAGCAGGTGCCATGACACCATGATTGCCCGCAAAGGGCTAGCACAATCCCTATGCATTTAACCTCAGCTGTGCCAGATGGATTTGTAGTTTACTCAGAGAACTTCAATCTCCAAAATTACTGAGCATAAATAGATTGTCCTGAAAGGTGAGGACAGGTTAATGCTAGTGAAGATATTTTACCCAAGAAGTAAACACTTGCTAAGTGGGCATTGTACAGCTTTTTAGAAGCAGACACGTGCTAACAGGTCTCCCGATTTCAATTCACTTTACCTCCTGGCCATTAATCATAGTTATACTGCGTGGACAGAATACTACATTGTGAATCAGGAAATTTTGGCTCAATTCTTTGCTCTGCTACTGGCCTGCTATGTGGCCTTACATACTCACCTTCTTTGATGATGTACTTTGATACCTAAGGAAAAGCTACTCTGTAAGAGCACAGAGTTAAGGAAAAAGACCAACAAAACCAACTGATCTCTGCTTCTAGGCTAATGATGTGTGTGGTGGTCAGTTGGGAGGCAGTTGCTGTCAAGAGCTTTGCATGGAGGGACCTTCCCTTAAACTATTGTGTCAGGCTGAAGATCAGGGCCACCTGAGGCTATGAACTCTGCATGTGTGTGGGAAGAGACCTTTCCTGAGAGGCTTTTAATCTATATAACCAAGTTAAACAAATGAAGTAGTGTTGTTATTTCTGTTTCACAGATGGGGACCTGAGACTCACAGAGATTGTGGATCACCCAAGAGAAATGTGGAGAGCCCAGGTCTCCTATATTCCAGCTTCTTAGTGTTTTAACCACAAAGCTTTGCCTGGCGATACAAAGCTGACCTCTGCAATGTGGGCTTGAACTTGTCTTATTCTGTTCTAGTAGTTAGTATATTGATGTTACCACTAAGGAACAAGGAAGTCAAGTGACTTGCCCAAAGTCTCATAGGGTATGTCTACACTGGAGGCTCTGTTACGTCAACCTAACAAGGTTGACGTCAAGTCAATCTTGTTAAGTCAACTTAGAGAGTCCACACTGAAAACTCCTGTTGACTGCCTGCATCCACACTTGCAGGTGATAGGTCGACGGAGGAGTGGTACATTGTTGTTAGTTGTCCCACATTGCACTGGAGAATTGCCCTCCTCTGCTGGCCACTCCTTTAAAAAAGGAAGTGAGCACAGCACCCTTCCTGGTGGCCAAGAACTCTGGGAGGGGAGCAGGAGACCAGTTAGGTCAATGTAAGGACTTTCCCCATCTACATTGGCTCAAGTCAACTTAATAAGGTCGACTAAAGCATTAAGGCACCCTTAAAAGTTGGTGTTATTAAGTCAACTCAAGGAAGCACTTAAGTCAAATTAATAAAAGCCTAGTGTGGCCATTGTAGTCTGTAGGTCAATTTAACCTTCCTGAAGTCAGCCTAAGGCTCCAGTGTAGATGTACCCATAGTCAGCCAATGGCAGAGTTGGGAAGAGAACCCAGGTGTGCTGACGGTGCTGTACCCTGCTTCAAAATATTTTCCTGTACCCCTTTAAGTCATGCAAAGAGACTGTCTTTATTTTTTTTTCTCCTTTGTTATCACTTACAAAAAGGAAAATGCACTGGCTTTTCTATAGAAACTTATTTCCCTGCAGTAGCAGTGGCCCCAAAATTACCACTAATTTCCTACAGGAAATTTCTTCTTTGAAATATGTTATAAGGCACTTTTCTTTCTTTCCTGCCCCCGCCCCCTTCTCTGTCTATGAGAGACTGGCATTGAGTCTGCTGAGAACATGTGAAGCATAGTTGCTTCTGAATGCTGCAAGGTAAATGCTGAAAATGACAGCTTAAATTGAATCATTAAAGCAGATGTAGGTATTATCTGAATGCTTCTGAATTCTCCTTTGCAAAGCAATGGTGTCTTTATTTTCTTTCCCGATGCCAGCACCTATTTAAAGGAAGCCTGACAACCTATTATTTCTTATTTTCTCCCCAATTTCAAGCCTGAACTTGGGGACCCACATTCATATGTTAGTTATAACCTGCTGGCTAGGAGGAGAGAGGCAGGAGAAGCATACAACGCTAGCCAAAATAGTTACTTATCGCAACATGAGCACAGACTGCATCAAGCCACTGTAAGCTGTAAGAAAAAGGAAATCATAATACAATTGTTAAACCATTTCAGGACAAAAATGAAATCAGTGGGGCCTTTTTAGTAGGTAAAAAATGAAAGTTTTGGAGGCTGTCATGGAAACATTGAGACTAGGTTTCCACTATACTGGGGACCCAGATCCAAACCCAGGTCCACAATTTTGTCAAATTAGGGCTCAAAATAGCTCTGTGGACAGTGCTTTGGTATGGTGGGTTCGGCTAGCTCTCAGGCTCTGCAGCTTGGTGGGGGCGGGAAGGCTTCAAAGCCCTTCTCCTGTTTGAGATTTGCTGGGGTTCCTGACTGGGTACTTATTATAAACACCAGAAGTCTTGATCCACTCAAGTCCAGCCATGAAAAGACGCTGGATATGGGATATAATTTTCATTCATTTCTATGACTACAGCATCCAAGAGCCCCAATTGTGAACCAGGACCCTATTGCACTAGGTGTTGTACAAACATGGAACAAAAAGACAGTCCTTGACCTGGTTTAATCTGTCAGGCACTGTCGCTATGCTGAAGAACAGTGACGTGGGCAGAAAAAGGCATTTGGCTACTAGCTAATTGGTACAGCACAGAGCCTTGCTACCCCGGGGAGAGACCGTGCATCTAGGGGCACAGCCCTATTCCACACTTTGTTATGTGTAAGCTGCTCTGTCCCTTGAATTGCTGCTACCTGGTGCTGCCTCTACTCTAAATTAATCTTACAGGCCAGTGCAAAATGGGGGGCTCACCTTGCTTGCTGCACCCTAGGCGAACAGATAGAGTAGCCTTCATGCTCCTTGAATGCAGGAACTAGAACTTCCACTGTGCTTGTATGGGTAGACAAACTAGTATGTAATGGTCATGGGTAGGAAGGCTGAAGTACCATCCTGAGTTAGGACCTGAGTGCCTTTCTTTTCTGGTATCATTAAAGTAACTATTTTGAAATATTCTCACTCTCTAGTGCCCATGTCTAATAAAGTCTCCAGTTTTAAATTGCTTTCACATTTAAATTGAAATACCCTGGTGTTGTCACGGAACTCGTATGGGATATAGCTCTGTGTCTCCATACAAGGAATTATGCAGAAATGTACAAGTTGGTTGCCTGAAGGTAAGGAAAGATGGGATTTTGGGGGCTGTGCACCTCTAAGCAATACAGACACTTTGGTGACTGCTTGCCTGGAAGCAAACAAAAGGATGTGGAAACAGAGAAGGCAAGCTGAGGGAAACCCAGAGATGGAGGATCCGATGTGACCTGGATCCTCTTGGCCTCCTTGCCGAGGGCCTCAAGGCTGGAGAAATGCCATGGAACGGCTTTTTCACTTGCAGCAGAAGATCCCTGGCCTCACAGATATGCAATGCACAGACCTGTATTTGGGTTGTTTGGTGGATAGGAGGATTTGGGAAACACAGCCAAATTCATTCCCCATTGTAATTCCATTGCAGTCTACAGAGTTCTACCAGAGACTCTTTTATCCATAATCTCCCCACAGTGAGATGAGAACATCCTCTTGAAAGGGCAATAAAGTGGATTGAGGCCATCTAATTGAAAGTGTGACTCTTCACGTGGCAGGGGAATAGCAGTTGAGGGCGGCATGTAATCTGCTGGCATCCAAGGTAAATACTGCTGGGAACGTGGCAGCCTGTGATTGGAACTACATTATGCATGAGCTGGGAACAGCAAGCCAGTGGCACAATGCAATTACAGCTTTAAACCATGCCCATTGTATCTGTCTGGCAACTGCAGACAGGCAGCTCCACATCATTATTTTTTCTGCTTACTTAGCTTCAAGTTATTAGGTTCCTGTCTTTCAGCTGTGGTGACTAAACCAATTATGGTGCAGTTTAAAGAAGGTGCTCATAAATATTGTACAAAGGTGGTATTGAAAAATCTAAACTAAAATAAATAAATAAAAAGGGAGAGGATTTAGGCTACCAAAACTAAGCAATCCATTTTAAGCAAGGATGTTACATACGGTAACGTCCCCTGTATGAATAAATATGCATGAACGAAAGGGAAGCCGAGCTTGCCTCTTTCTGCTGCTCATTTGATGCACCTCTTCACGTCATGTCCACTTTCGTGTAAACAAGACAGGAATAAACCATCTGCAAGGCTGACTAACACAGCTGTGCTCTAATGGCACAGATAAGAACATTCCACGCCTGGTTATTAGAATTATTGGTGACAAGGGCGTAAAGCAGCAGAAGGCACAATTAATTTCAGAACAAGCCCAAGTTACGCACCCAAAGTCGACTGGCATTCCTTTCCCTTATTGCAGGGTAAGGTCAGGGGCTAGAAAAACCTACAGTTCTCCCATTGGAGACGTGGCAGGCAGGCAGTTCACTACAAATGTGAATGGTAGCGTATGGCTCAGCTAGGGATTATAGGGATACCTGTAAAAACAGCCCTCTGTTGCACACAGTGACTAACTTACTAATGAAACATAGGTGATACTAAATTGGGCAGAACTGTGAATCCCAGTCGGTGTATAGCAATAATACACAGACAATTTAGAGCAGAAAATAATGGGATTAAATCAGGCTTGGGGAAATTGACTGAAAGACACAAGTGAAAGGAGAAGCCTAGAAGCAGCAGAAGGTGAAAGAATCCTACAGATGAGGTGGACAGAGAAATAAACATCTTTTGCAATGTGATCTGGCTACCAAAAAGGAGGTGTATGTGGAAAGATAATGCTCGGTTCCCAGAGGCCATGTCTATTATGGGTGCAAAGCAACAGGGTTTAGTCCTTTCTCTGAAGATGTAATCACTGCTGCTATTGGTTCAAGAGCTCCTTGGTCCAATCCCTTCTCACCACCAAAATGGCAGTTATCACACAAAGTCTCCAAATCAAAGAAGGAATAACAGTTCTTGTGGATAGAATTTTTTTTGCACCCACATCTGGGGTCGTGGGCACTGTCCTCAGACAGATAATGGAAAAGTCAAGGGAGTTCATAGAAAAGCAGAGCGCTGGAGGGGTTGACTTAAAGAGACATACAGCTTATTTGTGTGTGTTTAGAGACGAGGGTTAAACTCCTAGACCATGTCCTTAGACATCTGTCCAAATGCTTTTTCTTTTAATTTGATTGTACTCTCAGTTTTTGACTGCCAAAAAGTTTAGAGAACAACTTTGATGGGGATTCACTTCTCTCAGACTTGGAAGTTGATTAATATCTGCCTGCCCACAAGCCACTTCTCAGGAATTACTATGAAAGACTTCATAAATTTAATGAAGATGCTCATCAATCCCTTACGATGCTAAAGCACTAGCGTAATATTTTGCTTCTGGGGAAAACACCTTGTGTCACTGTAGCATCTCCTCTACTTCTGTCTCTCCTTCCACCATCTAATAAAGAAGCTTTGTCTAGAATTTAGCACATGATAGGAAATTCCAGATTGTATTCTCTGTTTTTCCCTAATTTCCTGTATACTTGTAAATAGGTTGCTTAGCAAACTGCGCCTCAGTTTACCAATCCTTAAAATGAAGATGACTAAATTTATCTAATCACCAGACTAGAATTATGCTTTGTTACTGTTTGTGTAAAATTTTTGAAGAGTCTTGGATGAAAACATGATGTAGGTGAAAATTATTGGTGGTATTGGGCACAGAAGCTAACCTGACAAATATAACAATGTTCTGGTAAAAATATGCCATTAAAGGGCTGTCAAAATCATTTTAATGCAATTAATTCATTACAAGATTAAAAATATTCACAAATAATTGCACTGTTAAAAAGTAATAGAATACCAATTTAAATTTATTAAAAATATAGTGCAGTCTTTTTAATATGGGAGTGCAACTTACACATTTAGAATTATTATAACTATTTTTTTAATATCACTGCATACCAGAACGAAACAATATACCTGCCAGAGCCTAGGAGTCAAAGCACAAAGCAGTATATGGATATTCAACATATATGATGCATTATAATGCTGGCTACAACAGTGCCATGGGAACATCTGTCCTCACTTTCCAGTGACTTGGTAAATAAGAAGCAAGTAGCATTATTGTCCTTAAATATAAGCAAATCTGTTTGTCTTAGTGACCAACTGAACAAGACGCCGGACTGAGTGGTCTTGTATTGAAATGCATTGAAAAATATTTTTTCTTCTGTTTATAATTTTTATAGTGCAAATCATAGATTGGAAGGGCTGTCGGGAGGTGAGCTAATGTACCACCCTGATAAAAGCAAGATTATCCCCAATTATATTATCTCAGCCAGGGCTTTGTCAAGTCTCAAATCACACATTACACACCTCTAAGAATGGAGATTCCACCACCTCTGGGGGTAACCCATTCCAGTGCTTCATTACCATCCTAGAGAAATAATACACAACTTCGAACTCCCCCACTGCAACTTGAGACCATTATTCCCAGTTCTGTCATCTACTACCACTTATTAAGTCGACTTAAGAAATTCTATATATAGCCCTGGAGTTGTTCAAGTTGGCTTAAGTGAGGTTATGTGTAGACATACCCAATGAGAACAACCTGGTTCCATCCTCTCTGTAACTTAACTTCAGGAAGTTAGAGGCTGCTATCAAATCCTCCCTTATCCTCCCTTATCCTCCTTTTCTGAAGATTAAACAAGCACACTTCCCTAAGTTTCTCCTCATAAGTCAGGTGATCAAGCCCCCTAATATGTTTTTTGCCCTCAGCTGGACTCTTTCCAATTTGGTCACATCTTTTTTGTCATGGGGGGCCCAGAATTGGACACTGTACTCCAAATGAGGCCTTACCAGTGCCGAATAAATAGTCACTTCCCTTGATCTTCTGCCAATGAAAATATGTGTGATCAAATATAATAACATAAAGTGAGTAATTGAAATCAATATATTTCAATGTATAGAAAAACATCCAACATTTGTATAATATGTTGGCATTCTATTGTTGTTTAACAGGACAATTGAGGCTGTGATTAATCTCAACTATGGTTTTTAATCAAGTTAACTCATTTTGTGTTAATCACATACATTAACTATGATTAATTGACAGCCCTCGTGGAAATTCATGGGAGAAATATAGTATGGTCATCGAATTCTCATCACTGCCTTTGCAAAGATACTTACACTTGTGCTTCACAGCAATAAGTATCTTCATGGCTTTTTTTTCCCCACTTTTATCATTTCTGTTATGGTAATACCCAGAGGCCCCAGCAAAGATCAGGGCCCCGTGGTGCTGAGTGCTGACACACACACAGTTAGAGGACAATTCTCTGTGTTGCAGCACTGATAATCTAAATAAACCAGAGAGGTAAAGGGTGAAAAGTTTGGCATTGCCTCCCCCCTTTCTTTATACAGGTGGGACCCAAGGAAATTAAGCAAGCTGTCTAAAGAAGTCTGCATCAGAGTCAAGAAATGAACCAGGTCTCCTGAAGTCTCATCTGCTGCTTTAGCTAAAAATACCATCCGTTTGAGTCATGGGCAACTATTATGTTATACATAAGTTTTCATATGCTGTACCATATGGAAGCTGATCAATTACCTTTAAGAGTCCTTTGACAGTACAGCTGGTTGAAAAATTTAATGGCACTTCTTCCATCAGAAACTAAAGTTTTGCTGAAGTAAAAACATTCTTATGGGAACATACTTTTTACAGAATGTTCTAGATCACAGTTCAAAATGAAAAAAGAAGTGAAGATGTTGCTGTTTGCAGCTTTTTTTAATCTTTATCTGATTCAAATCTAAAGGGTCCCAGGTTACCTCATCAAAAGTATTTTCAAATATGCAAAAGAAATATTTGACTCCCATGCCAAGTTGGCAGTTCTGAGTATTAAGTTAGGTAGACTTAAGTTAACTATTTTAAACATCCCCCTTTTTTGCCTTTTGTTTTGTTTTCTTTATGGAAAAGAAATTTTTGGCTCCCATACAAAATGGTCAGTTCTGATTATTGAGTTAACTAGAGTAAAGTTAACTAGTCAACTACTAGAAAATATCCCCATTTTGCCTTTTCTTTTTGTTTGTTTTCAGGATCCATCACCACTAGGAATTTTCCATTTTCTTCTACAAAGGAAAGTGCATTTATTTATTCCTAGCATGCATTTAATACAAAGCTGCATTCTTGTTCCCTGATGCAAACTCTCCTTTCATGTTTGTGTTTGTTTTTCTTTCTTAATCTTAACACTAATTCAGTGTCTCCTAATAAATATTTCACTAGATTGTATCTATAAAAACCACTATGGAAAAAAGCATCATAATTGTATATTTGACTATGCTTTCTTCAGAACTCACTTTCCTGTAAGTGGCTCAGTGCTGGTTGGTGTTGGAATTAGAGATCTTGAGGAAAATTGTAGGAGGTGGAGCTGGTATGCACTTCAAATTCTGAAGCAATTCTATTATATTGATATGGACAAGCAAAAATCTGGATCTTTTTGAAGGTTCATGTTATAGAGGTCCATTTCCTCTTTCAGGCATGTGGATCTGGAGATTGATTCATGATCTGACTCAGCCATCAGCCCCCCTATCTCATCCCGCTGCAAATGCTTATTTCAGAAGTTAGATTGCACCTATCAGAAGATATTTTTTTTCCTCCCAAGCAGCAGCAGCTCCTCCTTAGCAGGCACCTCCAGGAAGTTACATTGGCAGCACCAGTTGCTTCTGGGTTTGACTCTGTTATACATTGAGGCGGTTAATGGGAAGGCAGAGGCATCATCTTTGATGGATGCTATCTTCTTTTACTTGTCTTTGTGTTTGGACTCAGGTTCTCTTCTATTTTAAAATGTTACCCTGTGGCAATTAAAGTCACACCCAATCTTTCTTGTAATCCCTAAGACATGGCTTCCCAAACTATGGGGGTGTGACCCACAAATGCATTTGCACCATAAAGAGATAGGGTCACAGCAATCCCTAATATGTGGAGGACACCGTTTTGATTTGTGCAGTATGGCTTTGCATGTATGGTGCATCCTTCATGCTTGAAGGGGTCCCAGTAGGAAATACTTTACCAAGACGATGTCACGATAAAAACAATTTTGGGGACCCCTGTTCTAAAATGACCCATTAGGATTCTAGGTCCTTTGTTCATGTAGATCTTGGCCCAATTCATTGTATAATCTTTTTTGTTTATTGGACTTCCTGCTGAAATCTGCCCCTCTCAAGGTATGCAAAGGCACCCTTCACTCTAGTACCTAGCAAATAGTAATGCGTTAATTCTCCCAACCTCTTTGTAAGAACTACTATTATCCCCCTTTCACGGACTGGGGATTGAGGCTCAGAGAGTGCATGGAACTTTCTAGCATTAAAATCCATGATCCTCTTGTTTAACACTTCCACGCAGGCTTAGAATTTATCTGAGCAGTCCTGCTTTGAGATCAAATTCAGACTGAAGTGATTTGTCCAATACATTCTGACCAGAGAACAAATGTTAATCATCCACCTCTTACTGTGTGTGGTTGAGTCATTCCAGATTCTGTTCCCTTCTGGTTATGGCATTTGTCTGGTCTTGGTCTCAGAAGATCCAGTTTCAGCTCCTACTTCTGTCTAACTCCCTGAATGACTTTGGACAGATCTCTCAGTGCTTCATTTCTGAAATCCAAATAACACAGGCCATTTTAATAGACAAGACAGAGGAAATAAAATCTTTAGGACAGGGGTTACCTTTTACTTTGCATTTGCATGGTGCCTACGAAGCCCCATTTTGCTTTGGGTCTCTAGATGCTCCTGTGATATAAATAATAAATCTGAAAATGATCAGTTGCAGCGACAGCGTCTCTGCACGTCCTCGGCTCATTCCATTGTTTTTAATAGCCAGCAGTTCCGACTTTGCATACCATGTTAATAAGCTGAAAAACTTTAGAAATAAAAAGCAAATTAGGATACAGCCTTGCCCCACAGAACACCTATCATACTTTCAAAATAGGCTGTCCGCTTTCAGTAGAGGTTATTTGGAACAATGTTGAAAGCAAGAATACATTTATTTGAATGTATTTCCATTTAAATCAACGTGCTTCAGATGTGGCTTCTTCCTCATTCATCTGAGGGTGAGTCAAGGTCATTTTAAGGATACACATATCTTTCCTAAAACTCTAGACGTGCATGTAGTTGAGTTATTGTCACCTTTAGTAGACATAAATTAGTGGATCTCCTCTCGTGTGGCTACAATCAGAGGATCGATGCTGGAGATAATATTTTCAAAGCATAGTGTCAATGCAGACTGAAAAATCTAAAAGCATTTGGATCAAGCCTTTAGGAAGCAAGTAGAATTTTGTTGAGCTGGCAGTTTTGGGGGTGGTGTGTGTTCTGCTTTATTTGCTTGTTTGTTTTTGAGTGCCTTCAACTGAAGAACTGGAACTGAAGTCAATAGAAAGATGCTGTCGCATAGTGATCTAGCTCCGTGTGCTCCCGAGCAGGGAAGCTCTCGGTCTAAGGCCGGATGGCCTTATGATTATTGACCCTGTCCACGGGGTACTTTGTGGGCAGGGCGGTATGGCCCACTGGCGGGAGTCAATGAGTACCAGCCCTTCATGTCAGGGCAGTGCGGCCCACTGGCCGGAGTCAATGAGTACCAGCCCTTCACGTCAGGGCAGTGCGGCCCACTGGCCAGAGTCAATGAGTCCCAGCCCTTAACGTCAGGGCAGTGCAGCCCACTGGCCGGAGTCAGTAAGTCCCAACCCTTAACGTCAGGGCAGTGCGGCCCACCGGCCGGAGTCAATAAGTCCCAGCCTGGGCCAACCCGCCGGGTCACTTCAAATGGGCCCTGCCACTTGGCCAGTAGCTTAGACTCGCTTGAGGGGAGGAGTAGTAATACCCTGTCTCCAGGTTGGAACACCCGGGTCTTCGTTCCCCGGTCGTATTGGCGCGTCTGTACACCTTGGGCCCTTTTTAAGTTTTCCTGGGCGAAGGCTCCCAGGCTACGCAGCCGCTCTCGCAGCTTGATTATGTATTGTACCGTGCCCTGGACCCGAGTCTCCTGGGTCTCCCAGTCTTCCCTTAGGAGGTCCAATATCCCTCTAGGTTTCCGCCCGTATAATAATTCGAAAGGGGAGAACCCTGTGGAGGCCTGTGGGACTTCTCATATAGCAAAGAGGAGGGCCGGTAGTATCGCATCCCAGTGCCGGGGGTCTTCTCGTACAAACTTATGTAACATGGCCTTTAAGGTGCCATTAAACCTTTCTACCAGGCCGTCTGTTTGGGGATGGTATACGGCAGTCCTAAGAGACCTTATCCCCATCAGGCGACACAACTCTCCGATTAGCCTTGAGGAGACGTTCGTGCCTTGATCAGTTAGAATTTCTTTCGGGATCCCTACCCTGGAGAAGACTTTCAACAATTCGCCGGCGATGTTTGCCGCCGTTGCTGTTCGGAGGGGCACGGCCTCCGGGTACCTAGTCGCATAATCTACCATCACTAGGATGTAACGGTTTTTCATCTTGCTCTGTTCCAGCGGACCCACCAGGTCCATGCCCATACGTTCAAAGGGTACCCCCACGACCGGCATCGGGACGAGGGGGGCCCGTGGTACCCCCGCTGGTCCAGTCCTTTGACATTCTGGGCAGGATGCGCAGAAATCCCGTACTTCTCTATGGAGTCCCGGCCAGTAAAACCGCTGCCCCACCCTCTGGAGGGTCTTTTCTCGCCCCAGGTGCCCGGCCCAGGGGATATCGTGGGCCAAGTGCAGGATGTCTCGCCGCAGACGCCGGGGTACCAATAGTTGGTAGATGACTTCCTGAGTTTGAGGTTCCTGCGTCACCCGGTATAACCGATCCCCCCTGATCTCAAAGTGGGGCCCCTGAGGCCGGGGCTGATTGCTGGAGGGCTCCAAGTCGGGATTGGCGGCCTGCTCCCAGGCGTTTTAACGTCGGGTCTTCTCGCTGATCTCGGAGGAAGTCCCCATCTTTTTCCAACTCGCCCTGTGTTTGCCTCAGGGTCACCTTGGGGGGTTTGTCAGGGTTCTGGGGCTCGTCTGCGGGCCTCGGCGCCTCTGCCTCCGGCTCTGTGGACCCCTGGCGTCCTAACATACCTACATCGCGGCGGCTCGTTGGGGGCACGCCCGAGGGGCTTAGGCCTTCTCTCCTCAGGGCTTCGTCGAACCCGGGCCAGTCCCGGCCCAACACCACCGGGTACGCCAACCTCGGGACAATGCCTACCTGGAGTCGTGCCGTCTGCTGTCCGACCCTCAGCTGGACTCGGGCGGTTGGATAGGGGCGGGTATCCCCATGGATGCACTGGAGCTGGATGGTTGGCCCCGACACATCGAGGTCCAGTATCATACCCTCCCTAATGAGCGTCTGACTGCATCCCGAGTCTATCAGGGCCAGGCCTTGCGTATCCTCCACGCTCACGGGTATTACCATTTTCGGGGCAGTTCGTTTTCGGGCCCGGTGTCCTACCACGCCCACCTGTGCATACTCACACTCCATGTAGGGGCATTCTCTTTGGTAGTGGCCTTCTTCTCTGCACTCCCAACAGTGGTTCCGGTCAGTGCTACGCTGGTCCCCTCTGGAAGGGGGGACCACCTCCGCCCGGCGGCTTCCTGCCCCTTCCCCTTGCTGCCTCCGAACTCCACTTCCTGGTTTTGGGGGACCCAGGCCGAGGGGTCTGGACGTTTCCCCTATTTTGGTTTGGGATGAGTCCAACCCTCTTTTACGTTCCCCTTTTTGTGTATCGGGTTGTTTCCGTGGGCGGGGCCCCGGTGCCTCGGCAGCCATATAGTCTTCTGCCAGTGAAACCGCCTCCGCTAGGGTCTTCGGGCGGTGCCGCTGGACCCACTCCTTCGACCCGCAGGGCAGCTCCCATAGAAATTGTTCGAGGGCCACCAGTTCCGCCACCTCCGGTCCTGACCGTCTCTCCGGCTCCAACCACCACCAGCAATCGTCTTTAATCTTCTGCGCCATGGCCCAGGGGCGGGTGTCGGCCAGGTACCTAGTGCGCCACAAACGCTGGCGGTAGGCCTCGGTATCCACCCCCATCTGGTCCATGATTGCCTCCTTGACTTTCTGGTACACCAAGGCGTCCCGGGGAATCTAGGTTTCGATATGCCAACTGCGCCGGTCCCCTCAGGTACGGCGCTAACAAGGTAGCCCAGTGTTCGGGGCCCCACTGTGCTGCCGTGGCCACCCACTCGAGCGTTACCAAGAAGGCCTCTGGATCATCCCCCGGGCCCATCTTGGTTAGTTGCAAGGGCAGGTTGGTCCTGCCTACCCCTGTCACCGAGGCCCCGCTCCCTGGGCTTACAGGGGCGGGTGTTTTCAACATCGCTCCCATTTGCTGGACCATCCACTCCTGGTGGGCCTGTTGTTGAGCCGCTAACTCCCTCATGAATTGTTGCAACTGCTCTTGTTGCCGGGAGGCTTGCGTTTGTTGTTGGGAGGTCACCTGCTGAAGCAGCTATGCATACTGTTGCTGTTGCTGCTGCTGTTGTTGTTGTTGGCTCTCCAACATCCATTTCAGGAGCGTCTCGGTGTCCATTGTCCCTTGCAAGAAAAGTAAAAAAAACGATCCCCACACACAACAACGTCCCGGATGGGGTATAACCCCTTTTCTATGACCCCTGCTCCAGGGTCCGATCAAATGCTTGCACTCTCCACCACGTGTCGCGGAGTGATCTAGCTCCGCGTGCTCCTGAGCAGGGAAGCTCTCAGTCTAAGGCCGGATGGCCTTATGATTATTGACCCTGTCCACGGGGTACTTTGTGGGCAGGGCGGTATGGCCCACTGGCCGGAGTCAATGAGTACCAGCCCTTCATGTCAGGGCAGTGCGGCCCACTGGCCGGAGTCAGTAAGTCCCAACCCTTAACGTCAGGGCACGGCGGCCCACCGGCCGGAGTCAATAAGTCCCAGCCCTTAGCGTCAGGGCAGTGCGGCCCACTGGCCGGACCCAATGAGTCCAAGCCCCGGCTGGGCGCCCTGAGGGACGTAGGCCCAGGTAGGGGGGTTCAGGCCCTCCCACTCCTCTGAACCCCAGCCCAGGGCCCTGGGGTGTACGGGAATCCTGGCCCAGTCAGTGGGGATCCAAGCCGCAACGCGCCGACTGAGGCCTGGACTTGGCCAATGCTCACCCCGATTTACCCCGCCCTGGGCTACTTCCTACCTGGGGTCGCTATGAGGTGCCCCACCTGGACTCCTGATGTCCACCTGGTCAGGTGCCTTGTTCAGTCTGGGTCCTAGGAGCCTCACGGCTGAGGACGCCTTGTTCAGCGGTGCCTTCTAGTTCCGCGTGTCTAGTGTCCCCGGCATCTGCCCCGTTGAGGTAGGAGCCAGACCAGAGTCTGAGCAAGAGCCTCCAGCCTGCGTCTGCTCCCTTCGCTGGCCAGCCCCTAACTGAGGGGAATCGCAGCCTCTTATACCTGGGCAACTGTTTGAGCATGCCCAGCAGGGCCTGAGGGGCGGGGCTTCCCTTCTCTTCCGGGCATATAGGCCCGCTTCAGTGCGGGGCGGGCCTGCCCCGTCACAGATGCCCAATGATTTCAATGGACTTTGGATCAGCTTGTTACTTGGGATGAATGTGATCGAGTGAACAGAACTTGCACCAGGTAGAAAAGAGTTAAAGGTAACTCTGAGTTCAGTTAATGCCTCCCTGATACACCTATGCTGAGTCGTGGGCTTCAGAAGAGGGAAGCCAGAAGGTTAGGACTAATAATGAAAGAGGGGAAAAAAAATATTGCTCTTCTAGGAACCAAGGGCAGGGATTACAGGAGGACCTAGGGCCCCCTGGAGCCCCTGGCATGACAGCAGACCTGGCCTGGATGGCTGGCTGGAGAAGAACCAGGGAGCTGGCTACTAAGCAGTATAGGCAGTTGTAGCTGGGTGCCTGAGGTGGAGAAGAGGCTGAAGGCTGAGCCAGCTGGACTCAGAATTCTTCTCTTCAGTACTTTAAATGGATTTGGATTAAGATCTAGGTCCAAAGTATTTAGGTTCCTAAGTGGCATTTCTCCCAAAAGGAGTGTGAATGTTTTGAACTGACTTTGTTGTGGACAAAGTCATCTATATGACTGCAATAAGACAAAAATTGCTGTGAGGAAACTGAGGCAAAGCACATCATCACAAGGGAAAGTGCCAGGATCATGAGTAACTTCTTCTGGAGGGTGATTAAAATAGAATTCCACGTCTTTATCATCCATCAACAGGACAAAGGGTGGGCAAGCTGAATTTGCACCTGGGTTTGTAAAAGGTCACAACATGTGTCCAATGATAACTTGTCCTCATGCTATGCCAGTGCCTACATGCAAATGCCAAACCGTGTTCAAGTGTCTCCATTATCAGAACAAATCTGAACAAGTTCGCATTTTCATTGAAACTCCTAATCTAGCACTTCAAATAACAATATGGTTCATAAAAGTCATGGTCTGCAGGCTTAAATTTTTAAGGCTGTTCTGGGCCAGACCCAAACCTCTCTATAGTAAGAAATTATGTTAATTGATCTGTGTGATGAGGTGGTTTCCTTGCTCTGCTATGAAATAGGTTAAAAGCCCTGTGGAAGAAGAGCAGCCAATGGGAGCAGGCAGCTGCAGCACCAGTTGAGGCTGAGAAACCCTGTGTATAAACCGGCTGCAGCCCCAGCTTTTAGCCGTCATCCTCTGGTCTGTGGGAAGGAAGCTTGTCCTCTTGCGTGGGCTGGACTGTGGGAGGCAGGACTCGGGAGAGCTAACTGTAGACCGCTGCGCTGATACAAGGAAGAGTGGAGTTATGGGTGTTGCACAGGGGACCTATTTTGCTTGTGTGGGGGCTGAGATGGTGCCAGAATGATACATGTGGACCCTGGGCTGAAGTGCAGAGAAGTGGGTAGGTTTGGGTCCTCCCATCCTCCCCCTGTTAATTGGTCTCGTGGTAGCCACAGAGGCAGAGTGGGCTGGCCTGGACTGAACTGTACCCTGGAAAGGGGGGACTAAGAAGGATTCAGCCAGAGGGCTGAAGTCTGGGACTGGAGATGTAAATGACGGAGCATAGGCCACCAGCTGGGGGATGCGGTATGAACAATTTCCAAGAACACTGCCAGGAGGTGACCATCCATTGGGGCATGTGCTGCTACCCACATACAATCTGTATCAGGCCCTTCATAGGCAATTTCAAATTTCATTTTCTTTGCACTTGTTGAATTAGCAGTGCATTTTTCACTTGCATTTCAATGTGCTACAGCCATATAGATTGGGCTTGATATACGGAGTTGCTGTGGAAGGCCTGTCATTGTGTCAGTCTCAGCAAATATTCTATGCCACGCTCCTGAAGCAGTAAAGTTATCACGGGGCAGAATACTAGGGTATGGCCACAGGTAGGTTTTAAAACGAAACAACGCTGGTTGCAGAGCCAGTGGCAGGGGATTGGGTGGCAACATGGCCCTGCCAGGGGGCCATATTGCCACGCTTCGCATGGTGCCCCTCTCCTGAATCGAAATAGCAAGTCCTGTGTCAGGACCTGCTCTTTTGATTTGGTGTTTTTGCTTAAATCAATTCAAGTTGAATCATTTTAATGATTTTTATTTTGAATTAGCTTAAATCCATTTAAGTTAAATGGATTTAAGCATGTACATGTGGACATAGCTCTAGGGTATGTCCACACTTAGTCTTGAAATTGAAATAATGCTGATTATTTTGATTTAAAAGATTGCATGCCCACACTACATTGCCTTATTTTGAAATACGGAGCTCCCTTATTTCAAAGTAAAGAAAGTCATTTCGATAAAATAAAACCTAGTATTATATTGAAATGACAGTTAAATCAAAACTGTTATTTCAAAATAATGCAGTGCAGACATTTTATTTCAATTTAACTGTTATTTTGGTTTAACACTTTTGCCCTTCTGCTTCCCAGGGTGTTGTCTTGTTTCTATATATCGGGTGGGAGCACAGCCCTTCTGGGGGGCCATCTTACCGCATCTCCCATGGTACCCCTCTCCTAAATCAAACTAGCAAGTCCTGTCCATGATTTAACTTAAATCATTGACTTAATGATTTTTATAGTAATTTTATTAAATCAATTTAACTTAAATCGATTTAACTGCATAAGTGTAGACATAGCCCTAGAGGAAAAGCATCCAATAAGCAGGGAAAGTAAAACTTCTAAGGCCCCAGAGGCTTTGTTACATAAGGATTACAAATCTGTTTCCATGGCTAAATACAGAAAACGTAGGATACCAAGACCGCTTAGCTCATTTCCGCAGTTAACACAGCCCTGTGCATGTTGGCCCATATGGTGGATGTTAAATTGATGTGTGCTGTAGAAAATTTGATAAACATTCAGCATGTTTTTTCTCTGACAATTGGCTTGTGAACTTATAAAATTAAAAAAGGGGTATCATCAACATCATCTTCCTTTATATCCTGTTCCCCAGTGTTTGACTCAACCACAGCTTTGATTTGCTGGTACAGTGTGACCTGCTCCCATGAGTTGCGCGTCCCTGCATTTATTTTCCTCCCATTCTGTAAGTTCCCCCATCTTCAAAATATCTGACAAAGTGGGATCTTCTCCCATGACAGCTCATGGAATAAATAAATTTGTTATTCCTTAAGTGCCACAGGACACCTTGTTTGTATTGCAGACATTGTTTTCTCTACAGCATTAGGCTGATGCAAGACACTTGTGTTGCTCAAATTTGGTAAGCATTTACCCTGAAATGTCTCTTGACGGTGTCACTCTCTCACTACACTGACTTAATAACTCCTCTTCCGGGAGAGGATAGCGCTTAGGTCGATTCAGTTAGGTCAATGTGGTGTCCATGTAAACACTGTATTGCTTACATTGACTGTCGCTGCCTTATGGAAGTCATCCCACAATGCCTTGCATTGAGAGCTCTGGATAAGAACGTGAACCATCAATGCAAGGACGATAGTGTGAATGTGCAATAGTGATTTAATTACAGTGATGTCTGTAAGGTGATGAAACTTAGTTTGACTTAATTTTGAAGTTTAGACTTCATCTTTATGAAGGTTTTAGGGTAAGAGCATGAAAGACTTTAACAAACAAGACAGGTTTATGGACTGAACAGGCAAAAAGCAAGGGGCAATTGATGTCAGCGGAAGTGTTTGCCATTGACTCCCGTAGGATCAGGATTTATTCATGAAAGTGGAAAACAAAGACTGCGAGATTATGTGGAATCCTGAGAATTTTACTAGTTTGAATCCAGTTTTAATTGCAGCTGGAGCGAAGAGGAGAGGACTAGCTCTGCAGTCACACTGAGTTGGGGGATTGGTGCCAAAATATACCTTTTGAGCCATCCCCATTTAGAGCTGTTTGCAGGAGGGCAGACACCATGAAGGTCACAGCACCATTCTTCCCTCTTCATTAAAACTGTCACCTCAGAGCTGCCTTTTCCTTGTTGGTTTTGATAAGGCACAAACTCACAGAGATCAGGAAGACAAGGAAACTGGCAGGTCTGGAGCGGGAACATGAAAGGGACCCCGTGGAACGTCACGCCCCCTTCCCCTACCTTTGCTCCACATGCTGCTGTCAGCAAATCTTCTGTCTCAATAAAGCAAACTGGCAAAGTCAAATAAAGCCTCCAGCTATTGTTCTGGACCCAGACATACAATACTGTGCCTGCCCTTAATTTATGTATCTCTGTCCCCCTCTCCCCCATCTTTAGCAACAGTTCAGCTTGGAAGCCAAATATTCCCGGCCTCACAGCAGAGCTCAGTGATCTTTGTGCCTGTGACATGCAATAGATAGAGGCTAACTGGGCCAGGGAAAGCAGGGAAGCAGGAGCTGGTGAGAAGGTTAGGTTTTAATTGGTCTCTTGTTGACTCATGCTACTTTCCCTGCTGCCTTCCCAGGTGTGGTAGAAGATGGGTAGACACTAATGATCTCCTCAGGCCCCAGGAACACATTTGTAAATCAGGAACACTGTTCCACTGGCCAGAACCTTGAACGAGCGCCTAACTGTAGCATTTTCAAGGCAGAATATTTAGCAAGTAGCTGGGATGACAAATAAGGAGGAAGAGGATGAGAAGGTTTAAATGCAAAGGAGGGAGAGGAGGTGGAGTGAGTAACCAGGACTGGATTAAGCAGCCTGGGGCACCCCCTGCCTGGGGCCCTAGACCCTCATTGTGGCCTTCTCAGCATCCCCCCCCAGGCCCTGCTAGCACCGAGCAGGCAGGAGGGGCAGATCACCTAGGGGCGGGAACCTGCCCCCCCTTAGGGCAGGGCGTGGGGCTTCAGCCCCATAACCCCTGCACTAATCCAGCCCTGTGGGTGACCCCAGGAGGAATCAGAGGCCTTGTGTGAGCAAGGAGTACTTGGACTGAGAACTAAGGAAAATTTCCTGACAATGAGAGATTCGAGCCTAAGGAAACTAATGGAAACCCCATGGCTTGGGATAGCTGGAGGCTGAGTCAACAAAGCACGAGTGGATATTTTGTAGTGTAGAATCCTACCCTGGTCCGTGCGGTACTATGAACAGTTGCCAGGGAGCAGTCAGTCACCACTTACTGCAGCATTGGATAGGATCAGAGCTTTCATTTAGAAGAGAAATCATTTTCTTCCCAGCTATGGTGACTAAAATCCCATTGCAGCAGCAGATGAATGTTCCCAGAGGCAGTGTCGTCTGCTGGAAGCCTGACGCAGCAGCTCCGAGAAGTGATATTCTAATATGGCAGTTGACTCTGAAACCTACCAAGGCACTGTAATATCAACAGCATTAACTGCTTCACAGCCGCTCATTGGAACAGAAACATCTAGCTATTCTTTTTTTCTTTGCAATCCCCAATCCTAAATTGTCCCATACTTTCTTAGGCCCCCAAAACCTCTTCACATATGCTAAAATCCTTCAGCTTCCTCCCTGACAATCTCTATCTTGCGGCTATCTCAGTGGTGACCGAGGACAGAACAAGGAGCAATGGTTCCAGCTGCAGCTGGGGAGGTCTAGGTTGGACAGTAAAAACTTTCTCATTGGGGGGGTGGTGAAGCATTGCAATGGGCTCCCTAGGGACGTTGTGGAATTTCCACTTTTGGAAACTTTTAAGATCTGGTTGGAGAAAACCCTGGCTCTGATGATTTGGTGGGAGTAGTTCTGGTTTTAGCAGGGGGTTGGACTAGATGACCTCATGAGGTCCCTTCCAGCTCTAAATTTCTACGTTATATACTATCAAATAGAACCTCTCTGTGGCAAACTCAGAATTTAGGGATATGTGTAAATCAAGGGTTGGCAACCTTTGCTGACCCCCGTGCCAGCCCTGTCCACCACACCCTCAGTGGGTACCAGAGGCAAGGACAAAAAGGAGGCAGGGCCAGGCCTCCAGTTCAGAGGCGGGGCCAGCTCCTGCCCCCACCAGTGGGTGGCCTCCAGGTCCCGGCCGGGGCCGCCTATCCTCCCATGGCCTCTAGGTCGGTCCAGCCAGAGGAGCCTCTTGCCCCCATCAGCTGGCAGCTTCCGGCTGCGCAGTCGGAGCTAGAAACTGGGGGGGGGTCAGACCTTCCCCGGTCCCCTCTAGCCCTGCCCAGCGTGACCAGCGGGGGGCTGGAAGCCACGTGCCATGGCTTCTGCCGGCCTGGAGCCACGGTGCACAGAGCGCTTGGGGAGCAGGGCTGGCAAAGAAACCTGAGTGGTGCCGCGTGCAACTCAGGCTTGGCTCCCATGCCAGTTTTGTCATGGATGCCGAGGGTTGCTGACCCCTGGATTAAATATTGAAAGCATTTCTCTACTGCCTTCAGTATTCATGCTCAGATAAAAACTGTGATTAAGATCTGCTTGGAAAAATGAACAAGTGAAGCTGTTGCAAACTTTCTGTCATCCTGAAATACAGTGCTGCAAAACCCAGGGGTCTTTCTCACCAAATTCATGTCCATCTTTCCAATGAGTACACAACACCTTTGCTAAAGTGAACAATCCTGAACAGTCAGTTAGGAGATGGACTAGATGACCTAATACAGTAGATTTCTACCTTCTGTGAACCCCCTAACCACTATTAATAAAATCCATGTTGTTTTATATCCCAAACAGGGAAGAAATGTAGGTTTGTGGTTACAACACAGTACTGTGAGCCATCAGAACAAGTGTTTGCTTTGTCTCTATTATGTAATCACTTGCCACCAGTGTCTTCCCTGGCATCAGGATGTGACACTGCAGGAGGTTTCATCTTCCTCTAGCTCTGCAGGCCACTTATCAGCAGATCACCCACCTCAAGCATTTTCTTTTGTCAGCCTCTCTGGCCAATTCACATAGAAAGTCACAACCCCTTTCAAGTTTTATTTTTTTAATATTATTATTATTAATATTATTATTATTTTTAGTCTACCTGAGAGTCCAACTAAACCTCTAAACTAGTAGCTTTCACCTTGGAGTCCATGGACTAGGCATAAGCTTTCCAAAAGGATCTGCACCTCCATTTGAAATGTTTAAAAATCTGCAGATGAGAAAGGGTTGAAAACCATTGCGCTAAATTAATAAATCTTCCACAACTCACTGTCTCCACTAAAGTACTCTGATAGGTGCTACCTCAGGGGCTCCTCCCATAGGACCTTAACCCTCTCCTCTTGTGTTGCTTTTAATGTAGCAGCTTTTATCTCCAACTCCCTTCTTTTCCCAGAAAGTCCATCTACTTCACCTAGGAGTCTCCACTGCTCATTGTAGGCCTTGGCTCAAGCCACACTGCTTGCCTTCTTCATCCTTCCTGTTGGAGGCTCATGTCTTTTCTACAATCTCACTCTATTCTGAGCAGGCTTCCTCAGTCTCTTCTGCTGGACCTGTTCCATTTCAGGTGGTATTCTTGATAGTCATTGGAGCAGGGGTGTGAACATGAACCATCTCACATCCCAGAAGAGTGGCTTAGCCACTGTGCTGTGCAGCCATTGTCACATACTTGTTGGCCCAGTATCTCATATACTCTGACGCCCATTACAGGCAACATCACAGAAGTGTAAAGTAATATTGCTTATTAATTGTAAATGACTTGACAACTTGGGGAGGAGAGGAAATCTCACAATACAGGACAGGGGTTGGCAACCCCTGGGACCCATGCCAAAAATGGCATGGAGGCCAGCCTGAGCGTCATGCGGTGCCGCAAAGGCTCCCCCTCTGGCCCCACTCCCCCAGCACTGCATGGCCCGGCGGCAAGACCTGCATGCCACAGTTCTGGGCCCCTGCTGGCCACGCTTCCCCATTGGTGAGCGCGGCCAGCGGGGACAAAGAAAATGGCTTGTGTGTGGATCCTGGCTCCTTGCTTGCCCCACCCCCTTCTGGACAGGGCTGGCGTGAGGTGGGGCAGGTCAGCCAGCCTGGAGCCACTGCTGTCATCAGGAGTTGGCCCCAACCCTGATCCTGGAGGCCACCCGCCAGAGGGGGCAGGAGCTGACCCTGCCCCCTTTGGCCCTGCCCCAGCACCCGCTGAGTGTGCAGTGGGCAGAGCTGGCATGTGGGCCGGCAAAGGTTGCCGATCCCTGATATAGGACATGATCCTGCAAAAAACTCTGGCACACAACTATTATCTCACCTATGAGAATGATAGGACAACTCACACATACCCGTGATTACAAGAGCATAGACTGGCCCATTCTGAAGAAAGGACACTGTGAGCTTAGCAGGAGGCATCTAGTTTGAACCAGCCTCTGTAGAAATAGTTTGATTTCTTTTTTCCCTTCACTTTGTGGGTAAGAGAGATAAAATTTTGACATGTACAAAAAAAAAAAAAAGCAATTTGTGGCAAGCATATCTTAATGTCCCCAGATAGTGTAAAGGAAACACAAAGCTCAGAGAATTAAATAAAAACTTTTGACAGATGATTTTATAAAATTAGGTGCTGATGTTGCCATTTTTTCCACATCATAAAATTGCAAATAATATTAGATGATGAAAAGTGCTTAGTTTCCAATTTCAACAATACAAAAACTTTCTTGACACCTCACTCATGTTTCAAACCTACAGACTGCTGTTGACAACAGTTTGGGGACTGATTCTACCCTCTGGTATACCTTGTACTGACATTTACCCCTATGCAAAGAAAGTAGCATTTACATCTACTTTATAATTATTTGATTGTATCTGAATTACAACTTGGCACCCCCCATGCACAGCTGCAATCAGCAAGGTGCTGGAGAATTGAGGCCTATGAGCTGACAAATGACTCTTCTCTTCCCAAGTTTGTTTGTTGATCATACTTTTTGCCCCCCTTTCATTTTGTTTAAGGATCATAGAATCATACAATATTAGGGCTGGAAGAGGCTTCAGGAGGTCATCTACTCCAATCCCCTGCTAAAGGCAGGACTACTCCCATTAAATCATCCCAGCCAAGATTTTGTCTGACTGGGCCATAAAAGCTTCCAGAGATAGAGATTCCACCACCTCCCCCAGTGTTTCACCATTCTTTTAGTGAGAAAGCTTTTCTTAATATCCAACCTCGACCTCCCCAGCTGCAGCTTGAAACCACTGCTCCTTGTTCTGTCCTCTGTCACCACTGAGAACAGCCGAGCTCCCTCCTAACTGGAGCTCGCCTTCAAGTAGCTGAAACTTGTTATCAAATCCCCCCCTCAGGCTTCTCTTCTGCAGACTAAATAAGCCTAGTTCCTTCAGCTTGGTGTCATCCATAAACTTACTGTGCATGCAATTTATCCTATCACCCAGATCATTAATGAAGATGTTGAACAAAACCAGCCCCAGGACCAGCCCCTGGGGCACTCTACCTGTTACTGATTGCCAGCTAGACATTGAGCCATTGTTCCATACCCATTGAGCCTGATGATCTAGCCTGTTTACTATCCACTTTATGGCCCATTCATCCCACCAATGCTTCCTTCACTTGCTGACAAGAATGTTGTGAGAAACCATTTCAGAGCTTTGCTAAAGTGAAGGTATATTGTGTCAATGACCATTCCTGCATTCACAAAGCCAGTCATCTCATCACAGAAGGCAATAAGATTGGTCAGGCATGCTTTGCCCTTTGTGAATCCATGCTACCTATGCTTGATCACCCTGTTTTCCTCCATGTGTTTCACAATGGGTTAGTTGAGGACCTGACCCATGACTAAAAAAAAAAAATCCCACTTCATTAGACTCTTAGAAAATGGGGGAATTTACAGAATGGGAGGAAATAAATGCATGGAAGTGTAACACGTAGGAATAGGTATCACTGCAATAGCAAATAAAAGCAGTTTAATATCACTGATATAAAAACAGCCACATTTTACATTCTTCCCTGTATCTTTCTTTCATATAATGATCTTGTTAATGACATGTTGACACGGATACAGGGGTTCACACAAGCAGCATCTCATGGCCTTCACATCAGAACCAACTAAAATGCAAGAGGCAAGACTGGAGCACATCAAAATTTCTGAGGTGCTTTGTTTTTGTTTTTCCCCCCTAAACTTAAATAAAATGGAAGGCAACATTAGTTTAAAGAGCTTAAACATTAGTTTTCAGAGCTTGTTCTCCATTATGTGAGAAATTCACAGGGAATGAGAATAAAAATCTATTTCTGTTTACAACCAATTGCAATGAGTCACAGTACAAAGATGTTTCCAAAGGGATAGCCATGTTAGTCTAGTCCAGCAAAATAACAAAAAAACAAACAAAAAAACCCACAAAAAACAAAAACAAAAACAAAAAAAAACAAGGAGTCGTGTGGCACGTTAAGACTAACAGATTTATTTTTTTGCATGAGCTTTCATGGGAGAAAATCCCACTTTGTCAGATACTTCGAAGATGGATGAACTTATAAGTTCACCCATCTTCGAAGCATCTGACAAAAGTTGGATTTTCCCCCACAAAAGCTCATACAAAGATGTTGCCAATTTTCAGGACACTCGGCTCATACTTACTTAATCCCTTCAATTCAGATGATTCTTCTTCTTCTTCTTCTTCTTCTTCTTCTTCTTCTTCTTCAGAAGGTGACCTCAGAGTCTGAAATATTTAAAAAGGAACTTCTGATTTTGTCATTTTGGGGAAAATTGACGTTTTTAAACTACCTGAATTACCAAATGCAGACTAAAACACTTTCCCTTGCCAAAATAGCCTATCATGATTACTGCAACCTCCTGTTCTCATTTGCCCTGCACACTAACATTACTAGTGTCCATTCAGAACACAACCGCTGAATTCATCTTCCCATCAATCTGTCCATGGTCCTGATGTGAAGCAACTATCTGTTCAGTTTAGGAATTCTGAGTTGGATTATGAACTCTCTGTATGTATCTTTATTAAGCAGCAAACTCCATTTTGACTTCACAGACATCTGCTCACTCTTTTATGCTTTTAACGCCATGTTGGTCTGGAATTCCAAAGGATAGTGGTACAAGAGGGTTGTTAAATCTGAATGGTTTGTCAACTGAGAGCTTGCCTGACAATGAAGTCACTGACAGAAGAGGTTGGAAAGTTATAAAGGGCAGGATCTGCTCTACATCACGGCACTACCCATTTTTACCAGCTCAAGCTGAGGGAAACTGCTGATAGAGCCTGATCCATAGAATCCAACACAAGAAGGGACCACTGTGATCATTTCATCTGACCTCCTGCATCATAACGGGTCACAGAGTTTCCACAGAATATTTCTTTGAGTAGCTCCATTACAGAAATATCCAATTTTGACATAAAAATTGTTTATGATCGAGAATGGACAATGACCTTTGGAAAGTTGTTTGAATGGTCAGTTATGCTCATTGTTAAACATGTACACCTTACCTCCAATCTGAATTTGTCTAGCTTCAACTTCCAACCATCAGCTCTTGTTATAACTTTGTTAGGTAAACTGAAGATCCATTACTAGACATTTGTTCGCCATGCAAGTATTTACTCACTGTGATCAAAACATCTCTTATGTTAAATAGGCTGGGCTCTTTGACTCTGTTGTTATGAGGTAGAAACCTATCTGAACATGGACAGCCTCCCAAGAACTTCCTATGTAAGGATAGGATAGAGTGAGGGGCCTTATTTTCTGTGCGTGTGCTGTGCTCTAACTGTTCTGTGTGTTCTTGTCCTCTATCTCGTAAGTAAGAAATAATGGTTGTTCAGACTCCTGTGCAATATTTATGTCCCTGTTTGTTTTCCCTCTAATGCGCTCTGAAGATTTAAACTGTAACGCATAAAGGGTTTGATGAGACTCTGAGGAAAGTAGAAGAGCTGCTCGAAGGGGTTGATGGAGATGGCACTAATTCAAAGATGGGCAAACTTCTTGGCCTGAGAGCCAGTTCTGCCTCTAGGAGGGCCAAAGAGGAGTAAGGGAAGGGTCAGGGCTCTGGGGGTGTGGGGGAGCAGTCACCACTACATGCAATGAATGAGGGGCGGGATGAAGCAGGGACAGTCGGAGGGAGTGGGTGCTGTGTTCCAGACAGCCCAGCAGAGGAGCTGGATGAAAGGTTCTTGTGGGCCACAGTTTGCCCATCTCTGTACTGCTTTCAGGGCCTTGGATTAGACAAGAGGAGTGTCAAATATGAGGTCTGCATCTAAAGTGCATGCCTAAATTCTCAAAGCCAGAAAGATGTCTGAATTTCCAGAGTCTAAGCAAGCAAAATACATATGGCTTTCAATATTTGGATCCCCTCATCGCAGTCTGATGAGTCCCCAGTATGAGGAGCTTGACTAGCTTTGTGTCAACATCTCTCTTTGGGTGTGTTCACACAGCAGTCTTATTTCGAAACAACAGAGGTTGTTTCGAAATAAGAAAGGCCATGTTCACATGACGCACTGTTGTTTCGAAACAACGGGTTCCATTGTTTAGAAACAACGGCGTTGTTTTGAAACACCTTAAACCCCATGTGGGGATGAAACACCGTTGCTTCAAAATGATTGTTTCGAAACAATGCCGTCTGAACATGTTGTTTTGAAACAATGGTGACTCGTTTTGAAATAACTGTTGTCTGAACATGCTATTTCGCTTTGAGCTTTTTTCCTTAATTCGAATTAACTTGTTTCAAAATAAGGCATTATTTCGATACAACTTGTATCGAAATAACCCCCTGTGTGTGACCATAGCCTTTGAGTCTCTCCATATTTTCCCATTGTTCATCATATCATGTCCAAAAGACCTGGCTTTTGTCTGCACCCTGGCAAACGGTTTTAGCGGTGGGGGACACTGAGGACCTGTTTGATATGAAAAGAAAAAAAGAAGTAGTAACATGATTGAGTGAAAGGTGAGATGAGGGAAGAAGAAGAGTGAATAATGAAGGATCTCCTTTAAGCTGTCAAGCCCAGTAGGCAGGAAGTATAGAAGAGTTGCCACTGCAGGTAAAGAAAGAGGGCTGAAGAGAGAGAAGAAATCCAGTTTGTGAGAAACTGAGCTTGAGATGTTGGCAGGAAAGTTGGAAGGCAGCTGGAGACACCAACAGGATACCTGAGAGTAAGAAGTATTGTTGATTTGGAAAGAGGCTGTAAGCAGAAAAGTAAATATAGGGTCACTGCACGGTGAAAACTATGAGCATAGATGAGATTGCCTAGAGCAGTGGTAAAGATAGAAACTGAGGGGAACCAGAACAGAACCGTGCAGGATATCACCCAATAGGGAAAAGCGGGAGGAGGGGTTTACAATGAGAATCCAAAGAGCAGAGAGTTACAGGAGCAAAAAGCACATAAGAAATGGAGGAGGAGAGTCTACCTGACAATTCCAAAGTCGACATGACAGATCAAGGCTATTCCAGAGAGAAACATTCTGCTTTAGTTTAGCTCGGGGAAGTGGTTGCTAATAGCTTCAGGCAGACAAAGCACAGTGGCGGAGAAGGGCTGGAAGAGGGAGTAGAAGGGATCAAAAGAAAGAGAAGGAGGCGTGGACATCAAGGCGATATAAAGCATGCTCCAGAATCTTGGAGGCAGAGGAAGAGGAGGGAGCTAGGACAGGTGCTTCAGGGGCAAGCTGAAGCAAGAAAACAATGCTGTGGAGCCAGGGTCTCTGCTGCCTTGCAATCTTGGTGCAGTCACCTCCACCAGCAAGTGTGAAACACCACCCAATTAGAGGAGGAGTGTTCTCCGCCCACAAAAGGAAGTCAGAAAGAATTGCAATGGGTTAGCAGGCAAACAGTTAAAGGCAGGAGGCAGAGGAAAGCCACTGTTACAAGCCAGAGTTCCAGTCCATAATAAGCATGCGGCCCACATGTCAGAAAGGTTAAGGCGCCCTGTCTATCAGGATTAGCTCCCAAAGGCAAAAAGCCTTTTGTCCTCATTAACAGTAGGGCAGACAGAGGCAAGAGGGGATAACTGAACAGTAAACTGATTTACATTTAAATGCCATGTTTTTATAACACTTTTTTATTCAACATAAAATTTCATCTTTTAAACTAGACAGACCAGAGTAAACCGTTATTTTTTATATTGTCCCCCCCCCCCCGAGAAGATTGACATGCCAAGGTAATACTTTTAAAATTCCTCCAATTAAACAAAGTGAATTTAATTTTAAGTTTAATTAAAAGGAAAATTAATTAGAAAGAAGATTAAATTTTAATTAAATTTCTCCAAAATCCTTATCCCTGTCTTTGCTGCTAATATTTCTCTCAGAACCAAATCCCTTCTTAATATTCTTAAATTCTATTCTGGTAAACTTCCCCTTTATATTAAAATTATATCTGCCTGGATGTACTTGCTACCAGGAAGAAAAAATCATTACCCACTTAAAATACTTGCAGAGTGCACCTGAGATGCAGAGCAACTCAGGAGCAACCAGTGGAACACTTGGACACGGTCTGAGTGAGACGTTGCTAAATTAACCCACATGCTGCTCAATAATCCAGGTACCGCTAGCTGGGCCAGAATCTTTGGGCTGCCAAATGTGCCTCGGATGCCGCTGAACTGAGAATAGCTGAGGTGTCTACATGTGGTTTGCTGCTCAGCATTTCCAAAGTGTCCACTGACTTTAAGGTACCACTTCTCTACTTTTAGAGCTAACTGCACCCCGTGACATGCATGAGGCTAAACAGCTGGGTCCAAATGAGCTCTGCTCAACAGGATAACTGATAGAAAGTGGGGAGGTGTGGTGGGAGGCTAATTTTGTGCTCCCCAAATACTGCAGCCAGTATTCAGGGCAAATTAGGGCAACCTTTGTTTTCTTTCATTTATGCCAGGACATAGCAACCCCCAAGGGTCTGGTCCACTGTAACACAGTAGCACTGCCGTCACTTCCTGAATCTTTATATCCTGTAATCATAACACTGTCCTTCCTCTCAATGTATTCTTTTAAACTAGCTAGCTCTGACTCAGAAATGTTAATGTTTCTTTTAAAAGTTTGTCATGGTGACCAAAGTTCCTGTCATTGGATACCACACAATAATCCATAAATATATTAATACTCACAATGCTGTATACAAGTGAGTCTTCCGAACAGTGGGCTTCCCACACTGAATTAGACCCATGGTCCATCTAGTCCAACATCCTGTCACTGACAATGGCCAGTACCAGAGGCTTCAGAGGAAGGGTCAAGAAACCTCATAGTGGTCAGTTTGCAATAACTTGCCTCTAAGGATTCGGTGTCCCAATCCCTGTCAGGTAGAAAAGTGTCATACATGCAGCTTTAATACTGGATTGCTGCAACCTTTTGTGCCTGTGAAACAGATCTTTCAAATTTTTGCAGGTGTTTTTGCAAAATTGCCATGGCACATTCATTCATTATTCAGTTCTGATCAGACTTCATCCCTGAAATTAATGACTTAAAACTCCTACTGTCTTGCCCACCTACTATCCCTTTCATGAACCTAGCTTGGAAAATTCTCCAGGTACCAGCTGCCTGTCTTGGCCTTTGTGTTTCTACTTGCTGACACTTGTGGGGTCACCCAGGTTGTTCTTGGGCAGCAGTCTCTTTTTTTTTGAAGTTATTTTTCATCCTGTTTTCTCACCTTGATGTCATCAACTCCATCCCGCTGGGAACCACGTTCACCTTCTGATCTTCACACACTCCTTGCCCCCTCCCACATACTCCAACTAGTCAAGAACAACTGACCTTTCTCCTCACCAGCTGTCAGCTTACTCCCTTTCCAAGATAGTTACACTTCTCTTGGGCTCGCCTTGGTTGGGTATCTGAACAACGGAATTATTATCTTACGTTTGTTTTTCTCTCTCTCTTAAAGACAAACACAAGTTGAGTGACAAAAATTCATGCATATTGATTATCTGTTGCTAGCAGTGGCTTCAAAATGTATACAGCAAGCACTGATGGATAGAATAGGTCAAATGTATTTATCTTGCTTACTCTTCTTCAGATGCATTCCTAAAGGTGAGCTAGAAAGGGATTGAAACAGTGACTTGACTTTAAATCTGATCATCTTCTCCCTATGAAAGAAACACTAAAACAAACCAGAAGTGCTTGCATAATGCAGACTTTTAAACATTGATATATGCTTCTATTGCTAATTATTACTTGAGTCTAAACCAATTATTGTTGTTATTTTTGCAGGACAGAACCCCACTGTATTAACTGCTGTACAAATGTATTGTAACAAGAAGCCAAAGAACTTGAAATCTAAAGAGATGGCATGAGGGTGGGTTGAGGGGAGACAAGTATTGTTATCCCCAATATAAAAAGTGAAAACTGAGGCACCAAATTCAATCTCAGCACTGAGCACTTGAAAAAGTGTCTTTGAACTCTTTTCAAGTTGTGTCTTTCTGTGTCTTTCTCAAGGTCACACACGGAGTCTGTTGCAAAGCCAAGAATTCAGTCCAAATCTCTGGGTCCCAGTCCTTCTCTAAATGACAAGATAGACTCCTAGGCTTCATTCACATGGGGGAATGTCCTCATGATTCAGACTGAGAAAACCATTACTGCCTTTTCATTCAAGTTCCTCTTTAACACTAATCATGGTGAAAATATTTACAATGAAAGATTCTTGGGTGGGGGAGAGGGGAATGGCATTTTTGCAAAAGCAAAAAAAAGACGAAAAAGAATGATTTTCCTTCAGGAAAATCTAACCAAAATATATCAGACTTTGCCAGTATTAATCTCTGAGTTTGACTAAACCACTGAGGCTATGTCTACATTAGAAAGCTTAGTTAGGACTTGCTTGGAAAATTAATTCAAACTAGGCAAAACCTAATGTAGACAGGGACCACATTAGTCCAGATTAAGCCTCCTTAATCTGGCCTAATTTGCTTGTGTGGACATAAACTGTGTGACTCACCGGAGTTTTAATTTCAAGTCCCTTATGCTCCAATTCCCTGTTCCCAAGATTGCCTACATCTCCCATGATGCATTGTGACTGTTTAGGCAGAGACAGATGTTCCATATTGTCGCCTAATGTGGATATTGGAGTCTAACATTTAGACACATGGATTTAAAAAATTTGGCTTGTATAAATATTGATATGTTAATTATATTTTCAGTATCACCATCCCCAAACATCTGAATATTAAGAGTCACAAATCATAAATAAAAAAAATGAGTTTGGCTTAAAAAAATAAGAGAGTTTTAAAAATAATAAATTATGTGAACTTTATTTGCCTTTTGGTTCTAGAACCTTTAAGGGTCATACTTTCCAGTTTTTCTGCACAAATACGAGGCTAGAAACTCACCTTCTTGTTTTAATGAAAACCTTGATTCTTACATAATGTGGGAAATTACATTGCAGCTGAGGCTTTAATAAAAATAGCAAATGTTCTATGATTTACAATAAAACCACAAGAGTTGTTAGTACTGTATAAATTTTCAAACTTTGTTTTTTTTTGTTTTTGTTTTTTTTTGTTGTTTTTTTTTGTTTTTTTTTTTTGTTTTTTTGTTTTTTTTGATCCTTCAGGATGAAAGGGTGCTATTTATGTAAAAATATTGTTGAAAATAGGAATTGCCAGAGTGAGTCAGGACAGTGTGTGATCCAATCTGATATCTTTAACATTAGACTTGGAAAATAAAACTGGTCAAGGATTCTGCAGCAAACTGTTTTTCATTTTTTAAAAAAAAGAGGCGATTCATCAAAATGCAAACTGTTCATGAAACAAGGATGAGTTTGACAAATTTTCCAACTCAAAAACCTTTATTAAAAATTAAAATTGATTGATCTTTGCATTTTTGAAACTCAATATTCCAGTTTTCAGGATCAAAACAGCCTTTTGGTCAGAGATGTAAGATAATTAGAATGAAAAAAGGGTTAAAAAGCACTCAAAACTGAAAAAGATTGAGAAAACTACCCAAACAGAGATGATATGAAATGGGGCAAAGCATTTTTCAGTTTGCACATATTTTAGATTTCACTTTTTCATCACCATTTGAAGTGAGTTAAAAAATTGAACTCTCAAAAATATCTGCAAAAATGGGAAAACTCTTTCCATTCTTTGCCTCAATAAAACTGCAAGAATCTCTACCGTCGGCAGTTAAGTAAGAACTTCCCTGGTGAAAATTTTCTCCTAGTCCCCAACAGTCAGAGGCTGTATGATGCTCTGACACATGAAGGATTATTTTCTTCTCCTTGCTAATGACAAAACTGCTCTTTACTTTGAAACCTACTCTTCAAGTTATCTGAAAAGTTGAGAGCTGTTTTCATTTAGGATCAAAAATAAAGACAGTTTTATGGGGTGTGTTTCATTCCATTCTGGTACCACTAGTCATGACTACTGTGCTTTGGGTCACACAATCAACCTCCTCACTCATGAAGATAAATGCTGTATCAGGCCGGCAGTAAGCCATCATCTATTCTTGAGAGAGAAAGAGAGTATATAGCATGACCTTCTTTGAAATATTAGATCTATTTACACGGGTTTGCGTGGACCACATTACTTATGAGTCACCAAGGGGAAACTGAGCTACTGGTAGATAAAGCGATCAGTGCAAACCGCTGTAAATAAATCTGAAATTTCTACGAAGGTCGCACTATGTCTGATTTATTCCTTAGCACCCTATGAAATAATGGCGACCAGGTAAGTGATTTTCAATTTTTTCTTTTTTAATTCACACACCTTCTTTGTTGCTCAGGGGGCAACTGTATTTTAAAGTGCATCTGCTTAGAGGGATGACACATCCCTAGAGAATAGTAAGTTGTTATGATACAGCGAAAGGCTAAATCTTGAAGGGCCTGATTCTGCAATCTTTACTCACAGCAGGACTGCTGGATGTGAGTAAGCATGGCATAATCTGATACAACAGTAGTGATCAGTGAATCTCAGAAAGCTTAGGGCTAGCTTCCATGCCCTTTACTGGTTGTTCAGCTTCCATGGCAAGTCACACTGAAATCCATGTATGAGTAAAATATTATTCCTCATGAGAAGTGTTTGGTCCTGGAGGGGCAGTGTGATCTAATAAATGGGACTGGGAGTTCAAGGAACCTAATTCTGGCCCTCATATACTGTGTGATCCTGGGCAGGTCACTTCAGTTTTGCTTTCTTTCCTGCCTTTTGACCATTTAGGTTGTAAGTTGTGTGTAGCAGATAGGCTCAGATATCATGGTGATGAGTTTAAGTAGAAAAATCTGAATAAAACAGAATATAACAGGCACTGTCTGTTATTCGGTGTCCCTGCACAGTGGGAGTTTCTGTAAAACTACTAAAATGACAACAGAGTCTGGATTGAGTTTACAGACACACCTGTTGAAACTGCATAGTTATCTAGGCTGCTCAAATCTGCAAAACTGGACTGACTCTCATGTGAACAGGCACATTTGGAAGATTCACAGAACTGATGCATACATGCTCAGGCAATAACTTGACATTAAAAGAAGGGTTCTGAAACATTCTGAACTTTAACAATTAAAACTAATTTCTACAGCTGGGTAGAGACATTTGAAGTGCAAGACCTGTGGGAAAAACACAAACAAGATCCGGGATCTGAAAGGCTTATAAATCCAAGAGGAAGTGGGATCTTCTCCCACGAAAGCTCATGCAAAAAATAAATCTGTTAGTCTTAAAGTGCCACACAATTCCTTGTTATAAATCCAAGGCCTGATTGTGCAATCATTACCCACAGAGGCAGGCCTTGTCCTTTGAAAAGTCAAGATTGCAGAAGACCTTTAGTAATTTCAGAAGGACTAAACAAATCTAGGTGAATAACAGCACATGAAATTCAGTGTCAACAAATTCAAGGTAATGCAGATTGAAAGGAAGAATTATTCCAACACAGTGTGAGGTTTCCAAATTTGCTGTAACTATTCAGGAAAGGGGGGGGGGGGGGGAAAGGGCCAGTGAATTGTTATGGACACTTCAGTGTATTACATGTTAGTATACGTAAAGAACAGTAGTACTGGCCATGTGGTTATATTTAAATCAAAAGTGCAAACACATGTGGCTTACTAAGTTCAGTTCTGGGCACCCTGTCTTTCAAAAGATATTAAGTGAAAATGGTCCATTGAAAGTTGAGAACAATTACTAGAAGCCTGGAGAGACGTTTATATTAAAAGAAATTTAAAAGCAATTTAGCAAATAGGTGAGTAAGAGAAGAGTTTACAATGTAATACAAAATAATCAGTTCTATAAAGAAGGCAAATTGGATAGATGAAAATGCCCTTTCCCATCATAGGAGGAAGAGGAAATAAACTTTTTAACATCAAATGTAATTTACCTGTTATCTTTGTAGCAAGATACCATGGAGAATATTTTAGTAGGATTCAAAAGATTTTTATTATTTGTATGGGTATGAGAATATCCACTGTTTCATTAAGATTAAAAAATATATAGGATATCTACCGTCAAGCTCTAGGGCATAAATTCCCCACTAACTGAAAGAGTCAGGAAAAAAATAATGGGTAATTCTCTAAAAACATCTACTTAATATACAACTAAATAAATAAATATTTTTAAAAGACTATTAGGAACTATTAAGAAAGGGATACATTATAAGACAGAAAAAAATCATAACAGCACTATATAAATCCATGGTACAACTACATTTTGAACACTACATGTAGATGTAGTTGGCTAGTCTCAAAAGTCATATTAGAACTGAAAGAGCTAGAGAGAAGTGCAACAAAAATTCTTAGGAGTAGGGAACAGCTTACATATTAGAAGAGGTTAAAATGGCTGGAACTGTTCAGGTTAGTAAAGAGATGAATAAGGGTGCATGAAATATATGAATGGTGAGGAGAAGGTGACTGTGGGAGTTATATTTGCCCCCTTCACATAACACAAGAACCCAGGGGTCACCAAATTAAATTAATAAGAAGTGGGTTTAAAGTAAGCAAAAGGAAGGAATTCTTCACCCATTGCACACTCAAACTATGACACCAAGGGTATGTCTACACTAGGAAAAGTTAGTTCAAATTTGTTAATTCAAACTAAACTCAAATTTGTCAATTTGAATTAACAAAGTGGACTAATTTGACTTAAAGTTAAGTAAAATTAGTCCTCTTTGTTAATTCAAACTAACTACCCTTATTCTGAACTAAGGGTTAATCCTAGTCCACACTGTCCTTAGTTTGAACTAAGGATCAAACTAAGTGCTTAGTTCAAACTAACCAGCAGGCCGTACTAATTTGAACTCAGCTTTCATTAGTTTGAATTAAGGAATTTGTTAGTTCAAACTAATGAAAGCCTAGTGTAGACAGATACTAAATTAGTTTGAAATAATTTCCAAAGGGATAGCCATGTTAGTCTAGTCCAGCAAAAAAAAAAAAAAAACAACAAGGAGTCATGTGGCACTTAAAAACTGACAGATTTATTTTTCGCATGAGCTTTGAAGCGTCTGACAAAGTGGGATTTTCTCCCATGAAAGCTCATGCGAAAAATAAATCTGTTAGTTTTTAAGTGCCGCACGACTCCTTGTTTTTTCTAATTTGAAGTAGGCCTCCTGAATTCAAACTAACTTGCACGTGTAGGCATACCCTAATAGCCTAGAGATGGTGTGAAGGCCAAAAATATAAGTAGGTTAAAAATACAGATAACTTCATCTAGGATAAGTCCATCAATGACGATTAGACAAGACAGTCAGGGATGCACCCCACATTTTGGGTGTCCCTAAGCCTCTGACTACCAGTAGCAAGGACTGGCAACAGGGGATAGTTCATTCAAAATTGCCCTGTCTTGTTAATTCCCTCTGAATTATCTGATGCCAGCTGCTCAAGGAAGACATGACCTGGGCTAGTTGGACCATTCTTCTGACCCAATGGCCCACTAGAGGACCTAGTCTGAAGTTGCTAGTGCTGACTGTAGTCAGTAAAGATTGATCAGGTGATGTTGGGTCAGAACTGTGGTCCCGTTACATCAATGGGCATATTCAGTATGTGAATTACTATAGTCTGATTTGGAAAAAAAAATGTTTACCATGTTCCACATTTAGTATAGGTTGACTTTCAGATTGATATAAAACCCCAAACCAGAGGGTTTGTGAAGTCTATCTTGTGAAGTCTTTTATGAGCTGTTTAAACAACTTCTGCCATCTTCTGCAATTCTAGTACATTGAAACCTGTTACCAAATGTATGTGCCATAAAATTAACACCCAAATATAACTATAGTTAATATAATTTAGTAAACTACACTTAATTATAGTCTCATTATTTATATACTATTCATCACTGTTGTATTTGAGTACTTTACAAATGCTAAAGTACATACAGAAAGGTCTCCATTTATTTACCTAATTAATTTCCAGCACTGTTTCTTTTCTATTGTTTTTTAAATTACTTGTATAGTTTATTTTAATTTGTTAGTGTGGGAAGGCTAAGTCAGAGCTCTTGGTTCTCATTTCAGTCTGAATTCTACTATTCTGTGCCACAGAGGTTCTATCTATAACCATTGTACAGGGCACCATTCATTTGTCTATTAAGTAGCACAAGTAACACAGAAGCATAGAAATGTAGGTAGAGCTGGAAGGGACTTCAAAAACTTATTTAATCCAGCTGCCTGTCCTGAGACAGGACCAAATATACCTAAACCATTCTTGTTAGGTATTCATCTAACCTCTTAAAGACCTCCAATGAGTGGGATACCAAAACCTAACTTGGAAACACATAACACTACCCAGCTGTCCTGATATTAAGAAAAGTTCCAGAGGGGTAGCCATGTTAGTCTCTGTACAGCAAAAACAATGAGGGTATGTCCACACGTATCTTTGAAATTGAAATAACACTGGTTATTTTGATTTAAGAAAGATTAGGTTCACATGACATTTTCTTGTTGAAATGATGACCTCCGTCATTTCGAAACAAGAGACGTTATTTTGAAGTAGCTTAAACCTACTTTATTTTGAATTGTCTGTTATTTCGAAATGGTTATTTCGTTTGAACGTGTTATTTTGAAATAACTGTTATTTCAAAATAACAGTTTTGCCCTGCTCCTTCCCAGGGTGCCTTCCTTTTTATATATATTGGTGGGGCCATGGCCCAGTGAGGGGGCCATTTTGCCACACCTCCCATGGTGCCCATTTCCCGATTCGAAATAACAAGTCCTATGTCTGGACTTGCTATTTCGATTTGAGGTTTTTGCTTATTTTGATTTAAGTTAATTCAAATTAAGGATTTTATTTCAAATTACCTTATTTCAATTTAACCTAAATCAAAATAAGCATGTACTTGTGGACATAGCATAAGAGTGCTGTGGCCCCTTAAAGACTAACAAATTTCTTTGGGCATAAACTAGTGGGTTGCAGCCCATGAAAAGCTTATCCCCCCAAAATTTTGTTAGGTGCCACAAGACTTCCATTGTTTATACTAAGGAAGCCTTTTTTTTCCTGAATAGCCAACCTAAATCTCTCTTGTTGCAAACGCACCCCATTATTTCTTGTCCTACCTTTGTTGGACATAGAAAACAGCTGATCACTACCCTTTTCATAACAGAGGTTAACTTATTTAAAGATTATCATCTTCATCGTCTTTTCTCAAGACATAACATGTTCACCTAGTTTTTAGCATTTCCTCATAGGTCATGTTTTCTAAACATCTGCCACGTGTGGTTCATTCTCTCTCTCTCATTCATCTCCATAGTGAGAATTATGTCTCCATGGGAGTGTTTCATTCTTGGAAGTTTTTGGTTGGGGTTTATTTAAAATGTACATGCTGCACTCTGTGAGACAGAGAAGAGGGGCCTTGTCTCAGGAGTGGAAGGGATTGAGGTCTGAAGGAGGTGAGATGCATGAGGAAACCACAAGGGATTTTGCTTCCTTTCAAAAGTTATACCTGTGTGCCATCAAATCAAATCAAATCATAGGGCTGGAAGGGACAGGGATGCTTGTGGCAGTATTTTTGCTGTGCCACTTTCTTCGGGTCTATGAGTCACCCTGCCTCAGTGAAAGAGCCTTTCTTGTGGTAGCTGGATGTTAGTTCCTTGACACTGTCAGCTGCTTAAGTACCTTCCTCTGGGCTCTGCCATGCCGATTTGGTACTGCAGGTAAAAAACACTTGGTGTTCCTCAGCCCCTGACCTCTGAGAAGTATCGCCCTGTAGTGACCAACCTTTGTTGCAAGCTACACCCAATAATTACTAAGTTCTCTATTACAAGGGAGTAATATAGGCACACCAGCTTGTTTGATTCTCTTGATTATCAGCTCCGACATAGAACCACAGCACTGTAATCTATATATTGTAAAGCATACTCAAAGTTAACTAACAAGAGTAAAGATTTAAGAAGCAGTGAGCTAGAGTAATAATAAAACAGGTTACCAATAGAGCAGAAGCATAACGTTCTTCTTCTAGACTAAGACTTCCCTGTCTAAAGCAAGTTCTCGTCAAAGGTATTCCTTGTAGCATTTTAATCAAGATAGTTTGAGAGCCCATTTTCATAGGTAGAACCACCCTACCCACCACGTGCAGAATAAAGAAGGCAGTCCTTATGCCTTCTTCTGTACCCTAAAGTCAGAAAGATGCCAAGGTGTCTCCTAAGGACCTGTTTGATGGAGATCTCCCTGTTGGCCTGATTTTTTTTTGTTGATTTTCCCATATAATTGGGGTCTCCCTGTGTTGCCTTTACAATGCTTGATTTACACAAGAACCAAGGCCGGAGGTTCCACATCCCCTTGTCTGGTAAAACCAGCTTGCCAACTCTACCACAGCATAGTCTCTGGAAGATGATATTCAATACATAGACACAACATCTTAACTTTAATTCTCTCCCAACCTCCTGCCCTGCTCTTTCCTCCTAAAGTCCTACCATCCCACCCCTTAGACCTGAGGCTGTGCCGCCAGACTCACTGGGAGGGCTCTGCCCGGCTGCCCCCTGCAGGCCTCAGACTAAGCAAGGCAGCTCCTCCAAGGCCCTACCAGTGTACCGCAGCCTCCGAACCCCTGGCAGGTGCCCATCTGAAGTAGCCCTCACCCCACCCCATCGGGGCATTGCAGCCCCAAGCTCTGGCTGAAACCCTGCTGCAGTGAAGCAGGCCTCCAGCCGCAGCTAGCCAGCTGGTGCCCAGAGAGGTCCCACCAGTGCCTCCATTGCCCCCAGTATCTGCCACCTGCCCAAGAGGCATGGGAAGAGGCAGAGACGCCACGGTTCACTCCACTAGCTGCTTGGCAGCAGCTGCAGCAGGGAAGGCTAAGCCTTTGATACCGGCCACTTGAGACAATGTGCCTGTATAAGGCTTTTGTTTGTGTGTATAAACAAAATGAAAGCAGTGTGCTGGATGTAGTGAGTTTGTCAGGCCTGATAGGAGTTGTTAAGAAAGTGAAGCCTTTGCCAGTTGGCACTGATAGGTTCTTAATGGTATATGTGCATCAGTAGATACAATGTTTTCCCATCCACCTCACCTCTTTCTCCTCTGTTTTCTGTTAAACCACAATTATGGGCTATGTAAGGTGACCAGCTGACCTGATTTTATTGGGACAGTTCTGACGTTCAGGGGGTTTTCGTAGGCAGGCACCCTATTATGTTCCACTCTCTGTCCTGATTTTTAATGCTTGCTAACTAATCAACCTAGGACCATGTTCTCCTCTTTTAGCCTGTTTCCTGATATTTGGAAATAAATTAAAATCTGAAGGATATGACCGAATTCTGTCTTCTTTGTGTTAAGACACAAGTACAGGCCATGTTCTTTTCTTTTAGATTCCATTCTTGTAGCTGAGACCTGATCTTGTTTTCATATCGCTCAGGGCAGACCTTTGCACTCATGCAAAACCACCATGAAGTTAAAGGATCTCCCCAGAAACACAGGGGTCTGCCTGCATGGATCCAGTTGAAGAACTGAGGACTTAGTGCATATTATCATATTAAATAAATTCCAGATATTATTTATTTGTATTGAATTGACACCTAGGAGTATGAATGATTGACTAGGACCTGACTGTGCTAGGTGTCGTACAAACACAAAGATGCTTCTTGTCCCAAAGAACTTTCCACTCTGAGCAGGAGATCAAATTGCCAGAATCTGTTATTTAGCTTTTTAATATGAATAAAATACTTTTACCATAAGTTCATTGGAAAACCATTACAATGTTTTTCAATTTCATTTGACACCTTTCTGCCCGCTCACTTTTTTAATGAGAACTCTGATAAACCTTGCAGGTTGCTAGTGAAATGACTGAGCCCTGACAAGGGCAAAAATTGCAGCTGAAGAGTTTCTGAAACTCACTGTAAATCTGCCTTTTCTATTGTTCTACAGACCCAGCTTCACCCTCTGCCTTGTTAATTGCATTTTTGTTGCAGTATTTCACAAATTTTAAAATATGGTTATTGCAATCCATAAACCCACTTTCACGGAAATTGTTAATTAAGTCCAAAATATTGCACTAATGTGCTGTCTGAAATATAGTGCAAATGTCATTGCACTGCTGCGATTACAACCCATCTGCATAACATTACAGTCGATCTCGTAGAAGCTCAATTTTTTTTTCCTTGTAGCAGTCCAAGAAGTGAAACCTGAAGCCTTAAAGTCAGGTGGATGAGATAAATTGAAACGGATCTTATTGCTCCCAAACACTCTCCTGGAAATAATGGCATCTTGACATTTTATCAGTCACTCATGCGGTCATTCTCAGCGGTATCAGCCAGAGCTTGAAGGATAGAGCCGTAAAGAAAGAATTGTCAGCCATAAACATTCCTCAAAACCATGAAAGCCACAAATGAAAGCTTAAGTAATCGAGGACGCAATACCCTTGATATTTCAACAATTACCTGCAACAACAGGCTTTGTTCAGAGCCCTGGCCATTTTTTCAAAAGCCACTACTTGTCATGGCTAGGATGGGATAAAAAAAAAAGCGAAAGAAAGAAAGAAAGAAAGAAAGAAAGAAAGAAAGAAAGAAAGAAAGAATCAGATACCCTGAGGTGAAAAGATAACCCTGAATGGCTGCATATTTAAGGAAGTTTGTAGGAATTTTTCATTTTTTAAAAAAACACAATTTATTGCAAGCTATTAGAATTATTAAGCCTGTAGTGAGGTGTTTTGTTTCTTTGTTTTATTTCAAGAGATCACCAGAGAGAAATTCATGGTGTTCAGCTGTTTCCTTTGTGCCATTTTTGGTGTCAAATTATGGAGGAGAAAAATGATACTTGCAAGCTATAGAAGGAGCTTCTGTAATGGATAAAAGTGGGGAATGTGGGAAAGTAAAAGTGAATTCAACTTCATTACACTTGGTGAAAGTACAATAGTTTGAAACAAAAAGAAAAAAAAATGACTAATTTTAAATAGTCTTTGGGCTATTTTCTGACCAATTTGGAACGGGCAGAAACTAAGTAGAATGAAGTACATGGTATCCAAATCAACTAAAACTCAGAAGGCTGAAAACATGAAAGGTTAAATGCTGTAGAAATTGCATTGGTAGAGCTTCCCAACTTAGGAGATTAATAGTTACTCAAAGCAATGGACAAATATTAGCAGAAGGCCATTAGCGGAGAAAAACACATCAGTAAATCAGAGTTCTCCAGCTTATCAGATCAATTTTAAATAGGTTTATCTTGGACTTTTCTACCATCTAATGAGGAACATTTTTTTCTTTTTGTTTCCTCTGTCCATGGTGATTTTTTGATATTATCTGGCTATAACAATTAAAATAAATGGTCTCGTGGTACCAAAAGTGTTAATTCCATCATCCCTGCAAGATCTGGGATATGGTCATTTGATAGTTCTGGTTTATTACTCTCCTTATGGTAATTCTGAAGTTTAGCAACAATTGAGCTAGTCTTATTAACTGGGACCAAGGAATTTTTAAGAGGATATGACAACTGAAATTCAAGACCTAGTTTTCTTTTCATTTACACTAATGGAGATTAGGAGTAATTCCACACAAGTGAGCAACAATAGACTAGTATAAATCGGGAGTCAAGAGAATTTTACCTCTCGTACAAAATTCGGAGTAATGCATGAAATAACTGGACTCTCTAACAGCAAAATATACTGAAAGGTTTATGCAGTCAGAGAGAGAATAAAAAGTAAACATAGTTTAATGAGCCAGCTGTTAGAGAATGCAGAATGGTCTAATGGATAGGGCACTGGTCAGGAAACTGTGGTTGTATTGCTTTCTCACTTCCAGACCCATTCTGTGACTATGAGCAAGAAAGCAATGTCCCTGTGGGTGGGTCTGTTTCCCCTTCTGTCTTTGGTGTGATTTCTCTATTTAAATGACGAAGGTTTCAAACAATACTACATTAATGAGCAGTAGGGAATTTTTAGTGCTTGCCGTCAAGACCCACATAGTCTGAGACATAATATTGTGCACTACAGTATACCTCCCTCTGATTCAGGTTAATGAATTATGTAGAAAGGTCATAACTCTATGTTTTTTACCTCACCTAACACGTGGCCTCAGGCTTGATAGGGCACAATAGATGCCAATACAATACAAATAATGACCAACAGTAATTAAATTAGGACTACCAGCAAGTTGTTGGAAGAAGTCTTTTGAGTAATTCAGTCATAGGTAGGGGTCTATTACACAAACGTGGCCTGCATTGTGCAGGGGGTTGGCCTAAGAGGTTCCTTTTGATACAGGACTCTTCTGATGATGGTTCCCTCTAGATAATTGTCCTTTCTGACTTTAAAGACTATGAGTCTATGAATCTGACCCACATATGCTGTGAAATGGGGTAAATTATTTAGATCTGAAGATCCTGGTTTTATACTCCAGCCAGTTCAACATCTTTTCTTACACTCCAGATACAAAGAGTTTTAAAAATATTTGACCTAGGAACTTTCTGAACAATTAATGTTGATTTCAATAAGTTGTGGAGCACTGGTAAAATTTCAAAAGACTAGAAGAAAACTAATGATGTGACAATTTTTTAAAAAGGTAAATGAGATGACCCAGGTAATTACAGGACCATCAGCCAGATATCAGTCCTACAAAAGATAATGCAGTAGCTGATATGAGAGTTAATTAATAAAGAATTAAAGGAGCGTAATGTAATTAAGAACAATCAATATATCCTGATGAAAAAAAAATCCAATCAGATTAACATAATACGATTTTTAATGATATCACAAATGTGGCTGATAAATGTAATAGTGGTGACATAACAGACTTCTGTAAAACATTCGATATGGCATTGCAAAACATTTTTATTAAAACTCTAGAATAATATAAAATGAACATGGCACCTAAAAGGAATAAAAAACTGGCTAACTGATGGATCTCATGTAAATATAAACAAGGAATCATCATCAAGCTGGTACATCTCCTCTGAGGTCCCACAGAGATCTATTCTTGGCTCTATGCTATTTAACATAATTATTGATGACTTGGAAGAAAACACAAAATCATTAGTAATATGTTTTCAGATAACATAAAAATTAGGAGATAATGAAGGGGACAGGTCACTGTTTCAGAGATATCTGAATCACTTGGTAAAATGGGCACAAAGTCTATGAATTTTAGTATGGATTATTATTATAAATGTATACATATAAGGAAAAAGAATAAAGGCATATAGGAAAAAAAAAGAATACAGAATGGGGGACTCTATCCTAGGAGGCAGTGACTTCAAAAAAAAAAGTGGGTTGTGAGAGATAATCAGCTGAAAATGAGCTCCCAGAGAGATACTGTGGCCAAATGAGCTAATGTGATCCTGGGAAACATAAACAGCAGAATCTCAAGTGGTGGTAGAGAGGTTTTTTATCTCTGTATTTAGTATTAGAGCTGAAATAGGGTGTTGAGTTCTGGAGTCCACAATTTAAGAAGGATGTTGATAGATTGGAGAGCATCCAGAGAAGAGCCACAAGATTAGTAAAGGATAGACTTGAGGAGCTCAATCTATTTAGTTTAAGAAAGAAAATGTTAAGGGCTATTCACAGTCTGCCAGTATCTACACAGGGAACAAATATTTAATAATGGACCCTTCAGTTTAGCAGAGAAAGGTATAACATGATCCACTGGCTGGAAGTTAAGCTAGGGAAATTCACACTGGAAATAAATCATGAAATTTTAACAGTGGAAGTAGTTAATTATTGGGGAAAAATACCAAAAATTGTGTTGCATTCTCTATCACTGACAATTTTTAAATCAAGAGTGGATATTTATCTAAAAGACGTGGTGCAGTAATAATTTTTATGACCTACATTATACAGTGGTTCAGACTAGATGATCACAATGATCCCATCTGGCCTTGGAATCTATAAATACCCTTTTGAAGGCTTTATTACTCCCCTGGAGATATTTCCTCTCAGGTCCTCCTTTTTTACAAGTTTTTGGAGGCTGTAACAAGGAGAAAGGAGAACTATTTGAGGTGAAGTCAAGAGAGGTATAACTGCAGTGATGAGATGAAGGAAAATTTAGATAAGGTATCAAGGAAAAGCACCTGGCATTGGGATTTACTTGACTGCAAAATAGTTTCCTGTTAGAAATGGCAGAAAGTTCGTGTTCAACTCAGAAAAGTGCACTGGAGAATACATCTTAGTGAATTGGCAATGTGATAGATCAGAGAAGGAGGATTGATAGGCAGAGATGGCCTTCACCTATCCAGGAAGGGGAAGAGCATATTTGGGCACAGACTGGCTGACCTAGTAAGGAGGGCTTTAAACTAGGTTCAAGGGGGGAAGGAGACCAAAGCCCACAGGTGAGTGACAATGTGGGTGATCCGGAGGAAGGGATGGAACTTGGGGGATGCTGGGACTGTATCAACAGCAATAAAAGAGAAGGTAATTGGAACATGGTGGGGGGGAATCAAATAAATGTCTTAAGTGCTCTACTGAAGCCCCAATATGCAAGGAGAGTGGGGGAGGAGAACTCCAAGAAAAAATGTAAGGAGGTTTATGTAACAGAATTGGAAATCAACATGACAAAGTAGGGCAATCGGCCAGGTATCTTAGGCCTATATATTAATGCGAGGAGCCTGGGAAATAAGCAAGAGGAATTGGTAGTACTAGCGCAGACAAGGAACTATGATATTATAGGAATAATGGAGACATGGTGGGATAGTCTGCACGACTGGAGCTCTGCCATGGATGGGTATAAACTGTTCAGGAAGGACAGGCAGGGAAGAAGAGGGGGAGGAGTAGCACTATATGTAAAAGAGCTCTATGACTGCTCAGAGCTCCATTATGGAAGTGGAAGCTAATCTAAAGGGGAAAGGAGTCCAAGAGAGTTGGTTATATTTTAAAGAAACCCTGCTAAGAGCACAGGAAGTTACCATTCCAATTAGGAGAAAGAACAAACATGTGAGGCAGCCAGAATGGCTTAGCAGAGAACTCAGCTCTGAGCTTAAACATAAAAAGGAAGCTTACAGGAAGTGGAAGCTTGGTCAGATGACCAAGGAGGCATATAAAGATATTGCTAGGGACTGCAGAGATAAAATCAGAAAGGCCAAAGGACAGATGGAGTTGTGGCTAGTGAGGGATGTACAAGGATAACAAGAAGGGGTTCTACAAGTATGTTAATAACAAGAAGAGGATCAGGGAGGGTGTAGGTCCCTTACTGAATGGGGCAGGCATCCTCGTGACAGAGGATGAAGAAAAAGCTGAGGTGCTCAATGCTTTTTTTGCTTCAGTTTTCACAGGCAGGGTCAGCTCCCAACCCACTACCATGCGTATGACAGATTGGAGAGAAAAAGACAGGCCCTTGGTGAGGGAAGGTCAGGTTAGGGACTGCTTAAAGAAGCTGGATGTGCACAAGTCCATGGGGCCGGACAAACTGCATCCAAGGGTGCTAAGGGAATTGGCCAATGAGATAGCAGCACCGCTGGCCAATATCTTTCAAAACTCATGGAGAATGGGGGAGGTGCCAGAGGATTGGCAAAAAGCAAATATAGTACCTATTTTCAAGAAAGGGAAAAAGGAGGATCTGGGGAATTACAGACCTGTCAGCCTCACCTGAATCCCTGGAAAAAATATGGAGCAGGTTCTCAAAGAATCCATCCTCAAACACTTAGGGTATGTCCACACACACTCCTTATTTCGAAACAACAGAGGTTGTTTCGAAATAAGGAATGACATGGCCACACGACGCACGGCCATTTCGAAAGAAGCAAACCGCTTCTTTCGAAATAGCTGTGTGCTTTTCGAAATAAGCTAAACCTCGTTTTATTTTGAAAGGGCGTTGTTTCGAAACGGTTGTTTCGAAACAACGCCAAGTGGACATGCCGTTTCGAAATAACTGGCTGAGATTCCTCCCAGGGTGCTTAGCACCCTGGGAGGAAGAGCCACCCCCTCAGCACCCTGTCCAGGCTGCTGGGGGGGGGGACAAACCGCAGGGCACCGGGGCGCTGCCCCCAAGAGCAGCGGGGAGCCCTGCGGAGGGGCGCTGATGCCCCCCCTCTCCCCGCCGCTGGGGTGCTCAGAAGCCGGGCGGCAGGGTGCCGGGGCTCCCCGCTCTCCCCACAGTGGGGTCCGGGGGCACCCGGCTCTCCCTGCCGCCAGGGCTGGCGGCAAAGCCCGGGGCAGGGAGCTGGGGCCGCGGCTTTTCCCTGCCGCGGGGGCTGCA
>ML682046.1:9725083-9773770 GCA_007922195.1 Podocnemis expansa
TACCAGCAGATCAAGGGATGTGATCATTCCCCTCTATTCTGCACTGGGGAGGCCACATCTAGAATACTGTGTTCAGTTTTGGGCTCCTCACTACAAAAAGGACAGGGACATGCTAGAGAGAGTCCAGTGGAGGGCAACCAAAATGATTAAAGGGCTGGAGCACAAGCCCTATGAGGAAAGACTGAAAGTATTAGGCTTATTTAGTCTGCAGAAGAGAAGATTGAGGGGGGGGAATTTGATAGCAACCTTCAGCTACTTGATGGGATGCTCCAAGGAGGCTGGAGCTCGACTATTCTCGGTAGTAACGGAAGACAGAATGAGGAGCAGTGGTCTCAAGTTATAGTTAGGGAGGTCAAGGCTGGATATTAGGAAACACTTTTTTACTAGGTGAATGGTGAAGCATTGGAATGAGCTGCCAAGGGAGGTGGTGGAGTCTCCATCTTTGGAGGTGTTTAAGGCCCGGCTGGACAAAACCATGTCTGGGATGGTTTAGTGGGAGTGGTCCTGCCTCTGGCAGGGGATTGGACTAGATGACCTATGAGGTCCCTTCAAACCCTATGACTCTATGCCTTAATGCTATAGGCCATCTTCTTTCCTAACTTCTGCAAGTAGATCTGCTCATAGAGCTGTAGCCTACATGCCCATAGTGGTGTTTGTATTGGAAATTCTAAATATATTATCAAGGAATTGACTTAATTATCAGATAAATTTCCAATAACTTCTTCAACCATTTTTTGTTGTTAGTAAAGATGAAAGAAAGTCTATGGCTTATTAAAGAGCAACATAGGAACAGCTATGTCCCAGGAGACCATAGGACCATTAAATCAAAGACCCTCCCTCCAGCACTGGCCAATATCTCATGAAAAATTGTAACTTCTATTATTGATTGGGATGCAGATCAGAAATCTCACTTAATGTTCTTCTGCTCTGTTGCCTTTGGGTCTGAATCAGCAAAGGTCTGTGTCCTTTCTTTAAGGCGCTGAATGCCTTCAGCTCCTAAACAACCATTGCCAGTGTCAACATAGCTTCCATGCTGTTTAAATTAATCTTCATTAATCTTCATAGCTATAGTGCCTATAACAGTAGCTATGACCCAGTTAAATAATAGATCCTGGAAAGTTCAGCACTGGTGAGGCCTCATATGGAATAGCATGCCTATATATATTATGGGGCTGGAGCACAGCACTTATAAGGGAAATCGGCTTGTTTAGGACAGACGAGAAGAGTGAGAAGGGATTCGGTAACGGTTTTCAGTTACCTGAAGGGGGATCCAGAGAAGATGACGCTAGGCAGTTCTCAGTGGTGGAAGATGACCCAATGGGGAGCAGTGGTCTCAAGTTGCAAAGGAGGACATCTAGCTTGGATATTAGAAGATATTTATTTACTAGGTGGGCGGTGAAATCCTGGAATGGGTTACCTAAAGAGCTTATGGAAATCTCCATCCTTTTTGATATTTGTGGCCTTGCTTGAAAAGCACTGGCTGGGGTGATTTAGTTGGGCTTTGAGCAGGGAGTTTGACAAGATGACCTTCTGAGGTCCCTTTCAACGCAAACTTCTAAGATTCTAAATTATAGTCCACTTCCCAAACAAACACACTTTCTTCACAAAACTTTTAGGACTTCAACACACAAATCATTCCTGTTTTAAGAGCTATTTCTCATTTTTACTGGTTATAAATTATACACACCCTAAACTTATTTTATACACCAATGAACATAAAAATACCTTTGCAAAACAGAACATTCTGAAGGGTATGCACCTCTTTTCAAAGGGAAAGGGGGGAAAAATCATAAACTCAATGCTTTGCATTGCTGTAACATCTTCCATACAAGGACCTCAAAGTAATTTATAATGTTAATAAACTAATCTCTGAAAATCCCTTTGAGAAAGGTAGGCCCACAATACTGGTTGCTGACTGATAAGTAACTTTATTTAGGAATTTCATGCATCGTGCCTCCATTTTAGCAACATTGGCTGCCTTCATGTCCATACAACTCCAGATGTTTCTGGAAACCATCTCCTTAACTAACACACACAATAAGGAACGATTGTTCCAGATGCTTTCTGTTGGGAAATCAACTGGGAAGAATGATTGTTGGGTAAGAAAGACCCACTGAGAGATATTATCTTGATGAATTGTTAATCCTCTCAGCTGTAAATAATCATGGCCCACACATAAATCAGGTAAATTGAGACTGATAGAAGTGACATTGAGGCATAGGTTTTCTTTGGCAAAGAGCTTTCCTTAATTCAGAAACCTATATAATGGTACTGATATGAGAATAGTTGGGGGGAATGAAAACTGTGTGTCCCTTGCAAATGCAGGAGAAACACAAATCCAGCTCTCAGTCTGACAAAAAAAGGTGGTGATGTATTCCTTTCTGTCTTCTGTATAGTGCTGTAGTAATCTGATTAATAATTTTAGATTAAATCATTCCAATTGAGCCTGTCTTGAGTCATTTATTCAGACATACAACACTCTCCTATAGGCAAGCCTGGAGAAGTTAAGTTGCTTCCTCAAGGTCATTAAAGCAGGAATAGATCTAGATCTCCAGCATGCTAATCATCACTTTCCATTTTAGCTAGCTCTGTTTACAGAGAAGGTCCTCGCTGAGGCACCTCTCCAACTATCTCCAGAGATCTTTTGTCTCTTTCTTAAAAATCAGTCAGCTCAGCTGTGATGTTGATCTGGTTCAATGTATTGTGAAATACTTGTCTCTAAACTTTCTTAATTTCTTTCCTTTTAGCACCACATAGATGGATGCAAAGTCTTGGATGCTATAGATGTACTATGTACACTCCAGGAATATGGGAATAAATAATACATTTCCCTAATATCTCAAATGTCAGCAATATTTGAAGCCTGACAACACTCAAGGGCTAATTTCCCATTCATTTTTTTTTACTGCAAAGTTACTATGATTATATGAATTAATCTTTGCCTCCTCCCCGCCCAGTTTAGAATGGTAAGTTTTTGAGAAAGGTATAGTAGGTAAGAAATCACTTGCCACCCTGAAAATACCTATAGCAGAAAGGCAGTTCAGCAGGAGTCTAAGCATTTTTCAAGGATGTATCATGCCAGTTTCTTCAGGCTCCAGCTGTGATCAGGCTGTATAGGAGGGTAGTTGCCCCACTCTGGAATGGAAGGGGTTAAAAGCCCTGCAGAAGAGAGAACAGCCAAAGGGAGTGGCAGCTGAGGATCCCTGTATATGAGCAGGCCGAAGCCTCCTCTCTAGGCCAATGGTTGTCAAATCTTTTTCTCAGGACCCAGTTGAAGAAAATTATTTATGACTGTGACCCAACATGCCCATAAATTTCCCATGGCTGCTACCTCCTGCATGGAAGCAGCCATGGGAAATTGGGAAGAACGCTAGCTGTCCTACTGCTGCCTGCACCCCAGGGCAGCTGGCATCTTTCTAAAGTTCCCACAGCTGCTACCCCTGACCAGGGTATAAGCAGCCGTGGGAAGTTTAAAAGGACGTCAGCTATCCTGCTGCTACCTGTAGGCCAGGGTCACTGGCATCCTTTGAAGTTCCCTGAAGCTGCTTCCACCCAGGGGGTAGCAGCCATGGAAAACTGACAAGGATGCTGGCCACTCTGCGTAGTCAGGTTTTAGCAGAGTGGCCAGCATCCTTCTCAGTTTTCTGGCTGCTACCGCTGGGTGGAAGCAGCCACGGGAAATTGACAAGGACACCTGCCACTCTGCTAAAACCTGACTCCCCAAAGTGGCCGGCGTCCTTGTCAATTTCCTGTGGCTGCTACCCCTGGGTAGAAGCAGCAGCTGGAAACTGACAGGCCACTGGCTGCCCTGGGCTACAGGTAGCAGCAAGACTGAGAATGTCCTTTTATCCCCCTCCAGCCCAGCTGTAGTGGCGCTGCCATGACCCCTGCTTTGACGACCACTGCTCTAGGCAGTCTTCTTTAGCCTAGCCTGTGCTGAGGATTGGTATGCTGGAGGCCTGACGGTGGGAGATAGGACAAGGGACAGCTCACTGCAGACTGCCAGGGCTCTGGTGGAATGCAGGTTGGTGCAAGGGTGAAAAGTACCTGGGGAAGCATGGATATGGCCCAGGAGACCTGATAGATTGCCGGCTAAAATGGGGTGGGGTTGAGGCAGAACCCAGTCGGGGAGCATAGAGTCCCTGGGCCAGGGCCTGGAGAAGTTGGCTTCCTGGGGCACCCAGGCCTCTTCCAAGCTGCCGGTAGGTGGTGAAAGAAATTGAAGTGTCCACTGAGGCAAAGTGGGCCTGAACTAGACTGTCCCCTGGAAAGGGGGAACTTGACACAGTTCTGTGCTGGAAGGCAGAATACTGGACTAGAGACTGTGTAAGAGACAAAGCACAGACAACTGGATGAGGCGGCCACTTGATGGATTCCTTAGTTCCATTGACAGGAGGTGCCCATCCGGAGGGTCATGTCAGAAGAACTGTTCCATGCCAATTGTACTAATTGCCATATATAGATGACTTGTACTGAAGAATTTCCAATCTACTGGAAAGGAAAAGTAACAGAGAAACAGAGAGGTGAAGCTGTAACCTTGCAGGGTGGGCTAGAATTCATTAATTGCCCCTCTCCAGTGCCTAACAGAGATGAACCCCTAGTATGTCCACACAGACTTCTTATTTTGAAACAACAGAGGTTGTTTCGAAATAAGTGGCATGTCCACATGACGCACCGTTATTTCGAAACTTTTAAACCTTGCATCTAATCGAAATAGCCGTTCATTCAAAACGGCTGTTTTGAAACAACGGCGTTCGGACACATTGTTTCGAAATAACACCATTGTTTCAAAACAACTGTTTTGAAACAACATGTCCGAACGGCCTTGTTTCAAAATAACCATTTTGAAACAAGGGCTATTTTGAAAGCAGGCTTTCCCTTAATTCAAATTAACAAACTTTTAATTCAAGTTAACTTATTTTGAAATAAGGACTTTATTTCAAAATAACTCATTTCAAAATGGCTTATTTTGAAATAATGATGTATGTGTGGACATAGCCCTAGAGAAAGCAGCTGGAGATCCAGGATTCAGTCGGTGAAGGACTCACAGTGAAGATTGTTCAGAGTTACCACCCCACATTAAAATCTTACTTTCAATAAACCTAACAAACAATGAACTTTATTAACTACTAAAATAATAAATCTTATCCCAAGAAAACAAAAAATGAACTTAAACAGAACACTAAGAAACCCAAGAGTCCCAAAGTTTAGGTGGAGTCGCCCATATCTCAGATGCAGTCTCTGTTCAAGTCCTGAGGCGTGAGTGGAAAGAAGTAGCAATCCTCTTCTCTGGTTGCAGGAATCTTCAGGAAAGTTCCCTGCAGTCCTTTCTTTCTCCTCAGGAACCAGCACCATGCAGTCATTTTACTGGTTAACCAGTCATCAGTCACATAGGAGAAAACTCTGCTGCAGAATGCTCCACAGCAGGGAGAAAACATGTCGCCGTCCACTCCCTTCCCCCAGTCATATATTCCGAGCACATGGACTATTCTCATTGCAGCTCCTGCCTGCCACTTTCTCAGGCTGCTGCTCTCTTGGCATCTCTCTGGCATCTAACCACACCAACAGCAGAAAACCTTGTGGAGCATGCTCAAAATGCAACCATTCACTATTTCCAGAAATTTCTGGTTGTCAGCAGCTTATCTATCCAGCAACAGTAACTCACCCTGAACAGATCTCTTAAAGAGAGAGCATGTTTTAGGCATATGGGTTACAAAATGACTAGGCTTTGGCCTAGTTGTAGAACAAGTCAGTGGAAGAACTTAGAGCTAAAACCAGGTCTCCTGAGTCCTAGTTCAAAGGACCAGTCTGTCTCTTAAATCATACTTATTGTTCTTTCCATGTATTCTAGAATGAAATAAAAATGGTATATGCCATGGGTACTGGTGACATAAACTTGTTCATCCATCTAGCCTTTCATCATCCAGTGTCAGATTGTTCATTCTTCAATACTTTGTCCAGTCTGGTTATACTGTATAGTTAAGTACCAAGGTTTCCATTACTTCTCTTGGAATCATAGAATCATAGGGTTGCAAGGAACCTCATGAGGTCATGTAGTCCAACTGCCTGCTAAAAGCAGGACTGCTCCCACTAAATCATCCCAGCCAGGGTTTTGTCTCACCGGGCCTTAAATGTTTCCAAAGATGGAGCTCCACCACCACCCTAGGGAACCCATTCCAATGCTTCACCACCCTCCTAGTGAGAAAGCGTTTTCCTAATATCCAACCTTGACTGCCCCAGCAGCAGCTTGAAACCACTGCTCCTTGTTTTGTCCTCTGTTACTACTGAGAATAGCCTACCTCCCTCCTCTTTGGAGCATCCTTTCAAGTAGTTGAAGGTAGTTATCAAATGCCCCCTCAGTCTTCTCTTCTGCAGGCTAAATAAACCTAGGTCCTTCAGTCTCTCCTCATAAGTCATGTGCCCCAAACCACTAATCATTTTTGTTGCCCTCTGCTGGATTCTTTCTAATTGCTCAATGTATTTTCTGTAGAGTGGAGCCCAAAACTAGACACAGTATTCCAGATGTGGCTTTACCAGGGCTGAACATAGGGGAATAATCTCATCCCTTGATCTGCTGGCAACAATCCTACTGATGCATCCCAATAGGCCATTGTCCTTTTTGGCAACAAGAGCATGTTGTTGACTCATATTCAGCTTCCCAGCCACCATAACCCCCAAGTCCTTTTCTACAGTGCTGCTACTTAGCCAATTGGACCCCAGCTGGGAGCAGTACATGGGATTTTTCCTTCCTAAATGCAGGAATTTGCACTTTTCCTTTTTGAACCTCATGAGATTTCATTTGGCTCAATGCTCCCATTTGTTTAGGTCTCCCTGGATCCTCTCTCTGCCCCCAGAGTGCTTACCATTGCCCCAGCTTGGTGTTGTCCACAACTTTACTAAGCTTGCAATCTGCCATGTCATCCGGAACATTAGTGAAGATATTGAATAGAACCAGCCCCAGGACCAACACCTGGGGCACTCCACTAGTTACTGGTTGCCAACTAGATATTGAACCATTGATCCCTATCCACTGAGTCCGATGATCTAGCCAGCTCTCCATCCACCTTAAGGTCCATTCATCCAACCCATACTTCCCTAACTTGCTGACAAGAATGCTGTGGGAAACCATACCAAATGCTTTGCTAAAATTGAGGTATATCACATTGACAGCTATTCCCACATACATATATCCCATCATCTCAGCATAGAAGGTAAGCAGGTTGGTCGGGCACAATTTGCCCTTGGTGAATCCAAGCTGACTGTTATGACTCTATTTTCCTTCCGGTGTTTCGGAATGGATTCTTTGAGGACCTGCTCCGTGATTTTTCCAGGGATTGAGGTGAGGCTGATTGGTCCATAGTTCCCTGGGTCTTCCTTTTTTCCCTTTGTTGAAGATAGGCACAATATTTGCCTTTTTCCAATCATCCAGAACCTCCCCCATTTGCCATGAGTTCTCAAAGGTATTGGCCAGCAGCTGTGCAATCACATCAGCCAGTCAACTCTCTCAGCACCACTGGATGGAGTTCGTCTGGCACCATAGATTTGTCCAACTTCTCTACATAGTCCCTAACCTGAGCTTTCTGTCACCGAGGGCTGCTCTTCTTCTCTCCATTCTGTTATCCAGTGTAGCAGTCTGGGAGCTGACCCTGCCTGTGAAGACTGAGGTGCAAAAAGCATTAAGTACTTCAGCCTTTTCTGCATCATCCATCACAAGGATACCTGCCCCATTCAGTAAGGGACCTACACCATCCCTGATCCTCTTTTTGTTACTGATATACTTGAAGAACCCTTCCTGTTATCCTTCACATCCCTTGCTAGCTGCAACTCCAATTATCCTTTGGCCTTTCTGATTTTATCCCTGCATTCCCGAGCAATATCTTTATATGCCTGCCTAGTCATCTCTCCAAGCTTCCACTTTTGTAAGCTTCCCTTTTGTGTTTTAGTTCACTGTAGAGTTCTCTGCTAAGCAACACTGGGCACCTTCCATGTTTGCTGTTCTTTCTGCACATGAGAATGGCATCTTCCTGGTCCCTTAATAGGGTTTCTTTAAAATATAGCCAGCTCTTTTGGATGCCTTTCGCCTTCAGATTAGCCTCCGAAGGGGTCCTGCACATAAATGTTCCATAGCTGAATTTTACTCCATTATTTTTAATTATGCAAAATTTAGCCCAAACAACTACTCTCTCCTTGGTTTATACATCTTTTTTGTAAGCAAAACTATGGTTGTGATTTTAGAGTGGTGTGTTTTTTTTTGTTTGTTTGTTTTTTGTCCCCCCCCCCACAGGACAAAGTTCCACGTTAGGTCATAATGTTGCATTGATATGTCATTGATACATGCACCACATGCTCTGTCTCTGAACAAAAGCATATATTGGTACAACATTTCAATGTGTTGATCATAAATAGCTCTCCCCCCCTGCAAAAAAAAATGATTATGGGGCTCCTTTAGTATCTTGAAAGCACTACTAAAGAAGTGTAGGGAGATCCATGTACCTAGAGATAGGTTTGAGGAAAGAAACATACTGATGTAAAAATGATTCTTCTTCAGCAGGTCTGACCCCTGCATATACTCAGTGGGACTTCCAACGTATGTAAGTAGAAGCAGGGTCTGAACATCCTGCTGAGCTATCCAGGGGAAGGAGAACAGGTACCAGGACCAGACTATATCTGCATGACCACACCCACACTGCTTAGTTGCTCATCATGTTGGGACTGCTTTGCCTGAATGACAGATTGCTGGTGTTGGATTACAAATTAGTTTAGTCATAAATGCAAGGGGGCACAATATTGTTTCTCTTATTTTCTGTGCAAAGGGCAGCAGAACTGTGCTTAGCCTATTGCGATTGAATGGTTACTATCGTTCAAACCAGATGACAGAACACTGTAAAGTTAGAGAGGGAGTCAGGAAAGGTACGCCTGCTTGGGAGAGTGGTTCAGCCTAAAAACCTCAGGTTTTACTTAATTTAACTTCCCCAATGGATGTTCAAATACAGAGCTAATTGGCATTTCATTGGGAGTCTTGTTTTGTTAAGTGTTCACTAGAGCTGACATCCTCTGCTGTGGGACAAGTTCTAAAGGGGTAGCTGTGTTAGTCTAGCTCAGCAAAACAAGCAAGGAGTCCCATGGCACTTAAAGACTAACAAATTTCTTTATTGCATGAGCTTTCGTGGAAGAAAATCCCACTTTGTCAGATGCTTTGAAGATGGGGGATCTTACACAATGGAAGGAAAATAAATTCAAGGAAATGTAAGTCATGGGATCAGGTCATACAGAAACAACAAATCAAAGCAGTTGGTGAGGTTCAAACTCTGGGAAACAGCACATAGAGGAAGGTGAGGTCAAATCACCTGTTGTAATGGGAGAAGAATCCATATTTGTAATTTAATCCTGCTTTCACACAATTAAATTTGCATATCAGTTCCAAGTGTGCTTTTTCTCTTTGAAGTCCTGATTTCCTACTGACTAGCCTGAGCACAGTTGTTAACAGACAATCAACAGAGAATGATTAGGAAGATGGAAGTGCTCAGCAACTGGTTTTTGAGTTTTGTGATGTCTGATGTGAGTTTTGTGTCCATTTATTCTTTTGTGCAGAGACTGTCCTGTTTCCAATGACTAAGGCAGAGGGGCATTTCTGGGACTTTCCAAAGGGATAGCCATGTTAGTCTAGTCCAGCAAAAAAACAACAAGGAGTCGTGTGGCACTTTGAGACTAACAAATTTATTTTTTGCATGAGCTTTGGTAAGTGGGATTTTCTCCCACAAAAGCTCATGTGAAAAATAAATCTGTTAGTCTCAAAGTGCCACACGACTCCTTGTTGTTTACTTCTGGGACTGATGGTATAAATCACATTGGTTGATGAGCAAGTGAATGAGCTCTTGGTGGAGCAGCTTGCTTGATTAAGTCCTATGATGGTGTCTTCTGTGCAGATATGTGGGCGAAGTTGGCAATGTGGTTTATTGCAGGGGTATGTGCCTGCTTTAATGTTTCTGTTGTTAGGTCTGTAGTTGCTGGTGAGAATTTCTTTAAGGTCAGGGGGAAGTCTGTAAGTGAGGAGAGGTCTGTTTCCAAAAGCTGGAGAGAGTGAGGGATCATTTTTTAGAATAGGCTGTAGGTCCTAAATGATCTGTTGTAGAGTTCTGACTTGGGGTTTGAAGGTGATGATTGGTGGCATTCCGTTGTTTTCTTTCTTGGGCTTCTCCTCTAAGATTTGACTTCGGGGTACTCACCTAGCTCTGTCAATGTGTTTTCTTACTTCTGCAGATGGGTACTGTAGTTTTAAGAATGCTTGACAGAGATCCTCAAGACGTCTGTCTCTGTCTGAGGGATCAGAGCAGATGCAGTTCTATCTTAGAGCTTCTTCTCCCATTACAACAGGAGATCTGACCTCACCTTCCTCTATGTGCTGATTCCCAGTGTTTGAATCTTAACAACTGCTTTGATTTGCTGTTACAGTGTGACCAGCTCTCATGACTTACACTTCACTGCATTTATTTTCCTCCCATTCTGTAAGTTCCCCCATCTTCAAAGTATCTGACGATGTGGGATTTTCTCCCATGAAAGCTCATGAGATAAAGATATTTGTTAGTCTTTAAGTGCCACAGGGCTCCTTGTTTGTTTTGCTGTGGGACAGGACTCCTGCCAGACTTTAGCATGGAGAGCTGACAGTCATGGAGATCTAGGTGGGACCTCAGGTGACTGACCTGCAGAGGACAAAGTGGAGGAGCACATGATAACAGTAGGTGAGGATGTGCAGTGGAACAGCTAGTGAGGGGTGGCTAGTGGGTTACTGGTGGCCTGGGCCATGGAACGATGATGTGCTGGCCAGCAATCGGCAGAGCAAAACAAGGTTCTTTCCCTTCCCATCCCCTGCGGCTAGGCTGGCAGGTGACATCTAGAAAATATTGCCCTGGGTAAGGACAACACCTATGAGTGGGGTGCTGTGAAGGGAGGGGTACGGTAGCAGAGTAGTTTCCCTGCTCTGGCAAGAAACAAGTTAAAAACCCTGAAGGGGGAACAGTCAATAGGAGCTGGCAGCTGTGGAACCAATCAGGGTTTGGGAGCCTGTATATAAGGTGGCTGCAGCCCCAGCTTGGGGCAGTCTTCCTCGAACCCATGTTGAGGAAGTGTGTGTGGTTGGCCTGGCTGTGAGAGACAGGACTGCAGATAGCTCACTGCCAAGGCTTGGCTGAGGCACAGACCCTGAGAAAAGGGCAAGAGGTACCTGAGGAGTCATGGATGTGGTCCAGGGGACTTTGTAAACTGGCTGAATCAGAGAGGGGATTGAGGTAGTGATCATGGGAAGCATATAAGGTCCCTGAATGAAGGCTGACTGAAGTGGGTGGGCTCAGGTCCCTCCCACCTTTCCCAGGCCACTGCTGGGTGGTAAAGGGACTAGTGGCGGCCATTGAGGTCTAGTGGACCTACCTGGATTAGACTGTACCCCAGAAGGCAGAGAACGGAAAGAACTCAGCCAGAGGGCTGAGGTCCCGCGCAGACTAAAAACTGTGTGAGATGGGGCACACACCACTGGATGGGGTGTTCCCTTGAGAAATTCCCCAGGTTCATCACCAAGAGGCTCCCATCCTGTGGGTCGTATGCAATGAACCATTTACAGGCACATTAAAGGAACTTCTTGATGCTGAACTTAAGAACCTGAGGCAAAAGGAAACTGTTTCATCTGCTCTGTGATGGGTGTTTCATTCATGGTTAATGCATGTGAATTCTGTTTCCAGAATTTTCACAAGTTAATATTGGATTACTTTTCCCCTTTTATTAAAGATCTCTTTCTACTCTCAGTCTCTGAGCTTCCAAGAGGGAAGATATTGCCTCTAGAGGCACCCCAACAGGTTGTGTGCAACTGTCCCAAATAACCAGGCTGGGGTTTGAGCCTGTTTTATAATGTATTGTTGAAAGGAATCCCTAGATACTGAACCCGGTCCTTGTTGCTGCTAACGCCAACTGGCAGAAGGATTATATAAGGGTTTCCAGGACCAGACTTAAATGTTTATCCATAGGATCAGCTTCAGCACTGTCAAGGCAAAGAAACATTGAAGACCCCCTATAGTTCTGGGCTGAAATCAGCAAGGCATGGGGCATGTCAATCTCCCCATCCTGCGAGAGTCAGCTCCTCATTCCAGTCTCCTCGTTTGGCAATGGAATGAACTAGAGGGACTATCTCTTGACCCAATTCACCCTCAATCCACTCCACCTGGTTGGAGGACCTGCAATCCTAATGTAAATTCTCTGTATCATGTAGTTCTTCCGTAGCACTTTTCTGCTATTAAGATGGATAGGGAGCACACTGTGTGATCCTATTATAAATTTGATCTTAGTGATTTCCTAAAAGTTTATGCTTGTCTTTCTGATTTTTAAGCAGTACTGTAATGTCTTACTCCAATCCACCTTTAAAAAACAAGTATTAGAGGTCCATTAAATGCCTTGAAAAGAAAAGGTTTTTCAGCTTGGCAGCCCTTTCAGTTTTCATGTGGGTCTTGCTCATTGTGCTTTGATCCTATTGATGCTGAATGCCATCTTGCTATACCTTAGTGTGATATAATTGAAGGAACTCTATGTGATATTCTGTAGAAAAGTCGATTAAAACAGCAGACATAAAACTGCAAACAGCTTTTATGTGTCGCTAATGGACAGGACTGCTTGTCTTTTATGTCTGCTCAGAAAACCTTAAACACCTGATGTGTTGTAAAAGTGAGTAACAGTTAAAAACAGAAAGACATGTAAAGGATGGGGGAAGCAATTCACTAGTGCCAAGTCATGTTGAGGTCACACATGAGATGAGTTTAGTGTCTTCATTCTCTAACCAGATTTGCCTACATTGCAAGAACTCTTCAGTTATCTGAAATGTTAACAATCCCTGTTACCAAAAACAGCAAGAGTCCTGTGGCACCATAAAGACTAACAAATTTCTCGGGCATAAACTTTTATGGGCTCCAGCCTACTTTGTCAAATGCATTTCATGAAGTGGGTTGGATTAATAGGCTGTTGTTTTGAAACAAGTTAAACCCCATGCAGGGACGAAACAACGTTGTTTCAAAACAACTTGTTTCGAAACAATGCCGTGTGAACATGTTGTTTCAAAACAACAGTGACTTGTTTCGAAATAACTGTTGCCTGAACCTGCTATTTCACTTTGAGCTTTTTTTCTTAATTCAAATTAACAAACTGTTAATTCGAATTAAGTTCTTTCAGAATAAGGCATTATTTCAATACAAGTTGTTTCAGAACAACTGTATCAAAATAACCCCCTGTGTGTGAACACAGCCATACAGACTAACAAAGCTAGCCCTCTGGTACCTTATACCGAAGCACACCTCGCCTTTCATCTGTTAATTACATTCAAGGCCTTTCATTTTTTGTTTTCACCTATTTTTACCCAGAAAAGTCCTGGGTTTTTAAAATATATTACTGTGTTTTTACTTATATTTCCACTGCAATTTTGGACTATTCAAGTCTGTTAAAATACTTACATTAAGAAAATGCCAATTATTGCTTTAGACAGATTTATTTGTGTTACCAATCAATTAGTGTAAGTGTAAATGTGAGCTTGCCAAAGTAAGGCAATGCAGTATAAGATGCACACACTCAGGCACACGCATAGATATGTATGAATATACAACTAATGAAATTAAGTGTTTTTACCTTCAACGTTTTATTTCTCTCCATTTATTGGCATCTTCTGTCCTTGCATACCCTAATATTACCCCTGATATTTACACAGCAAACAAGTTATTTTTTTAATAATCTCCCCCATTTTACTTATTTATTTCATAATAAACACTGATGGATACCTGAGAAACTTAACTGAAAAATAAAGCTGCTTGATTACATTGGATAGTTTTGGTAAATTGAAGGAATTTTCAGGATAATTCTTATGTGTGGACCATGAAGGAGCCAGTCTGGCATGAGTCCACCTGGATCATATGCTCAGAAGACTACTGGGTAGAAGGACAGGGTTGCAGGCCATCAGTAAAATGTAGCCAGTGGTGGACCTTGGAGAAGAAAACATAGACAATACTTACATGTATTTGTACTTTAACCAATATTATCTGGTTTTTACTTCCATGGGCCTTAGATAATTAGAAGGTCTTTCATCATTCCCATCTAGCCCTTCCTTAGGTTTTGCTGAGTACTATTTTGCCCTCTAATCAGCTTTGGAATAGGTGGCATGAGGTCACTCTCTCCCATCCTCAGCTGGTTCACCTGAAGAATGAGCCCTCTGATGACCTTCAAGGTGATGTGCCCTAGTGTACAGTATAATGGACTCTGATTTGGAAGACTGGGAACGTATTGTTGTCTTTGTTACGGGCCTGCTGGGTGACCTTGGTACCTCTCTGTTTGTTCACCTCCCCATTTGTAACATGGAGATAGTGATTCCAACCTTCTTTGTAAAGTGCTTTAAGAGCAATTGATAAAAAGCACTCTCTAAGAGCCAGGTGTTATTATCATTAACGTTGTAATACTGGAGAAATGATGATGCCAAATGAAATAATACAATAAATTATACCCCCTGATTGTACAAAGAAAGAAATATGCTTGCAATAAGCAATCAATGAAAGGGGAAAAGCAAACCTGCAATTTGACCTTTATTTAGTTCATACAATTTAGTCCAATCTTGGCCATGTACACAGTTGACATGTATTACACTGGCATCATTGAGAGACCTGCCTTCCATAACAGATCTGAAGTAAAGCTTAACACATCTCATGCTTAGAGGAAAATTAAAAAGAGAGAGAGAGGGAGAGAGAAAAGATAGAGAAAGAGAAATCTCTGATACTGGCTAAGGTAGGCAGTAGAAAGCAGAGTTCTTTACAGTGAAATCTTTTGACTATCATAAATTGTCATACTCTGTATTTAGGTACTAAAGTGAATAGATTAGATCAATTTTTCATTCCACTCTGACTTACTGAGGTAAAGGCATATAGCATTTAGCAAACTAGTTATGAAAAGTAGGAGCACTGTGAAGTCTTCTTAATGTTCGTGTGGAAAAGTTAATGTTCAAGTCACATTATTCAGTAAAGTAGAAGATACAAAGTTCCAAAGAATATCTGACCTTGATGGCATATATTTACCGTTAAGTGGTTGGACACAAAAACATTCAAACAAAAACCCACACTTTTTTTTTTAATCTGGCTGCGGTAATTATGGGGAAAAAAATGTTACTAGTTTGCTTTGCCTGTAGTGTCCTCAAATTAAAGGCAACTGGAAATAGCATTTCTGTCAGAAAGGTTGAGCTCTAGTCTCATCCCCTGAAGGAAACCTGAGCTGTGCTGACTAAGAAGACTTCAGCTTTTGATCATGAGTTATTGGATATCGACCCATCACTCAGGGAGGATTGCAAACTGACTGTCCTGAGCTGAAAGGCTGGAATCAGTTCACATCCAGGGGGAACAGTACTCCCTGCAAAAAAAACTTTCCTCCTGTCTAAATCGAGACAAGGAATGGCAATTCACATTTGTCAGACAGTCATCAAATGTGACTTGTTTCATGGAGCCAGGCCAGAAAAACACAGGAACCTGTCATAATAAACTCACGAAAGGCAGTGGACAATCCCGATGTTGCATGACATGCTGTATAGCAGATGATATGCTCCCCCAACAGGTGAATATACTCAGTCTGGTAGAAAAAGAAACTGTCATCTGAAAATTTAAAAAAAAAAAAAACCCATGAGTAACTGATCCAATTATAATACACACTGATTACTGTCAGATCATGGATGCACTGACTCATGGGGATTGGTAATGCTGAGAGATACTGTCCCAAAATTTGTCTAAGGAATCGCTGAATTGTCATCAAACCTAAGCCATTCTTCAAAATCAAATATTTTAGCCCATCACTGAGGAATAAGCAACCCTGAATTATGGCAATAGTCACCATTCCTATGATTAGTTTACAGTAGCATCCGCTGTGATCTACACCCATTAGAAGGGTGGTCTTTCTTCTGAGACGTTCACTACAATCCCATTCATGCAATACTTTGGCATATGTAAAAGTGTGGGCTTCAGTAATGATTGAGTGTACAAGTAGCTAAAGACTGAAGAATGAGGAGCAGTAACAATCAATTTATGTACAAGTCAACTTGATGATCTGGAATGGTATGGCACAGGTTGGTCATCAGAAAAGACAATTGAGAGAAGCTTGTCAAAAATGGATATGGATGACACTTGAAACTCAAATGGAAACTGAAACTGGCTGATTTTTTTCAAACAAAAATATCTTTACACACACACACACACACACACACACACACCCCCAACTGGCCTTTTTTCCCCAAAGTGAAAATTTCCACCCAAAATTGCATTTTTTCCTAAAATACTGTTTCCCCCCCCCCCCCAGAGAATTGTTTCTCTCTTTTTCCTGGTCTTTTCTCTCCTCTGTTTCCTCCTCTATTTTTTTTCAGTGTGAATAAAGTTCAGAAAGGTGAACTGAAAAATGGAAACATTTCATAAAGCTCTTTCACAAAATATATCAAGTAAATGGAAAGTGTATCTTTCTGACACCAGCAGCAAGAACCTGCTTTCTTTTACCAGCTCTGCTGAAAACAATCTAGTGCTATTCACATAACCAGCAGCTGGAAAAAAAAATACCCTCCTCTGCCACCCATGTACTCTCTTCTAACTAACCAGAACACATGATATCATAAAAAAAAAATGTTAACCTCCATCTAACAAAGTAAGTTTTTAAAAACAGATTCTTTCTTTAAGTGCCAAGTAGCAATTATATTGCAAGAGGTAAAGTCAAATAACATAGGTTAATCAGTACAATTAAAAATGAAGAGACAAGGTGGGTGAGGTAATATCTTTTATTGGACCAATATCAGTTGGTGAAAGAAACAGAAGTTGGTCCAATAAAAGATAATACCTTCCCAGCCTTTTTTCTCAAATATCCTGGGACTTAGATGGCTCCTGTGCTTCAAACTGCAATTATAAATTATCAGCAATATATTTTAGGGGCTAAAGAAAAAATTGTGTGTGTTGGAACTCTTGGATTCTATTTTTGACTCTGCAAAAACCCAACATCACACAGTAAATTAAAATACTCTCTTTCTATCCCACCTTTAAAAAGAGGAGATAATAACATCTGTTACACTGTCACTTGACTGTTGCGTGTTGATATTCACAGAGTGCTTTGAGATCATTAGAATGGATGCTATGAACACATGTGCGTGTATGTGGTAGTAAAAGATGTGTTTATGCAAGCCAAACTATACTCCATAAACAAGTGAGACGTAGGTAAACTTCATCTTCCTCATATCAGAAGTGGCTAACCTCTTTATATGCATTTACCTGCAACTAAACTACTGGCTACATCAGGGTAGGCAGGTTGTGGAATATCCATCACTGGATGTGGTTAAAAGCAGGTTAGACAAGCACCTGTCAGGGATGGTTTGAGGGTATTTGGTCCTGCCATGGACTGGACTCGATGACCTCGCATGATACCCTCCAGTTCTATGATTTTATCATTCTAACCTTTGTCGACCCCAGTGCTGATCCCTCTTCCTTGGCCCTCAGTCAGTGCTGGCAGGTGTCACCACTGAAGCAAAGCAGCAGCTGCCTGAAAATTTGGCCCTGATCAATGCTACAGCATGTGGTGGGGTGCACTTCCCAGACATGCTGCTGAAAGATGCCGCCCGGAGTGGCCCCTCTCAACAGTGTGCCTGTGGACAGGGGTCCCCAGGAACACTGCAGAAAGATAATGTCCCCTATGGCCAATAGCTAATGGGGATTTTGCTTTAATCAGAATGATTTAGGCTAGCGCTTTTGGAACAGAAAGATCTAGTCCTCCCAGCTGGGAAGTTCGATATTAGCAGAGTGGATAACACGTGAGAATAATGAAGTCTACGTGGCTATGCATTGTTTCACTATTATTATTTTATAAGGACTCCATTTCATAAACTTTTTCAAACTGGAAAGCCACCCTAAAATAAATTGCAGAACTAGATGTGATCCCCCCACCCCCAAGAACCACCTCCTTCACCCATCCCAAGAACCAGCAAATCCTCTAAATTATTTGGAACCCAAAGACATGAATAAAAGGAGTCCTGGGTTATTGTCAATTTGCAGTCAGGCTGAGGTGCCTTAAGATTAATGCCCTGTGAGGAGGGAGCTGTAAACAAAACATCATTTTGTATTGCAAATAATGGGTTTGCTAAATACCGTGTAAATCCCCTTGGTTCCAATGGTCCATAACGCTAGCAAAAATGCATTTGCAGATCACTTAGTGTCAAGAAATCACATTGCTTGGTGCCAAGGGGTTAAGAGCTTCTTCCAAACCAGAGGATAAACTCATTAAAACTGTCCTTATTTGAGGAAGAAGAAAAAGCCCCAAGACTCCTTCCCTGATTTTTGCAGGGTTACGAGGAACCAAGGACAAAAACACAGCTTTGGAAACCAAGAAAATAATAGCAAGCTCCGTGCGGCGTGAAGATTCAAAAGTAAATAGAATAGGAAAAGTCGGCAGAGGCAAAAGTTAACTTAATATAAAATACTTGACCCCCAGGTAAAGCATTAAAATGCTGTTTTGGCAGCCAGAACTGATAGCAGAGTAGCTGAAAGGGCAGTTGCTTCAAAAATAAGACAAATACAATCCTAATCCCTTTTCCCTGCCACATACTGCAGATGAGTGAAACCCAAGGGGGAAATTCTTACTGCAGCAAATAGGTGCGAGTTCCAAGGAAAAATTAAGTCAACTTGACAATTTACAAATTTCCTTTTCAAGCATGAAAGGTAGATGGAAACAGAGGGTTATTTTTAAATCCAAACCATGACATTTTGTATCTGTTAATATCGCTGCCAAAGAATAAGAGACACGGGGAAAGGGCTCATAATCAACCGAAGCTTCATCTCACTGGAACGAAGCCAGGATGAAATAACTTTTGTCAGACAAGCAAGATTAGAAAATCTAATACTGGGAAGAGACAATTTTTTCTGCCTCCCATCCCGCATTGTGTGACCTCGCAGTTTAAGCCCAGCCATGGTGCTGCTGATTCAAACAAAGGGAAAAACCAATTCATCTGTGAATCTGTTAGAAGCATAGAAAAAATATACATTGTAATATTCCAGGGTAAAGGGAGTCCTTTGACAGCCTCTCTCTATTCCACCTGCCTTTATTCCTCCGTTTTGCAGGCACTGCTTGAGGCTGGTCCGTGCACCCAGAAGTAGACAATACTTAGGTGACCAAAGCCTGTCACCAGAATACCGGGGGAAGAAAGTACATGCAGAAATGAGTAAACCAAAACTACATAGGAACTTCTACACACCGGCTTGACTTACTGCCACTGCTAGGTGACTCCATGATTATTCTTAGTTATCTTAGCATGAGCTTTGAAATAGCCAGATTCCCTGGAACCATAAGTTCAAATTCCAGCAGTGGATCTTCCTTAGGCAGATAAACTGCAATTCATTCTGTTTACAGTGCAGTGATTTTTCAGGTCAAACTGTTATCCCGCTTCCCAGTTCTGTAGTACAATAGGATGTGTGTACCAGAAGTTATAGTTAGGTATGGATGAAAATGTTAGGGTTAGAATAAGATGCAGCCCAATTCCATCCCTTTCCTGAGCTTCAAAGAGTTTGCTCAACTTTCACATTCCATAGTCAGGAATGCCTTTCGGTGTACTGATGAGATGAACATGTGCAGCAGAAAGCTGCAAGGTTCTGGTCACCAACAGCTTCCCTGAATGCCAGCCAGTTCTTCAGTGTGAAAAGATGTCATGCAGCAGAGTAGAAATTTTTTGAAGGAAAGGAACCAACTTCTGAATGGTTGTAAAGGGATTCATATCTTTTATAGAATAAAGATGAGCTGAGATTTCAGAAGAGGTTGGATGGGTTAAGTGGCCTGCAGAATGGTTTTACTCCTTCTTTTTGAGATCACTGGCACAAGGGAACATTTCCAGGTAAATTGGCAATACGTAGACTCAAGACTAGAACTGAGGTGGGAGACTTTTTACATTACACAAAGCCTTGCTTGCAGAAGAGACCTGCAATTAAAATTCTGAGATGAGAACACCTCTAAAACTTATAAGTGTAGTTATTCATGGTTTACCATAAAACTGGGCAGACACATTTAGTAGAGTCCCACAAGCATCAGTCATGGGTCCAAAACTATTCAATATTTTCATTAATGACTTGGATAAAGGATATATGCTTATAAAATGTGTGGACGATACCAAAAGTGGGAGGGACTGTCAGCACTTTGGAGGACAGGATTAGAATTCAAAATAATCTTGCCAAATCAGGGAATTGGGCAGAAATAAAAAAGATGAAATTCAATAAAGACAAAAAGTGCAAAATAAAGTGCAAAATACTATACTTAGGAAGGAAAAATCAAAGGCGCAACTACAAAATGGGGAACAGCTAGCTAAGTGATATTGCTGCAGAAAAGGATCTGCAGATTATAGTGATCACAAAATGAACAGGAGTCAACAATGCGATGCAGTTGCAAAAAATGCTAATATCATTCTGGGGTGTACAAGAATGCTGTATGAAAGACACTGGATATGATTGACTGGCTCTATTCAGTAATGTAAGGCCTCAGCTGGAGTACTGTGTCTATTTCTGGGTGTTGCATGTTGGTAAAGATATGGATAAATTGAAGAAGTCCAGAGGAGAGAGGAAAAAAAGATCTATGTCTATATCTGTATCTATATCACAGTAAGAAAAGAAGAATGAGGGGAACCGGATAAGTCTTTGAACATGTTAAGGGCTGTTATAAAAAGGATGGTGATCAACTGTTTGAAATATTCACTGAAGGGAGGAGAAGAAGCAATGAGCTTAATCTGGAGCAAGAGAGATTTAAATCATGTATAAAGAAAACTTTTTGTTGACTATAAAGTAGTCAAGCTCTGGAATGCGCTTTCAAGGGAGGATGTGGAATTAAAACATCTTACAAACAGATTGGACAAAAAACTACCAGTGATAGTCTATGTTTGCTTGGTCCTGTGTCAAGAAAGGAGGCTGTACTTGATGATTTTTCAAAGTCCTTTCCAGGCCTATACCTCTATGACTCAATCACTTATTATTAAGAATCAGGGAGACAGACATTATTTCTGCTGTGCCTTCCATATTCCTGATTCTGGCTTCTGCAGCCACAGTGTCTCCAGACCCTACCAACCAGGTCAGCGAATTCTTCCTTTCCCTGTCATCAAGCAATACAACTCAGGCTCTTGGAGTCAAACGCTGTGTCTAGAAGTTCATGTGCTAACAGATTTTTGCCAAATGACCATTCTACATATACCTCTTGAGCTTCTTCCACACTTGGAGCGAGGGGTGGGGGAGAAGGAGAGAGATGGTTCCAAACTCAAGCAGTCATACTTGTACTAGCTCTGCTTGAGCTAGCAAAAATAAAGAATAGCTATGGTGGCATGGCCAGCAGTAAGGCCTAACAACCCTGAATGCCAACCCACTTAGACTGTGTGATTATGTTCTTGCGGCAGCCAGGCTGGGCTGCTGCTCACCATTCTCTCTGCTATCACACTTCTGCTACTATTTTTGCTTCACTAACTTTGATGAGATTAAGTACAAGTATTTTCTACAAGAGCTGGGTGTCACACCCCTACCTCCACATGTCAGGCAGTAAATGGCATATGTGGACAGAGAGAGACACCTTCCCTGACTGGAAATCCGCCCTGCAAGTGGGAGCTGGAACTCTGGCATGTATCTGCTCCATCCCCATATGGAAAAGACAAATATTTCTTAGGAATTAGTTTAGAAATACTCATAAAGCATTTGTTGTAAACCACACCATTTAAATTCACTGCAGTGAACACAGAATCAGAAGGGAAACAAACCAACTGCACTAGATTTTGTTTTTGATAAATGTGTACTGGTCCCCTTCATTCATATCCTGATTCTATCATTAAAACTTCTATAGTGCCTTTTATCTGGGTATCTCACCACAGAGAGATTTGTAACTCAAGTTGATTTTGGATCACAGGGGTTCTTGGAAAAACTCCACCTCTATCCCAGTTTTGACCTGAATCATTTCATGCCCCGGTGAATTTCACCCATGGGTAACAGGCCAGAACAGGGGCAATGCATCTGTAGGGCCAAATTTTCAGCTGGTATAAATTGCAATAGTTCAATTAATTTCACATCAGCTGAGGACCTGGCTTCTATGACTCAACTGATGCTGAAGTGTTGTATAAAACAAACAAGGAGTTCTGTGGCACTTAACAATTCACAAATGTATCTATTGCATGAGTTTTTGTGGGAGAAAATCCCACTTTGTCAGACACTTTAAAGATAGGGGAACTTAGAGAATGGAAGTAAATAAATGTAGGGAAGTGTAAATCATGGGATCAGGTCACACTAACAGCAAATTGGCCTTCTACAGGTGGGTAGGTATCATCCCTGTGAGTTTCACTTTGACTGCAGATTCACATAGACCACCCCCTATGAAATCATTCACATCAAAGGTATATGAGATCATTAACTGTCACTTTATAGGCTCCAGGCCATCCCAAAAAACCACAGGAGCCCTTGAAAGTTATTCAGACCTTACTTAAAATTCACATATCTTATTCCAAACCTCATTGAAGCTTGTGGACTTGACCCAAGTTTAGGGTTGTACGGTCTTGGTCTACACATGTTGTAAATGCTTTCTTTTAAGGATCCTGCCAAGAACTCAGAGCCTTGGGAAAGTTTTCTTGCACAGGAAAAGAGTTTCAATGCATCAAGAGATAGTTTCTTAATGGTGTTTAATTAACATATTACCATTTTTAGTTGATTCAAAATTAATGGTGTACACACAATTTAACCTTTAGTACTACAAATGTGCCTTTTTTTATTAAAATAATCAGGAGTTAAAAAGTGATGGAGAAAGTGAGTGATGTTTTCTTTGCTTATTTTGCTAATGATAATGGAGCAAGCAAATTTTTATTGGAAAATTCAGGCTTGTTGGAAACTTTCATTTTTCACATATTAACCACTCACTTTACTCAATGTATGTTAGTTAACAAGCAACATTTACACCATGGATAAATATGGACAGTTGCCCCAATGTGATTTACTTTTGGGGGGCAAAGGCAGGTATGTGTTCACATTCATTTCTGTCTCCTATTGAAATAACCCTCAGTTTATTTGGAATAGTTGTTCCCTTTTTTGGAATGGCTCAGGCCCCTGTCAGTTGAGTTTTATTGGTGCAGTAACACAGTCACATCTTCAAAGCACTCCATGATGTAAGCCCAGGACATCTAAAAGATCACTTAAAGGTCTGAGATGGAGTCTTTAACGGGCAACTATGCTTCTGTGGCATGATAGAAATTTTTGTCATTAGGATATGGGTCATCTGTGCAGGAGACAAGAACTTTAGCAAGGACTGATCTAATACTGTGGGAAAAATTCATCTGGGAACTAAACACCGTCAAAAACCTTCCAGTCCAAGTTCAACACACATCTTTTTGACTGACCTTCTCTAACGTAAATACACAGCAACAGTCTTAAAAAAAAAATGAACAAACAAAACATTTACAAACTTTCCAACACTAGACACTCCTCTACACATGCTTTTCCCCCTGGGGAGAGGATGAGAGAAAAAACAACTGGTGACAGACATGCTTAATTCACTACTAGTGGGTGCTCAGATAAAACAGTGATGAGCACAGTGTAAGAACCTATATAAAAGAGAACATAAAAGAGAATAGAAAATAAAAGTGTGGCAGCATGAAAAGAAATGAAAATAGATTTTTGGTTGTCTATACTGATAAATTCTATCCCATCCCAAGCCTAAAGTCTGGTCACAACGCTGAACCTGTTGGTACCTAGGCAGACAATTGTGCTTGAACAGAGCAATGCTATTTCCATTTTACAGAGGGGAACTGAAGTGCAGCGTGATTAATGACTTAATCCATAATCTGCTGAATTCAGTGCGTTTGTCCCCGTTGATTTCCAAGGGCTTTGAATCAGATCTTAAGTGAGCTGCCCCAAAGTCACTCAGGAAGTATGCAGAGAAGTTGGGAATTGAAGCCACTTCAGCTGTGTTACTACCAATGGCTTCACCACACCACCATCCATTCTCAGAGTACAGACCTCCAGTGCAGATAAAATGGCTGGTAGAGCAGATCCAGGAGCACTATTTAGTCTTATGTTTGACCTCCTCATTCTCTCTTCAAGCAATCTTCTCTCTCTTAGATCACTGCTGGACACTGGAAAGGGACTGCACCTTTCTTCTTTCCTTTTCAACTTTGATAATAGCAGAGAACAATATAGAATCCTTTTTACTACCAATGCCTGTTCATTTCTAGCCGTTAAACAGCCTCAAATCAGTTTGTAGAGGCTGTTTTCAGAAGTCTAGGCTTTCACCAGGTCTAAGAACGTGATCGATGCTGTTTCAATCTCAATTGTTCTAGTGTAGTGTGGTCATGAATTAAATGAAATGATTCTATTAAACCTCTTGCTACTCTTCACTAACACACAACTAGCTTTTTCTAGATCACTCAGAATGCATTTCTTCTTTGGGACACTCCAGGTACCAGTCACCAGAACACATTGCAATTAAATGGTTTAGAACTGCACTGTTGTGAATCTGAGGCAAACAGTGTCCTTAAATTAAATCACCATGGCCTCACTGAACTATTTGTGCTTAAATCAATTCACTCACAAACTTTTCAGTTCTCCAGTGTGGACCCATCTTAAATTATCTTAGCTCTTGCTGTTACAGTGTGATCTGATCCCCTGACTTACACTTCCCTGCATTTATTTCCTCCCATTCTGTAAGTTCCCCCATCTTCAAAGCATCTGATGAAGTGGGATTTTCTCCTATAAAAGTTCATGCAATAAATAAATTTGTTTATCTTTAACTACCACAGGACTTCTTGGGTACATCTATGTTGAATCCTTAGGTTGACTTAAGGAAGGTTAAGTTGACCTACAGACTTCTGTGCCCACATTGGGCTTTTATTAAGTCGAGTTAAGCGCTTCCTCAAGTTGATTTAATAACACCACCTCTTAAGGTCAACTTAATGCTTAAGTTGACCTTATTAAGTTGACGTAAGCCAATGTGGATGGGAAAAGTCCGTAAGTTGACCTAATTGGCCTCCAGCTACCCGCAAGACACCACTCCTCTGTCAAGCTCGCACCTGCCAGTGTGGACACAAGCAATCGACAGGAGTTTTTGATTTGGACTCTCTAAGTCAACTTAACAAGGTCGACTTTAAGTTGACTTAAAGTTGACCTTGTTGGGTCAACTTAACAGAGTCTTCAGTGTAGACATACCCAGTGTTCATTTAACTCCACCTACTATTAACTATAGGCATAGAACTGAAAGCTCAGCTAAACACTTAAATGCTGTTGAAATCTCATTTTCAAAATTGATGTAGCGCCTGATTTTCAAAGGGATGTAGACCCCTAATGATAAGTATTTAGGAGGCTTATCAGAGGTGCCTCAGGGCAGATTTCCAATTATATTTAGGTATTATGCCACTCTGCATTGCAAAGCATGAGTGATTTGGAAGCCTAAATCAAACTTACCAAAGTGACATAGGCTTTGAAGGAGATTTGGGCCTCTGAGCACCTAAGTCTCATTTGGAATTGGGACTTGGGTAGCTAAGTCACTTAAGAACAGAGTTTTAAAGGTATTTAGGTGCCTAAGGATGCAGTCAGTGCCTAGAGATTTTCACAAGTTCTCAGGTGGCTATCACTGAAATCCATGGGCTTTAGGTGCTTAGATGCTTTTGAAAATTCCACTAGGTGTCTATCTGCACCTTTAGGCACCTAAGTACCTTTAAAAACTGGCCCTTAGGTACTTTTAAAATGTTTATCTGAATACTGACATTGCCTTTAATCCATGGTGTTTTGCAAACATTGCCTATTTACCAAGAGCCTTGTGAGAGAAAGCTAGATTAGTAGTTTCTCTATTTTACAGATAGGAAATCTGAGGTCCAGAGAGTTTAGGGTCAGACAGTGAGTGGGTGACACAAGTGGATTTAGAACAAAAAAATCCCTTCTCTTAGTCCCTTGCTTCAGACAGTGCAGCCTCCCAGTTTTCAGCCTTCGACACAAGTCATTTCTCCCTTTCATCCCCAGGGTTCTCTACCTGAGTCCTAGCTGATGGTCCCAGAGAAAACTGTAGGGAAGACCCTACTGATCCTGATACTCTTTTCCCTTAAGGAGTATGACAAATCTTATTTGTCTGGAGTCCAAGGGATCAGAGGCACGCTGAGCAGTGGTACCTACTGAGGTAATATAAACTCTCATAGAAGACAGAAACACTCTGGCCACTGCAAAAACGCGAGAGCCATATGGTGACCTGCAACTAATTCATAGTGATCTAATGCCCCAGGATCAGATATGGGGGATTTTGACAAGGTACAGTGTTGTAATATTCTGTCTGATGAGCTTTGCCAGCCAGACCCTATGAAAATAAGAGAGATGATATCTTGACATGGAGCTCTGGGGGGAAGCTGTACAAACAGGGGAGACTCTCTTTTTAGCTGAACTATGCCAATAAGATTTAAACCAAGCTGCTCCATCAAGAGCAGTGGTTATCAAGCACTATGTCAGGACACACTACTGTGTCACGACACAGAGGTAAGTGTGTTGCCGAGAGCTGGAAAGACTAGCTAGCTTTGGCCTTGGAGAGTAGGCTGGTGTGTCCCATAGGGTCACGACACGACACCAAGTGTGTCGCTACTCGCATAAGCTTGAGAACCACTGATCTAAAGTCTAAGATAAAAGAGAACTAGGACAAGTGAAGGGGGGGAATTTCCAGATAACAAGTCTTCCATTTACAAATTGACATTTTAGGAGCGCTTTTATTGTGCGATACCCATTTCCCTGCTGATTGTGAGCTTTCTAAATTAAGGCATGGAAACTCAGTAGTGAGCTACAAAATGATGAGCTTTGCTGGTTACATCAGTGGTAAATGAGTAACCACGCAGCATTCAATAAACCTCAAAAGTCCTGCCCAACTATGCCTTGAGAGTCTACAAAGGCGGACCTGTGTTAGCCTACTTCAGAAAAACAAACAAGGAGTCCTGTGGCACTTCTAAAGGCTAACAAATTTATTTATTACATGAGCTTAAATAAATTTGTTAGCCTTTAGAAGTGCCATAGGACTCCTTGTTTGTTTTGAGAGTTGACTGCTTGCTTCAAAGTATTAGTATGGGATAAGATCTTGGCCCTAGGATAGTATATTATTTTTATGAACATTAATAAAATAAAGCCAAATTATGACACCCTTCCTCACAGTGAAGAATGTCTTACATCACAAATAGTCTTACTGGAGAAAACAGGACCACTTGTGTAATAAAGTGCTACTTTGTGTAAGTTTATCAGAATCTGAACCCTGATATTTTTTACTATGGGAATCAGGCTTGATAAGTGAATACAAATTACTCGTTCTGATCCAGTCCTTGTTAGTAGTAATAAAAAGACATCACTAGATGACAGCTGTTCAGACATGAGCTAATGAGGGGGCTCATAACTTCTAATGAACCTCACATAAAAAAGCACCACTGTAATTTGGCTTCCATTTTGACAGTCTCAGGACAGAAGCTGCAGCTTCAACGAGGATGGTGACAACCAACGATTAGTCCCTCTAGAGTAGGACTGAGACATGTGAGTGGGGTACAGAAGAAAGTTAGTGCCTCTACTACTCGTGGTCCACCTGTTCGTGGATAAACAGTTCTGCATTCTCCACGGCTGTAAACGCAGCTCTTTTCCCAAGGACAGAACTTGTCATCAGGATGTTTGACAAAAAATCCCCCACAATATTGGTTCACTTGATTAAGCTTAAACCATTTATTCGTTGGGGAACACAGCAAACCCTGAGACTATAATTAAAATATGTTAATCTACACTGGGCATTTACCCATGTATAAATGCCTTCATTTGGCACACACTTCCCACAATCTTCTTCTGAGATTTGAAGCTGATTTCAGAACCTCACTACTTTTCCTTTTGACATTTCAGATCTTACTTTCAAGCCAAAAAAAAAAAAAAAAAAGACCCTGGTAATTTGGACACTTGTTTTCTTTAAGTTTTGTGAATCAAATTTATAGTTCACTTCACTGAAGAGTGGCAAGGAGGGAGGCGGCAAAATGTTGCAGCCGAGTTATGTGTTCATTAGAGCCAGAGGAGGGAGAAATGAAGTTGGCTTCTAGTTTTGCTTATGTTGTTAGAAGAGACTATGAGGCCGCAGTTCTGGAACAGGTTTCTTATTTCTTTGAAAGCATGCTGTTTGATAGACTGTCATTTGTCCCCTCCTTTCAGAAGAGCCAGCTGGCTGTTAAGTGCTAAAGCCAGTGACTTGCATGTGTTTTTCTGACATTTAACAAATGGGAACAGCTTGCAAATCTGCATTAACTCACTCCGTCTCACAAATAATCATCGGCTATGCGGTGTAGACATTCAGAACATTAGCACAAACACAAAAGGGAGCGGGAGTCTGTGGGAAAAACAAGTTGGCAAATAAATGATGTTTTACTAAGGGACGGATATAACATTTCTGTTCAGATGGAAGGTTCTGATGTAGATCTTGAAGGGGGGGAAAAAAGCTGCTGCTAAGAGAGCTAAATCTTCCCTTTAGAACCATATGGGAGACTACCAGAACTGCTACGGAAATGAAGGATTCTCTCAACTGCAACTCCAAAATGTTGATTGGTGGAACATATTTATATTGCAAACAGTCCTTCAGATACTCTGGGCACCAGAGAGAAATCTGAGAGACACACAGCAAATAGATCCAAGACTGTTTTTTCATTATTCCTTCTATGCAGGAACAAATGTACCTCCTCAAATTTCTGTCTCTCTTTTGGAATTTATTTAGAACTTATCAATGTAATATCTAAGCAGGGGTGTGATTAAGCCAAAAAAAGTATGTTCCTCACACTTCAGTACCAGTTCAATGCTATTATCATTTCAGGGAAAATAAGTTCCAAAGGGGTAGCTTTCTTAGTCTGGTACAGAAAAAAAAAAAAAAAAAGAAAACACCAAGGAGTCCTGTGGCAGTTTCAAAGACTAAGAAGTTTATTTATCACATGAATTTTCATGTGAGAAATTCCCACATCTGATAAAGTGGGATTTTCTTCCATGAAAGCTCATGTGATAAATAAATTTGTTAGTCTTTAAAAGTGCCACAAGACTCCTTGGCTGTGTTCACACACAGGGGGTTATTTTGATATAAGTTGTTTCAAAACAACTTATATCAAAATAACACCTTATTTCAAAATAACTTAAGCCGAATTAGCAAAAAGTTACTTTGAAATAAGGAAAAAGGTGGGAAACGAAATAGCAAGTTCACAGTGTGAATATGCTATTTTGCTTGGGGAGGGGACTGCAGGCACCCGGGGGGTTCAGCACAGCCCAGCGCTGATCCCCGCCGGTGCCTGCAGCCCGGCTCTGCCGGCCAGGGGACACCCCTCGGCACCCTGGCCAGGGTGCTGAGGGTTCCCTGACCAGGGTGCTGAGGGCGCAGTCCTTCAAATGTTGTTTTGGAACACCTTGTTCTGAAATAACATGTTCACACACATTGTTTCGAAACAACGATTTCGAAACAAGGTTGTTTTGCCCCCCAAATGGGGTTTAACTTGTTTCGAAACAACACAGTTGTTTCAAAACAACGGGTTCCCGTTGTATCGAAACAACTGTGCATCATGTGAACATGCTTTTTTTTGTTTCGAAACAACCTTGTTGTTTCGAAACAAAAATGCTGTGTGAACACAGACCTTGTTTGTTTTTCAGGGAAAATAGTTCTTCTACTGATTTAGACTGGAGAATGGGATTTCACAGTGGGGGTGAGGTGCCTAATTCCCTTAGGGTCATTTGATAATACCAACCAGAGTCCTTAGACAGCTAGATGAAGATCAAACAGACATTTCACTGTAAATTCTGTCTTTTTGCTCACCATCAGGGATTAAGACCAAGTCCTCCAGATCAAAGAGCATTTGTGACCCTTTGAGCTAAAGAACTTAGTCCCCAAACAGCAGAGGTGGGCTCATAATGCTTGTGGCTCAGGTACAGAAAACGACAGTGATGGGGTAGGCTTACCCTGCACTAAAGGGTAAGTCCCACCCATTAAGCCATGCTGAGCATGCTTCAGCGGATGCCCTGGTATATAAGGGAGCAGCCCAGCTAAGTCAGGGCTGACCAGCAAGGAGGAAAGATGTGCATTGGAGGCTCCTGGCCAGGAGTTGCATCAGTCCACACCAGGTAGAAGAAGTAATTCCAGAGGCCCCACTGAGGAGCAGGACATCTCTGTCAGCTACCCCAAGCCAGGTGCTCAAGCAGACTCCAGGACCCCCAGGAGATGTGGATGGTGACTGCTGCTACACGTAGGTAAGAAGTACCCCAGGGAGTCTGAATGGTAGAAGGGGGTGATGTGGTGCCAGAGCCAGTTTGTTTTGATGTGATGACTTGGTGCCATATCCCTGGCACTGACAGGACCAGGGGCTGGGACTCAGTGGAGTGGGAGGGCCTGAGTCCCCGTACGTGGGCACCATGCCCCTTAAAGGATACATCCCCCCACCACCTTTGTAATTGACTTTGCCTGCTGGGTTGCATTGCCGTGGTCCCAGGGCTTTTCACTGACTCTGGTCACTAGGCCGTAACTGCCCTGACAACAGAGACAATTGGTGGGGTCATGTCAGGGTCCCAGTAACTCAGGAGGAGTTCTGGAGACCAGTCAAGGCTGCTGAGGTGCCCATTCCTCTGACACCGCTTGGGTTTTGCCCAGCAGGGGTGACAGGGTGGGCTTACCACATGACAAGGGCACACAGGTCATGTTGAACTGAGTGATGGACTTGGATGGAGGAAAGTGATGTCAGACATCTACAGTCCCCAGCAGTTCTGGGTGACCCGTCACTTCGTATCATTTGTCATCAGTTACCATGTGGTATTCAACCTGAAATCTCAAGAACTAAGAGGCAGAATGAGCCTCTCTACTAGGGATAGATAGGAAATAGTTTTCCTATCATCTAAGAATTCTCAAGATTTCTTAAAAAAAAAAAATCACCATCCTGACTCAGGACATATACTCGAAATCTCAAAATGTTTAATTAACTGGCACACCAAAATAAACTTGTTTGGAGGATCACGGCCTTTCCTTTCAATATTTGTTAAACATTTTGTTTCAATTTCAACCTTTCCCTCTCCTTTTAAACCTTTCTAAAAAATATGTTATATTACAAAATAAAAAGCATCAGTTTTTCAGTTTGCAAATTTTATTCTGGAAATTTCAAAACTGTGCTTTTCTATGTTTTGTCAAGTCCAGATAGTTATCAAAACTGAGTCCTTCTCACAAACAGTTTTGGGGTTTGATAAATTGGCATTTTTCAGAAAAAAATAAATTCCCAACCAGCTTCTTCTTGAGATGAAGAACATAGACTCTCTAGATAGGACCCATAGCAGATTCATCTCTTCAGATGTGTAACAAACCCTGACCAATGGGTTACAAGAGAACTGATTTACAGCTCTGCAATATCAGTAGTTACACCATTAGTAAAGCAACACAAAGCTGGCATTGGTGAGTGGAATATAAGACCCATTATGTGGGTTTGGGAAAGCTCTTGACAGATTTTAGTTCCATTAACAATTGCTTAACGCTGTTGACAGATATAATCCTGCCATGTGTTTATGGTAATTTAAAAGGAAGATGTATCTATGTTGCTACAACCAGCATGCTGAAATTTCAGGCAATAATAAGCATTTTTTGGTGTGAATACAATACATTCAAAATATACAACATGTTTATTTAACCAAGAGATGACTGTCTCTATATTCCATTACCACAGCTCTCTCCCCTATTAATTATGTTTTTTTTTAAATATATTCTCTGAATATATATTTTTAAATGGTGTCAGTCAAGAAACAGAATCTATTTTGTCCCTTATCTTCCATTATGCACCAAAGTAAAAATATAGCAAACTAACATTAATATCATGAATATGCAGAAGTCATCAGACTAGCCTGATTGCCATCACTGAGACTTCTTTGACTAAACAATGCTCATGCAAGAAAGGGTTTTCAAGCATTGGGTCTATTCTTTGGATAAGCCTCCTACTTTTTGGAGGCCTATTCAGATCAGAGCTAACTTCTCAACGTTTTGAGGCTAGCCCTACACAAGGTAATAGGAGATATCCCAGAATTTACCTCAGTCTAGTAGAAGAGGCTATGTAAGTCTAAAAATACTATCTGTGGATGACACTTTGTAGTCAGTCTCTCACCTTTAAATGTCAAGATCTTGCCTAAGCGCTCAAGAAGTTTTTGTTTTCTCTACGTATAAAGGTTGCCAAAGGCAAAGATTATTTTCTTGGGGCAAAACCAAATCACCCATGTGTTTCTCAAGGTCCCATTTTCTGTCGACAGTCAAAGTCATCTAGAGGAGAGATGCCTCAGATAGATGGTTTTAATTTTGGCTCATCTAAGCATAGCCTACTCCCCCTATGAGTGCAACTAAACAATCAGCACCTGGAATGGAAAGAGAGAGAGGAGTGTCTAAAACATGTGGATCCCTGTGAAGACATGTCTATGGTTAAATAAAGCACTTTACATTGCTGTACACATAAGCTACTTCAGTTAAATGGAAGCCCAGCTCAAAGGGATTGATGCAAACCTCTCCAACTCTTCCCTATTCACCAGAAATCACTGAGTCACATTCTCCAGCACTGAACTGTCACACTGGAAACAGCTCACTTGGTACAGACCATACTCAAAAGGACATTCAGACTTAATGTGGCTAATTGAATGATTGTTACATTCTTCCCCTGGCATCCCAGCAGAGGACCAGAGCTTGTTGACTTACCAGCGATGAACATAGCATGTAGTAACATTGTGTTTGAGTGAATCAGTACAACTCAGACTGCAGAACTGGGCACAGAGACAGCAGCAAAGCTAATTGCCGATTGATTCACACACCCATATTTGTCATCACTTAAATATTTTTAAATGTGTCTGTGACTGCTCTGGGCTAAAGATTCAACATCTGTGTCAAGCAAATTATCTTATATACCCAGCTCTGTTTTTTTTTTTTTAATTTATTTTATTTTATTTTATTTTATTTTTTGATTAATTTCAGAATCTTTAGTCTACTAGTTAAAACCATCCGGGCATTTCAATCTGCTATAGGAAGTTCAAGACCATGGATGATAAATTACATGCACATTTCTAATTACTTTGTCATCTGTTTTCCCCTACATACTGGGCAATTTCAGCAAAAGCTTAAGTAGGGAACTTGAGTCGCAGTTCCCTAGCACATATGAACTGTACTGTGCTTGTATCTCTGAAATGTAAGATTTACCATTCTCTCTGCAACCTGTACATCCCTTTGTACTCTCTACATTTCTTTCACTCTCCTTCTCTTTTTCAATATCTCTGCAAACCAGATTTCACCCTGAAAATAATGCCCACTTATAATAAATAAATTTAACAATAATGCATTATGGGAACGATGCAAGATTTTCTTGCCTTTTTTCCCAATAAAATACAGCTCTCACATCTAAAGAATGTGCTTTTAAAAAAAATTAAGTGTTGAAGTGGGAAAAATTGCATGTTTCTTCAGTTTTCTTGCTCTTAGTGTATTCTGTGCAGTGAACAATGAGTACATGATTTATTATTGTCCTGGAACAATATCTTCAAAGTCTTCCCTGTAATTCTCCTCCCACCCTTCATCCCCATTCTTCACATGCATAGACATTTCTTGTCAAAAGTGGTGTCCAGGGAAGATCATAAATCAAATTAATCCCTGGTGTAATTCCACCAAAATTGGGAGTCTTGCCACCATGGATGAAATTGCCCCCTACAAAATTGGGCTCAGAGTAATGATTAGTTATAAAAAATTAAGTCTGGCCCCTGTCGGAAGTCCAAAATGCAGTCTCCAAGAGGCAGAGATGTTGCAAATAAAAATGATATTAAATTTAATCTGAGAAGATGGAAAGAAATGTTTCAGGTTTGGGTCAGGAATGGATCAAGCCATCCAATTCTGAAGAGACCAGAATACTCCCTGATGGGACTTGAGTGGAACTGAAAACAGGGTTTATTTATGAAAGCACTGATCCCAACATGGCTGTGAGAGGAGGAATTCTGCTGGGTTGTCGATCCTCCTGTGCCACTGATGCTTTGGGCATGCACCTTAACCCCTTAGTGCCTCAGACTGCACATCTGTTTAACGGGTATAGTTGTCGTATGTCTTTAAAATGTGCCTATCATAGTCTGGGCCCACCATGTGTTGTCTGTATAAAATACTGGTTATGAAAACTGGCCAACAATGAGCTCCAGACTTCTCTCCAGACAGAAAATGTCTCTCCTTTCCAGCTGCCAGCTACACAAAAAAGCCAGATGGCAAAATTCATTTATTTGCATAGGGCTCACACAAAGGCCTATGAAACATTCAAATCCAACTTCAGAGGCAAAGTGGTACATACATGCATAAGGTCTGAACAGGGGTTAATTTTACCCTAAGTAAAGGAACCCAATAGCATGCTCTGAAAGTTAACAAAGGTGGACTTTCTCCACCCTACTGAAGTAAAATTTCCATCTGTGGGGAATCTGAGAGCTTTCAGCACAAGATTTGTCCCTAAATTGAAACATTGTGGCCAACAACCAAAATATTTCAGTTTTGAAATAACACCATGATGTCTTATGAGAGTTGTAGTTGAAGTGCTTCCTACTTCATTCTCCTCTAGAGGCCAAGATCCCTGGTCATACTATATTTCTTCATGATGCTCCATTATGTTGAGGGGGGATAGTGCATAAGGGCACTCACATGGATATGGTGCATTATGGGAGAGCAAGTCTGACTGGAGAGTCCAGTTCATAGAGGAGAATGGGAAAATGAGGTACCTCCTCAGCTACAATTCCCAAATGTCACAATAGAATCATCTGAAGGTCCAAATCATTCAGTTTTCAGATGTTTATTTTTTCACAAAAATTGTAAATGTTCCATGAACAAAACAAACAAAACAAACAAACAAACAAAAAACAAGTGAACAAACAATTTATTCCACTGAAAAGAAAGTTTTGAGGGAGAATTTTTGACTGGCCCTAAAAAGGACAGTTGTGAAGGGGCAAAATGAATTCGTGTGCACAAAGGGAAAGATTCCTACTGAGTTCAAAAAGCTTTGGATCAGGCCAAAATGCACTGAGATCCTAGGTAAGGTGTGTCATAGGAAAACAGAGAGTTATTAAGGAAAATATAGAGCCTCTGAGGCAAATCTCTTCTTTACCAAAAATATTCCATGCACAAGCAACAGAACAATTCCTATCAACATGCAGAATTTGGCAGATTGTATAACATTTCTAATGATTCCTTCTCAACTTTAGATGTAATTCATGACTAAATGTAGTTATTCATATTTGTAATTTTTAAAAAAAGGTGTTTTCGTCTTTTGTTTTCAATGTATCATACTGTTCTTTTTTTAGTTCTGGATAGTTGACTATAACAAGCTAGTATTTTTGAGTGCATGGAACTCTTGTCATCTGATTTTACTGAAGCAAATAGTTTGAGAAGCTTCAAAGGAGTGGATGTTTGTGTTAAGAAGAACAGCACCAGCAATTACATTACAGAGGCTAAAAAATTCAAAGGGATATTGATCCCCATTCTTCAGGGCACAAGCTGATTAGCAGCAAGGGTCAGGAGGAAATTTCCATCAAGGGAGATTGCACAATAAATTCCACTGTAGGAGGGCTAGAGTGGGTCTAGTGAAGAATCTCGTATCCCCCACTTGTTACAAAACTACAGTTGGCTCACATACCATTGTTCCCTTCTAGCGTAACCATTTGTATCAGAAATGAGCCTAAATCAAATACTCAGAAAATGTGGGAGGGTGGTAAGATACAGACGAATCTGATTTGCCTCTTGATTCAAATACCCACAAATTTAGGGCTGCATGCAAAATCAAGATATTGCGGCTAGAACATATATTCTAATGTCAAATAAAGTAGATGTTCAATGCAGTATGTTTTGTGCATTTGGAAGTCTCCTTCTATTTGGAAATGAACATCTTGCCTAAAATTAAGCTGAAAGTCCAAAAGAACAGTGTATTCTCCCCAGAAAGCATGAAGAATTATACAGCAGGAGGTAGTAGCATTATTTGAGTATGAGAAACACAGGGGAGGGGATTTCTGGCCCAAAAATGTGATTCAAACTAAAAAGAGCTGATAGAAGATCTACCCGGGTAAGATATATTAAAAAAAGGGAGTTATTGTATTTTCTGAAATCATCAAAGTGATAAAGTAACTGATCACACAGAACTAGTGCTGGAGCTGCATCCAGCTCTACTGTATGAGTAAACAGAGTCCTGTGGCTCATACCGGGGGCTATAAATTTAAGCTTAGTATTTCAGGTCTATATCTAAACAGTGACAGAGACCCATATCTCCTGATTCATCCAGAAAGAATGCATCATCTTTTTGTACCAATCTAATCAGGAACACTTTTGCCATGTCCATTTTTCTTTTTAAGTCAAAACAGGCACGGAAGAGATTAAGTCATTTCCACCACCTTCCACCTCAATTTGGGGAGTGAGGGAGATGGGGGTTAGAAACAAACCAGTCTTGACTCAACATGAAGACACAGTCTACGCGACTCAGTGTTTTGCTGCAGTTCATTCCAACTCTGTGCTTCAACTACCATCTACTGGCTGGAGATATATTTGCATTCATGGCCTGGGTGTTTAGATTCAGACTTTTTCACCTTTCAGCAACAAAGAAACATGTCACTCCTCCCTCCCCAATTAAAGATCATAAAATAGCAACTTTTCTTTTCCCTGTTGATTTTTCAGTATTAGATATTTTTCCCATTTGTTCTCTACAGGCAAAAATAAATATCTAAATAGTTTTTAAATGCCCAGGCACAGTTGTTTTGCAATAGTCATACATGTTTTCAGCATTATGAAGTAGAGTGAAGCTGGATTGTGGAAATTTCAGATTCATCACTTATTCTTTTCACAGCAACGGAAAGAGATGCCAAGGCAGGATCCTTCCCTGCCTCATATATTCCAATCTATTCTGCTCGTATTCCATTTCTTTCAATGACATTGAATCCATTACTTTGCGGATATGAGTTTGAGGACACGAATTTCAGATTTTGCTCATTCATTTGTGAAGCTATTACAGCATCTGTCAATCTGTTGTTATAGGGTGGCCATCATTATAGTATCAGATCACGTGATCACGGGGTGATACGTTCCAAAGGGGCAGCCATGTTAGTCTCGTTCAGTAAAACAAACAAGGAGTCCTGTGGCACTTAAAGACTAATAGATTTATTTATTAAATTAGTTAGTCTGTAAGTCTTTACATGACACACGACTCCTTGTTTGTTTGAGTGATGAGGTGTCCCTTTTCTTTTTATTGTCCCATTTTCTCCTTCAGTGGACACTGGGTCAAATGCATCCAAGGTATAAATCTACTGAAGTCAGGGATGACTGTGACCCACTGTTTTCCATGTTGGATCACCACTGTTCTGCTCTGTATTAGAAAGACTGTTCCTTCCTCCATATACAGTTCCATAAATGCATGTCTTACCCTGACTTGTGGAAAATTTCACCTGGGATATTTTATGGAGGACTTTCTGTCAAAATCATATCTTAGCCAAACATTGCATAATTGATACGTTCTGATAGGTAGTCATGTCAGTCTAGTTCAGCAAAACAAACAAGGAGTCTTGTGGCACTTTTAAAGACTACTAAATGTATTTATTGCATGAATGTGTAACTGGTACATCTGACGTCTCTAATAGTAGGGAATTGCCCAGTTTTAAAGTTATCGTAATGCCAATGAAAGAAACAAGACTGAGATCCATATCCTAGAAGTCTTTTTTTTTAATCTATTTAGCAAACTAGGCAGTACAGTGTATATTTCCATAGTTTTATTATCCCACCATTGTACTTCAGTGATGACCTAAAGGGACCACCTCTAGAAGTAATAGGTAATATGGCCCGTTTAAGTCTCTCCTCTGAATGGTTGCCAGTTGGGATCGTGTTATTTGGCCTGGGAGAAGCAACTCATTTACACAGATCATCCAGCCACCTGACAGTGATTTTCACTTGTGATTGCTACTTCTAGAACATTCAGCCTGACCTTTTATGTCTTATGTCTTGACTCCATGTCTTCCTTCCCCCATGCTCTTCAGCAATACTTGTCACCCTGAAGCTTTCCCTCATTAGATTTCATTAAAACAAGATAAACTAACCAAAACAAGAGATTCCATGTAATACGATCTTGCTAATTTATCTTGTGCCTTTTCCTAGGACTTTGTCTTGTCCTATCTCCTGTATCTTTTAAGATATTTGGTATAGGGACCTTCACCTGGACCCTCTTTTACATTGAGTCTTCTGGCCCATGACACAAAAAGCAGCGTAGAAAATAAGCAGAATGGCCTTTAACACCTACTCTGAGCACATGTAAATTATTAACTATGCTACAAAGGAGAGGAAAATTGAGCCCCTTGTTTTTAATGTCTTTGTACAGTCAAGTGTATGCATCCCTATGACGTGAAAGACAGAGGTACAAAAATAATAATATGATTTAATGAGCAACAGTTCTTGAGCCTGGATCTTGGATCTTAAAGACGAAATTCACCCCCATGCAGAAGCAAGCAAAGGTCTCTGCACTACTTACATTTCCCTGGGGGCTTACACGGAACTTCCGCACTGCACAGGCATTGAATTGACCTTCAGAATGGGGTGATTTTCGCTCTACAGTGCTTAGTTGCAGAAATGTGTTTTAGAAGTGTGAACATCTGATAACCTTTGAGAATTTTACTACTAATTTTACTAGTCAGGGTTTTACCTTTTCAGAGGAGAAATCAACCAACTATAAACACCTGGATTGACTGCGATCTCAGAATTGCATGGGTCTATTTGTTCTAAGGAATAGTTAGGCCATTAAATTACAAAGCCTTCCTGTGTTTGTCCAGATAAATAAGGACGCTTCCAAATTGATTATCCATTGTTTGGAGGTAATGATACGAAATAAACTATCCGCTCTGGGTAGCTTAACAGAAAATGTGCTTTAGTGCACAGAGATGCAATACCTTTCGGAATAAGTACAGGAACTTCTTATTAGTGCAGTTGTAGAACAGAACTCAGCATTTTCACACATAAAAAGATGCCTCCTCCTTTGACTGTGCCCCAGACTGGCCCAGTATTCACAGTCCCACTTATGGTGCCACAGTTTCCAACAGGGTGAGATTGGAGAGCAAAATTTTATTGAGGTGGTACCTTTCCCTAGTTAAACAGCATGACACTGATGACATTTAAATAAACACTGGAGAGGGCATGAACCAAGAGATATAATTTGTGGCCTTGCTCAAATTTAAGGAGCTCCATTTTCCTCCGCTGAAGTCACATGGAGTTTTCAAAGGGGCCAGGATTTCACTCAAATGGTTTATGGGTAGCCCGGGGGAGACTGTTGGCTATCTAGTGAGGATGGAAGTTCAAAGAGAGGAACATATCAGCAAGCCTGAAGTAGGGATGTGTTTGAGACATGATATCCTGATGAAAAGTTCATGTAGCGTTTGATTCTGCAAACCCTGCTCAGGCTGAATAGCTCCATATTCAGCAAATAATCCTGTTTAAATCACAGTGATGGAATAAAAATACTTGCTGAGTGGGGTGCTGCTCAAAGGATAAAATGTACCAATGGACAGATAGTCTAGTTCTATTTAAGCACTTCTGAAACCATTGAGACTTAAATGAGATATAAATCCTTACTCAGGCATTCTGTTCCAGTACAATTTTTATTCCACGAGCAAGGAAGGATGATCCAGTGCCTAGCACGCTAGCCTAAAATTTAGAAGAGCCTGGTTCAAATCCCTGTTTTATCACAGCCTTGTTATCTTGGGCAAGTTACCTAGGCCACATCTACCCTATAAATCTGCACAGGTATAATTATGTCACTCAGGGGTGTGAAAAATCCATGTCTGAGCCATACAATGATGCTGACCTAACCCCCAGTGTAGACACTGCTATGTCGAAATCAGGGTTTCTCTTATCAACATAGCTACCACCTTTCATGGCAGTAGATTAACTACGCTGATGGGAGAAGCTCCCCCATCAGCATAATAGTGTCTTCACTAAATGTAAACCAGCCCTGAACCTTTATGTGCTTCCGTTTCCCATCTGTAAAATGCAGACAATGGCACCTCATAGTGGGGTTGCGAGGCAAAATCCATTCAGAGTTCTGAGATGCTCAACTTCTACAATAATAAGAGTCATGTAAGAAGTGCATAACTAAACAAGATAGTCAATAAGGATGGTGAAATCTGATCCTATATTAGGATTGCAAAGTTCAGATCAAGGCCTAAATTAACTCTGTAGTCTCTCTCTGCTAAAACCACCCACAATTAGTGCTAGAGAGTGCCACTTTTCACGAGGATTTTTTACAGAGCATCCCGGACAGGCCCATGGCAACATTTTTGGTGCCAGAAATGAGCAGGGATTTATTCCTTAGAAAGAGATGAATCTTTTAATTGAACTGTATTTCAATATTCCTAAAACTTTTTTTCCCATTAGTGACATAGCTTAATTGCTGCATAATCAAAAAAGAAGAGTAGCAAATACCTGCCTGACTTAACCACATTAACAGCATGGTGCACAATATAACTTAACAGTCCAGTGAACTGTCAGTGGCAGAAGTAATTGGAAATTGGTGGGATAGTCCTTTGTGTGATGGGGTAGGAGTTTTTCATGCCTGATTTTAATAGGCAAATAGCTCTCAGGGCAGCTTCATGTGCTGTCGTTAGTTTGCAAAGATCCTTCATAATGTAGAAAAGTTAAGATAGCAAAAAAATTTTCCAATTACATGTTTAATGACTTGGCATTTGTAGTAATGCTATCTAGCACTAATTCACCTGTTAGAGAACAGTCTATCTTTTAGCCCCTGGGGTTAATAGAGAGCAAAAGCCTGTTCTTATCAGAGGGTGAAAGAAAAGTGATTAAATTTTCCAAGAAAGAAAGAAAGAGAATTTATTGTGAGTTTTTTTTACCTGTTCTCTCAGACTAGCAGTCTATTTATTAAATATAGCTTGTTGGGAAAAGTTTTATATTCACACTAACTCCTGTTATGGAATAGCTGTTTAATTGGCACTCGCATACAAAAGGATGTGACCCCATATAAGAATCTTGATGGATGGGCTAAATTCTGACCTCACATGGATGCTCATAACTTTCAATTAAATCAGTGGAAGATGCCCACGTATATCTAAGAGCAGAATTTGCCCCCCCACTACCACGAAATTATAACACGCACAAATACCCACACTCACCTATATGATCTTCTGTTATAGGCTTTATTGTGCTTGAGATTTTCCCCAGTGCAGAAGGCCAGCACAAGGCATATGAACCATGCAAGCACCATTTTAAAGATTTAAGTGGTATATGGTACAAAATCATAGAAATGTAGAAATGGAAAGGACCTCGATAAGTCCTCTAAACCAGAGTCAGAAATAAATATTATTGAGACCAGAGTTTCTCAGCGACTGCTCTGTGGACCAGCTCTGGTCCCTGACAGAGTTCATGAAGGCAGCAAAAAAGGTTAAGAAAAACAGATCTGGACCATCCCTGACGTGTGTCCTCATGCTAAGACTGGGAAACTTGGCTTAGATTAAACTATTTCAGTCCTCAGAAGACTAAACGATTGTGTGCTAGTAGGAGAGAACAGGAGAGACCAAAAAGAGATCAAGGTGCCACCAATGGCTGAAACTCCTGTCATGGAAGGGAACTGATTAGGTGAGTCAAGGCCAGTACAAGACAAAAGGCAACAAAGAGAGACAGACAGAAAGACGGGGCAGCATAATGAGATAACATCTGTCAGAATGATCGGCATGGCTATCCATGCACCAGCAGCCTAACCCCTGTAGCTCCATTTCTCCCATCTGTGAAATGGAAACAATAAAATTTTATAGTGCCTGCTCCTGGGCAATTGTGAGGCTTAATGAATAAATATGTTTAGAGTGCCTGGTGGCAATCGGATGACATGCCACGTATTATTTACAGTACCGATCAGCCCAAACCACTGACCCTTTGGATGCTCACCTGTCACAGTCCTTGGTTTTGGAGGGAAAGGGGGAGCAAGAAAAAGTTAAAATCTATTCATATAAAGCTGCCACTGCCTTCTGTAATTTAGCTGAAGGCTACGTGCCCTTATTCCTGCTGCATGGAGCATTTCCTTTAGCGCATCTGACGAGTTTTCAAGGTGCTTCAGCACATCCTGTAGGGAAAGCAAATCGTCATCAAAATTGAAAATTCTGAATCTGTTTTCTTTTCCCCCTCAAGGTCCTTGGGGCTCTTGAAATGCTAAGTAGGAAACCAGGCTCAACACATGCATAAGAGATTTTCATATTTTAGAAGACAGATAGAATGGCAGCCAGCAGCAGCAGTGACTCCAAGGAGCATGCCTTCAAAAAGGCAGCAGCAGGAAAGTTTACTGCTTCTTCAGCTGACGTGTTATTTCAGCCAATGCTCTGTTCGCTGAAAGGCAGATCGCCTGGGGTTAGAGAATGACCCTGCCCCATGGCATTGTTATTAGTATTATTTTTAAAAGTGCAGAATTACATTTAGATGCAAGCTGTCTCCTTAACGATGGCTCAGCCTTTTGTGCAAATATAAAGTCTGATTGATGGGACATGGGGATAGGAAAGGAGAATGGAGAAAACAAGTTTATGAATTTGACATAAGATTTGAATAGCGGCAGGAGCTCCGCCAGTCTCCTTAGGCATAAAATTGGACTGGAGGAATAGATGAGCTGCACGTGCTGATGTTCCAGCACTCCTGTTTTCATTATGCCTCTACTTATTCTGTAAGTACACTACTGAACTTGCAAAATCTGGCAGGGGCTTTTTCTTTTCTGACAGATACTGTGGCATAAGGAAAAACTGAAACCTGATAATTTTGGACCGGAGTCTCAGGGGGTGAAAATGGGCATAGTCAAGTAACTTGAATGGACTTACACCAGCTGAGGATCTGGCCCTGTATTTTTGCTGTGCTGTCACATTTTTTTTTTCACTAGGCCTAGTTTTGACATTTCATGTTTCCTATTTTTATTTCACCATCTTTGTTTTGGGAATAGCAGGGCTGATCCAATAAATAGCATTAGAGCAGTAAAGTTAATGGGCCAAACTTACCGCTAGTGGAAGTTGACCATGTTCAAGTCAAACAGGAATGAATGAGATTGGCAAGCGAGGCACTCCAAGGATGATTGTTACAGTAAGTTGATTCTGTAAGCCCGGAGCCATGTTGTCATTCCAGTGAAACATAAATAATGCTGAATCCTGCAAGATGCAAAGCACTCAGCGCTCACTGATGTCAATGGGAATTGAAGGTGCTCAGTATTTTTGGCTGTGTTCCCACACAGGGGGTTATTTCGATACGGTTGTTTTTGAAACAACCGTATCGAAATAACACCTTATTTCAAAATAACTTAATTCGAATTAACAGTTTGTTAATTCGAATTAAGGAAAAGAGCTCAAAGTGAAATAGCAGGTTCAGGCAACAGTTATTTCTAAACAAGTCACTGTTGTTTCGAAACAACATGTTCGCATGGCGTTGTTTCGAAACAATTGTTTTGAAACAACGTTGTTTCGTCCCCGCATGGGGTTTAACTTGTTTCGAAACAACCATGCGTCGTGTGAACAGGGTATTTCTTAGTTCAAAACAACCTCTGTTGTTTCGAAATAAGAGTGCTGTGTGAACACAGCCTTTCAGTCTAAGTGCTCACTACAAAGGTATAGAAAATCCTTTAGTATTATCAAGCATTTATTTTTTTAGAATCCTATGCTTGTCTGTCAACTTCTCTGGCCACTAGAAGAAACTCAGGCCTTTTTGAAAAGGCTGTTTCCTAAAGTCCCTCGTGTGCTGCACGGGTCAGAATCTGATCCAGTGAAAAGAGAAGTATTATTTTTTTTCCTATTCACTTAAAACATTTCCTTGGGTGTGATCACAAAGAGCAACAACACTGTGTGAGGCTGAAGAGGGAGGAATTGAAATGACCTAGGACCAAAATCTCATGACTGAGGTGGTCTTGCCTGTGGACACTTTTAAAAAGCATTGCTTATTATATTTATTATATTTACTGTGGTAATGCACTGGTAACAAACACGGTCAGGGTTGTGCTAGGCACTATGCAAATACCTACTAGGCAGTCCCTCTTAGAGAACCTCCAAACTACATCTAAAAGCTTTCTGTTTAGGAGAAATGTAAACCTATCTGAGAATCTGAAGCTGGAGCAGAGAGCAGTGGCTTGCTTCGGAAACAGAGTACGCCACCATACACATATAATATCCATATGCTGGGATCAGAACAGACTGTCCAGGGCTTTCTGACTGAGTTTAAGGTGACCTATACACCCCCAAATGGCCTACTTTCCTGAGACATTGGGTCTTCGGCAGTATTCAAGGTGGAGTCCCAAAGGGGAGAAATGTGAAGAGGATTCTGGAACAATGCTCTCTGTCAGGTAGTGTAACACAGAGGTTTCCAGGTGTCATGCTAGGCCTGAGAAGGCCAAGCCATCTTGTAAAATACATGACCCAAATCTAACCTTTGAAGACATATGATAAGAAAATGCAATGGTAGTGAGTAGGCTAGGGCTTTGATATGCATGTGTATTATTAGTGGTTTCTTGATTATGTTTACATATGTCCTGTTAGAGGTTAGCAAGGTGGATGAACTGGCTTCTCTATCTGTTACCATTATGCTATTGGAAGGGGTCAAAAGGGAACATTGACATCTAAACAGACCTTTGATGTACCAACATAAACTGTCTGTTAATGATGCTAATGCAGCTAATTACCTATGGTGCCCAGGAGGTGGTTTTACTTCAAAGCACAATATACACTACTATTTTCCACTTAAGAAAGTACTTGGGAACTGTCATCAAAGCCCACATGAAGAATTAACCTGCAAATGCCCACTTTGCTACAACTATAAAAGGAAGTGGGGAACATAATCCCTTTATCTCACATCTGTACAAGCTTCTTAGGGAAAGTTTGGGCTGCAGAATTGAGATCCCAGCCAGCACTGGCTTGGAAATCACCCTGCTAACTCTCAGGGGAGAATTAGAGCAAGCTCTACTCTTGGATTATTTGGTTCATCCCTGTAAACTGGATTTCTAACAACTGACGTGGTGAAACAAGGACTTAAACCCATCTAGGTATTGGGTGTATGTCTAACCCTGCAAACTCCAAATCCTTCAAGAACTTATCTTCTATGGACTCTAAATCATTTGTGTGTATGTGATCCACTTTGAACCTATAACATGTCTCATTTGTTTCTTTTCTTTTCATATTAAACCTTTAGTTGTAGTTACTAAGGGATTGGCTGGCAGCATGGTAAGATCCAAGCCTATATTGTTCTGGGTGATGTGCCTGACCCTTTAGGGTCAGAAGAACCTACTTCTTTAAGAGATCTAGTGGCTACGTGAGGACTGAAGGAGCTGATGTGCAATTTAGGGGGCTCAGTATGTTTCATGGTGGCCTCTTGATGTCCAGTGTGGGGAATCAGAAGCATTGCTGGTGACTGTTTGTGGAACTTATCTCCAGGTAATCCACTAGTGCTTGGAGAATCTGCTCTTCTTTGTGCAGCTTGCCCTGATCTTTGCATATACAGGTGGTTAACCCAGGAAGCCTGGGTCACACCAGGTGCCCAGGGAAAAATCTGAAAATGAGCTCCTCATCAACACTTCAAAAAAAAAAAAAAGTCCATTGAAGGAGGTCTCAGCAAGAGCTGGAAGAGAAGATGGAGAGTGAGCCAGCTTTGCCCTCACCCTCTATGGTGCTCCTGTCTCCTGGGACTGGGACCAGCATCTCACTCCAGGCACTGTAAGCTGGCAGACGCAGGGTCTCAGTGCCATTCCAGTATGGCCTGGCTTCTTCTCCATTATAGAATCATAAGGACTAGAAGGAAACCCCGGAGGTGTCTAAGTCCAGTCCAGTGCATTAAAGGCAGGGCCAAATATTATCTTGATCAATCCTGACAGGTGTCTGTCTAACTTACTCACAAAACATCTCCAATTATGGAGATTCCCACAACTTCTCTAGGCAATTTATTCCAGGCCTTATCTACCCTGGCAGTTAGGAAGCTTTTCCTAATGTCCACTCTGGACTTCCCTCACTGCAATTTATTGCTTCTTTTTGTATCCTCAGAGATTAATGAGAACAATTTTTACCCCTCCTCCTTGTAACAATCTTTTGGGTACTTGAAAGCTGTTATCATGTGTCCCCTCAGTCTCTTCTTTTCCAAACTAAACAAACCCAGCTGTTTTAATCTTCCCTCATAAGTCAAATGTTCCAGACCTCTAATCATTCATGTTGCTCTTCTCTGGACTTTCTCAAGTTTGTCCATATCTTTCCTGAAATGAGGTGTCCAGAACTGGAGTATACTTATAAAACCTGTGGATGATACCAAGCTGGGAGGGGTTACAAGTGCTTGGAGGATAAGAATAAAATTCAAAGTGATTTCAACAAAGTAGAGAAATGGTCTGAGGAAAACAGAATGAAATTCAATTAAAAGAAGTGAAAAGTATTCCTCTGAGGAAAGAAAAATTCATTGCACACATATAAAATGGGCAATGACTGCCTAGGAAGGAGAACTACAGAAAGGGATCTGGGTGTCATAGTGGACCACAAGCTAAATATGAGTCAACAGTGTAACTCTGTTGCTAATAAAGCCAACCACCATTCTGGGATGTATTAACAGGAATATTGTAAGTAAGACAGAAGAAGTAATTCTTCCACTCTAGTCCACTCTGATTAGGCTTCAGCTGGAGTATTGTGTCCAGTTCTGGGTGTGTCATTTCAGGAAAGATGTGGCCAAATTGGAGAAAGTCCAGAGAAAAGCGACAAAAACAATTAGAGGTCCAGAATACTTGACTTATGAGGGAAGATTGAAAGAAATGGGTTTGTTTAGTCTGGAAAAGAGGAGACTGAGAGGGACAGGAGAGAGAAAAATATGTGCTCCTTAACTGTTGATGATAGGCCAAGAAACAATGGACTTAAATTATGACGTTTAGGTTGGACATTAGGCAAAAAATCCTAACTGTCAGAGTAATTAACCTCTGGAATTAGTTGCCTAGGCAGGTTCTGGAACTTCCATCATTGGGAGGTTTTAAATCTAGTTTAGACAAACATCTGCCAGGGTTGGTTTAAGAGGGTACTTGGTCCTGAGTGGAGGGGGCTGGATGGGACTCAATGGCTTCTCATGCTTCATTTCAGTTCCTATGATTCTATCCAGGATATTCCAAAAATTTGACAAAGGCAACTCACATTTAAGCTGCGGAGTTTTTATTCATAATGAGACTATAAGGTCGGTGTCTCACTCCCATACAAAAGTGTACTGATAACACATGCACAATACGCACAGAGCTTTGGGTGTTCTGTCAATTTATTGTTTTACCATTCTCTGTTGCTCAGTCTAGATATTGTTGTGGCACCTTTTCTGAGGCCTATGTTGAATTCTGTTTCAAGTGAAAGTGACCATAGGCCCCAGGTATGTGAACTTACTCACCTCTTCAAGTTTATCACTACTGGTGTTTGTGGAGGGTACTTCTTCACTTCCTTGGTACATTATGTTAATCTCTTTTAGGCTCATCATAAGTCCCAAACCTTGGCAGGCTTTGGAAAAACCGTCGTAAGATTCTGGGGATGGACTTCTGTGTGGCTCTTTACTGCTGTTTCATCCACAAAGAGGAGGTGTTAGAAATGGACCTCCCAAGTCTTGTTTTTAGACCAAACACTTGCAAGAGTGAACTGCTTTCCATCAGAACTTGTGTGTACATAGGATCTCTCAGTAGAGGGATCCAAGGGTATGTCTACCCTGGCGCTTTAGGTCAACTTAACCTCCCTTAAGTCAATCTGAGGAACTCCATGTCTACATTGGGCTCGTGTTAAGTTGACTTAAGCGCTTGCTTAAATGGACTTAATAACACCTGCCCTTAAGGTCGACTTAAGCATTAAGTCAACCTATGAAGATGACTGGAGCCAGGGCCTGGGCCCTGGCCCCACCTCCTGCTCTGCCCTGTGGCCCTATCTGACTCCAGGGGCCCAATCCGGCCCCAACGAACAGTGGCAAATGGCTCAGAGCCTGATCTGGCCATGAGCCACTTGCCAGCAGAGGGAGAAGCTGGCTCTGAGTCAGCTGCAACTTGCAGCAAGTGGCCCCGGGCTGGATCTGGTTTTGAGCAACCTGCCATCTGCAGCGGGAGTGGGATTGGGCCTCAGGGTCAGATTGGGTCCCTGGAGCTGGATTGGGCCTTGGGGTGGGACCCTTGTAAAGCCAACTTTAAAATGAGCCCTCAACGTAGACATACCCCAAAAGCTTGGAGTTTCATTTGCAAGGAAAATAAACCTTACTAAGATAAAGATATACCACAACTACCACTTCCCTTCAATTCACAAGGATTGTTATTCTGTCAAAGAAAGTGATTGTTTTGGCATGAAACGTTTCAACAAATCCATTCTGAATGCTACTTATCACATTACTTCTGGCATTGCAAAGTAATTGTTTTGGGGTTTTTTTGCTCCATTATCTTTCAAGGTACTGATGTTAAGCTGTCTGGTCTGTAATTCTTCACATTGTCCTTATGACCCTTTTATAGAACGGCACTGTATTTGCCCTTTTCCAGTCCTCTGGAATCTCTCCTCTCTTCTGTGGCTTTTTAAAAATAGGGGTAGCCGTGTTAGTCTAGTCCAGTGAAAAAACAACAAGCAGTTGTGTGGCACTTTAAGACTAACAGATTTATTTTTTGCATGAGCT
>ML682046.1:9774170-9882828 GCA_007922195.1 Podocnemis expansa
AGCTCATGCAAAAAATAAATCTGTTAGTCTTAAAGTGCCACACAACTCCTTGTTGTTTTTTTAAATAATCACTAATGACTCAGATATCTCCTTAGTCAGCTGCTTGAGTGTTCTAGGATATGTTTCATTGGACTGTGCTGACTTGAAGGGCTAAGGACCAAATCTGAGTGATATTGTGATATTGTGTACCTGATCACAATGCCATTTGATTTGGATGGCCCCGCCAGACCTGCCCAGGGCAAACTGCTCTATTTGCCTCCCCTCTTCTCCCAGTGGTCTTCCTGTGAGGGACATATGAGGACTGTCTTTTCCTGGTCTGAAGGGGTACAAATCTTATGACCTCCAGAGGATGCTATAAAAATTATCTATTATTTGTCCCCAGGCATCTGAAAATGGGAAAATTGAGAGGCTGGTGAATTTTTGGAGTTGGATTTGAGTTTGCTAGGTTTCCTTTGTCTGAGTTCTGTGCACTTGACTTACGCTGAACTGTTGTTTGATGTAACTATTTTCATGTTAAGCTTGGACTGTGCAACACATATGGATAGTAGCTGGGTTTTACTGTAGGTGTAAATTCAAATAAATATATGTGGGGAGCAGGTATATCTATGATTTCTCATTTCTGTTTTGAAGCTGCATTTCAAAGGGAAAGCTGTCACTGTGTAGGATTTCTATGCTATTCTACTTTGCTATTCTGTTTCCTATACTATGCCCATCACTGTGGTAGCTGAATGCTATGAGCTATTTCTGTTTCCTATTCAGCACTTTATGCCTTTCTCAGGATATTGTTAGAGACTGTTGAAGGGAAAAAGATTTTTTGAAGATGGGGGAACTTACAAAATGGGAGGAAAATAAATGCACGGAAGTGTAAGTAATAGGATCAGGTCACACTGTAACAGCAAATCAAAGCAGTTGTTAAGATTCAAACATGGGGGAACAGCACATAGAGAAAGGTGAAGTCAAGTCACCTGTTGTAATGGGAAAAGAATCCATCATCTCTATTCAATCCTGATTTCATACAGTGAAATTTCCATATGAATTTCAATTCTGCAGTTTCTCTTTGACATTTTGATTTCTTACCCATTTGCTTGAGCACATCTATTAACAAATCATCAGTGGAATGAGCGGGGGGATTGAAATGCTCCCCTATTGGTTTTTGAATGTTGTGAGTTCTGATGTCAGATTTGTGTCCATTCATTATTTTGCACAAAGACTGTCCTGTTTGCCCAATGTATAAGGCATGGGGGCATTTCTGGCACATGATGGCATAAATCACCTTTGTGGATGAGCAGGTGAATGAGCCCTTTATGGAGTAGCTGGCTTGAATTAGGCCCTATGATGGTGTCTTTTGTGCAGATATGTGGACAAATTTGGGAGCGCGGTATGTGGCAGGGTATGGGCCTGCCTTAGTTTTTCTCTTGTTAGGTCTATAGTTGCTGGTGAGTATCTGTTTAAGGTTAGAGGGCTGTCTGTAGGCAAGGAGAGGTCTGTCTCTCAAGCCTTGAGAGAGTGAGGGATCTTCTTGTAGAATAGGCTATAGGTTCTTAATGATGTGCTGTAGAGGTCTGACTTGGGGGTTGTAGGTAGTGATCACTATTCTGTTTTCTTTCTTGGGCTTCTCCTGTAGTAGTTGACTTCTGGGTACCCATCTGGCTCTGTCAGTCTGTTTCTTCACTATTCCAGGGGGGGCAGTGTATTTTTAAAAATGCTTGAGAGAGGTCCTGAAGGTGTCTGTCTCTGTCTGACAGCTGTTGTTATATCTTAGGGCTTGGCTGTAGACAATGGATCAAGTGCTGTGTCTTAGGTGGAAGCTTGAGGATGAGGGCCATTGATATGACATTTATCACAAGCAACACATTGACTTTACAGAATAAATAAGAACATAGTGTCCTGTATCAACAGTTTTAGTCCTTCACAGTCCCTGCCTCAGGGTGATGACAGACTCTGAGATGAACAAAGAGACAAAATGATCGGGAAGGTGTGTAAAATATGAACAAAGTACCATATATACTTGGGTATAAGCCGAGCGGGGTATAAGCCGACCGCCCCCCAATTCTGAGCCCAAAAAAGAAGCTAAAATTGGTGACCTGGGTATAAGCCGAGGTCCCCTTTTGGCCTTGGCCCCTAACCCCCCCACCCACTGCTGCTGGCTTCCTTTGGAGTTTCTGACAGCTGCCCCACCCCCAAAATCTCAACTGCTGCTTTTTCTTTGCCCCCCCGCTGTTCGTTCTTCACTCCTGCCCTCCTGCTCTGCCCTTTCCTAACTGCTGTCACCCCTGCTGCCCCCCTGCTCTGCCCTTTCCTCACTTCTCAGTTTCCTGCTGTTGCCCCTGCTCCACCCTTTCCTCACTGCTGCCCTTCCGCTCACTTCTGTTTCCTTTCTGTTGCCCCCTGCTCTGCCCTTTCCTCACTGTTGCCCCCTTGCTCCCACCTGCTCTGCCCTTTCCTCACTTCCATCACCCCTGCTGCCCCTCTGGTCTTCCCTTTCCTCACTGTTACCCCTGCTCACTTCTCAGTTTCCTGCTGCCCCCTACTCCCCCCTTTTCTCACTGCTGCCCCCTGCTCTCCTACTGCCCCCTGCTCTGCGCGTTCCCCACTGTTGCCCTTCTGGCTCGTCACTGCTGCCCCCGCTCCCTTCTCAGTTCTGTGCTGTTGTCCCCTGTTCCCCAACACCCTTTCCACCCCTTTCCCCCTCACCCCCCCAATCCCTGCTGCCACTCTTCCCAGTCTGCCAGGCACCCCTCCCAATCCCCGGGCCCTGTTGCAGCTTCCCTGGGCTCCCCCAAAACCCTGGATCCTCCTGCCACTTTCCCTGGACTCCCCAACCCCCCCCCCCCCAATGCTCGAGCCCTGCTGCCCCTTCCTTGGCCTCCCTGAACCCCCCCAAACCCCCCCAAAAAACCCTCCCGGCCATCTCATCACTTTCCCCAACTCCCTGACCCCCTCCCCAACCTCTGGTCCCAGCTGCCGCTTCCCCTGCCTCCCTGAATCCCCCCCTTAATGTCCAGGCTGACTCCCCCCAGGACCTCCATATTTGGCCGCTCCAGACGCCGGGGTCCCTTCCTTCCTCCAGCCCCAGCCCCGGCCAATGGCCCAAGATGGCCACCCGGCAACACTAGGGCTCCGGCCTGCCGCATGGTCAGGGAAAGGGCTGCCTGTGGCTGTCTACCATATTCTCCCGAGTATAAGCTGAGTGCCTGTTTTGAAGCCAATTTTCAGGCATAAAATTCTTGGCTTATATGCAATGATATATGGTAATCCAGGTGGACTTGTAGTTTCATACATTAGTTGGATAAACATTTTGCAGTTTTCAGTGGTAAGATGTATAGAATATTGTGGAGTATTAACAGTGTAGGCATAATCAGCCAGTTTCTTATAAACATTGTGGAAGAAGCAATCCTGTGGAAGGGATTTAATATTAATTAATATTTTGTATAATGAGTTAAGATTCTTTCACGGGAAGAGAGAAAAAGGAGTGATAGGACAAAGCACTACAAAGTCACTGTAGACAGAGAACAACCCCTGTAGCAGTTATTGCCATGAGAATGAAAGGGAATTTCCTGGGATAGGAAAGGTGGATTCTGAATTGGCCAGTTGTCGATTCTTGGACTTCTAAGCCATGAAGAATTATACATTCATGTCAAAACCAGATGCTTTTAATCTATTTATGAGGCTCAGTCATGAAAGTTCTTACACTGCTCTGGACCTGATTACTTTTGCTCATTGAAGACCACTCTGTTATCTTGATTTTCTTGTATGGTTGAGAGCTCCTTTACATTGTTAGACAGCTGTCACCCAAGGGATGACTGCATTTCAGCAGTGTTTGAAAGGAGTCATGCACATACTTTGTATATTAGTTGATGTTGTTTTTAAAGAACTTGAAGAAACTTTAGGGTGAAAAATGACATCTTTATATGTCTCCCTAGCATGGCCCTCACTGCTCTGGAAAAAAATTATTCCCAGAGAGGGGTCAGGATACCTTGTGCAATATCAACCCCGTCAAGCGTCTATCAACTCAGTGTTAGCTTGTTGAAATAATCACCAGGAGACAAGGCTTTCCAAAACAGAGTTTATTAGTGGCCCACACCCCACTATTGCTAAGCCTAAGGACACTAAAGAAAACACAGCCACAGATAAGTAACAGGTAAGTAACCCCTCCTAAAACTACCTACCCAAAAGGAAAAGGAATTAGAGAACCTACATCTGCAACCTGATCTAAGCCGGTCTATTTACAGTTTTTCTTCACCCGAGCGGGGCAGTGACCTACGATTCCCGCGTCGTCTTTTGGCTTCCAGGCACAGGCCAAGTTCCCCGACTGCGAGGAGCCCTGAAGCACTCAACTCAAGCAGTGGCTCTCAGGCGCACCGAGTCTCTACTTCACAGACTATCTGCTTCTAGATCCAGGTCTGGCATCCTCCAAGCATGGACCGTCTACTTCTGGACCGCTTCTGGTCTTGTCCTGTAATAAGAGTCCATTCACCCTAAGCAAAGTCCAGGGATCCCAGCCTCCCAGGGTCGAGCAGGGCACTGAGACACAGTCCTAGGCTCCAAACCCAAGGCTTCCAGGACAGATCCCACTTCAGGGTCTCTCCTGTGTCGGTCCGCTTAGTGTCCAACGATGATCCCTATCCTATCTGTGCTCAGAGCTTCCTGGTGCCTGAGCCAGAGCCCTCAAATAGGAGCAGTCACAATCTCAGTCCTCCTGCTCTGCCTATTGCACTTGAGGGCTTCCAGGTGCCTCAGCCCAAGACCCAGCAACAAAGTGAGTCCACACTGTGCTTGGAAGTGTCCTCTAACAGCAGCAGGTGCAAACGAAATCTACCCACCCTGCTGCCAGCATGCTCAGCTCTGCCAGCACTCCCTGCAGGCTGCTCAGCAAGAGCCAACTCCTGCGTGCACTGGTCTTCTGGCCTTCAGGCTCTTCCCAAAGCCCTAATTCAAAAGGAAGCACCAAAAGGATCCCTCCCCACATCAGGCAACACATAATAAACTCTGTGGCCCATTCAAACTGCCCAATCAGAGAGTTACATTCTCCTGCTGTGGAGGATCCTCCCAATCACCCAGCAGAGCACGCAGAAGGTTCCAGCAATAAACAACCTTCCCCCAATCAAATACAAAGCTTCATGGAAGGTTCTTGCAGCCCTTCCGCCTGCCTCCAGTCCAAACACAGGCCTCCAAGAAAGTCCTCGTACTGCCAGGCAGACTCTAGCTCTTGGCAGCCTGCTAATGTAACTTGTCAGTTCCATGCTGGATTGTGCAACTCTGCTGGTTACATAACCAGGTCTCTACTGCTGGTTAGGAGCACTTCTTATTTACAACTTACCACTAAAACAAACACAAATAGTGGTTTTAACACAAAATTATCCCAACACCACAACTGCATATTTGGGAGCCTAAAAGCTATTAATACTAGAATGTGACATAATTTTTTGACATTTTTATAGAAGTTGCATGTTCCTGTAATTTTAATATCAAAAATAGCTTTCCTAAACATTTTTTCTTCTCCTCTGCATCCTGTATACCTCACTTATTTAGTTACACATTTCAAAAACTATGAAAAAGTTGGGAAATACACCACTTGAAAAACTGAGAAAAACAGAAGCCTAGCTGGAAAGTCTTTTGTCAGTATTATTCCCTTCTTTTTATACTGAGAGTTGATTAAAACATGACTTATATCCTTAGATTTTATACCTATATCTGTGCAGTCTGATGGCATGAGAGTGTAACTAGGATTAGCAACTCAAAGCATTTAAAATTCTGAGTTAGGCTGCCCTAAAATCATGAGATTGGCTTACAAATCACGAGATGAACAATCATTATCACCATCATCAAGAAAAATGTCACATTTAGGTGGGTTTTTCTTTTCTTCTTTTTTAGGTTGCTGTCCAGTCTCTCAGCCTTCAAGGTTTACTTCTATAGTTGAGGAAGTAATTGAGCTTTTGATTCAGTGACCAAATAGAAAAATCCTGTCCAAAACAATTCTATTTCATGCTTTCTCAACAAAACAGAACAAAACAAAACAAAAAAGAAAATCAAATGAAACATTTCAAACATCATTTTGAAACATTTCACAATGCAAGTTTGTTTCAAAACAAAACGTTGAAGTGGTTAATTAAAAAATGACAAAATGGGCCATTCTGACTATTTACACAAAACAATCTTCACTTTTCATTTGAAGGAAACTATTTGCTAATAATTTTGGTCTGGTGAATTTGTAAATCAGCTACAAAAAATTGCCCAGCTGTAGTTTACTCACTTCACATTTTCATGTTTTGTTCTGCAACAAGGAGGTCTAGCAACTTGTTTTTATTTAAATGAAAGAGTTGCTTCCCATGCAGTCACTTGACTTTGGCAGCTGGGCCTTCAGGGAAAACATCAAATATCATGAGACTTATCATTAAATCATAAGAGTTGACAACACTATAGGCATACAACAACAAAAAAAACCAAACAAACAAGGAGTCGTGTGGCACTTTAAGACTAACAGATTTATTTTTCGCATGAGCTTTCATGGGAGAAAATCCCACTTTGTCAGATGCTTTGAAGATGGGTGAACTTACAGAATGGAATGAAAATAAATGCAAGGGGGTGTAAAACATAGGATCAGGTCATACAGTAACAGCAAATCAGAGCAGTTGTTAGGTTCAAACCCTAGGAAGCCTGAAGTCAAATTACCTTTTGCAATTGGAAAAGAACCCATAGTCTCAATTCAGTCCTGCTTTCACAGAATTTAGCTTGCATATTAATTCAAGTTCAGCTGTTTCTCTTTGTGAAGGCTTGATGTCCCAGCCCCATCTCTGACGACGGTTGTTAACAAATCATTCATCAAATTATTAGAAAGATGGAAGTGCTCAGCAACTAGTTTCTTTGTTTTGTGATTTCTGATATCAACTCTATGTTCATTTATTCTTTTGCGCAGCAATCATAACACGGCTATCCCTTTGGAAATTAAAAAAATACAACAACAAACCTGTGATGCCTTTGTTTTCATCATACCACACTTGATCATTACTAACTGCTGCAAGAGTGCAGAGACAGACTTGGTTTTTACTCTTTCTGATTCTGTTGTTGTTCTCAAAGTAATGTAAATGTAAACCGAACAGAAATTATATGGTGGCCCTTTGCATTTGGAAAAACAGTGACTATTCCACTCCACTAACAGATAGAAAAAGAATGTCATCTCATTTCATAAACTGTGCCTGACATCCATCTAGTGGTAAGAATGTTCACTATTACCCATCGATCACTATTGACCTGCTTTGGATTTGATTAATGATTTAAGATTTACAACATGCTCTAAGGTAGGCAGATGCTATTAGCCTCATCTTCCAGGTTAAAAAGAAAAAAGGAAATAAGGTGTAAAGAGACAGTTAATTGCTGATGGTCAATGGCAGAACATGGGGATAAATATAGCAGTGAGTAAATATTGTAAAACATATTTGCAGGCACTTTAACTGGAATTAAGAAAAGCGTTAAGTACTGCTGTATTGGCATTCACACCCATCCCTTTTATTTATACTTAGATTGAAAACTGTTTGGAACAGGGACCATCTCTTTGTTTTGTTTTGTGGTGCAGCACCAAGCACAATCTGGCTCTGCTTTTTAAATAAGGTCCCTAGTCACTAGCATAACACAAATAATAGATGCTCATAATTATCATGAGCAGTTAGAAGGAGAGAACTGTAGTAAAGAACTGTTTATTATACAGCCCAGGGAAAAGAGGGGAATCTGTGCTTGCCACCATTTAATTCTGGAAGGAGAGCTGAGGTGGCGAACTATCTCCAAGCTGGACTGTTAAGGGTGCTGTTGCTGAGGTGTATTAGGGATGATCCTAAGCCTATAAAGCTGGGGCTAGTTGTGTTCGCTGAGCTCCCAAACTTTAGGGATACCAGATACCAAAGCATGGAAAGGAGGACAGGAAAGTATGAAAAGGAGGATGTTGGAGGACACATGGAAAAAATGCAGTATTACTGTAATATTCTTCTGTTTTTAGGGGGCTCTGGAATGCTTCCCTCTAGAAATAGGGTGTTCTAGGGCATTCCAGCATACTTTAACTCGTGTAAGTAAAAAGCCAGACAAAATCATGTATTTTTAAAATGCCTGCCAGACCGGAAGGTGTGAAGGTAAAAAGGAGGATGTGGTCTTCTTTTGCCTGACATCTGGTAACCCTATCCAAATGGATTGTCAAAATGGCTGTGTTAATAAAGGGCCAATCCTGTGAAAATTTGTTCAGGTGACACTAGGCATGAAACAAGGATAGAAGCGTGCTTGGTTTTGAATGGTGGTAAGAGCCAGAGCTGCTTTCCCGGGGCAGAGGAAGGGCTGGAGAACTTGAGAGGAGAGGAGAAGGGGAGCCTAGGATCCCATGTGTAGGGTTCCCAGATGTCAGGCAAAAGCAGGACATGTCCTCCTTTTTCCCTTCGCATCCTCCATCCAGCAGGCATTTTAAAAACACATGATTTTGTCTGGCTTTTGACTGACAAGGGTTAACATATGCCAGAATGCTGCACAACACCCTATTTTTAGGGGGAAGCGTTCCAGCGCCCCCCCAAAACAGAAGAATATGACATTTTCTCCACATGTCCTCCTTTTCAGACTTCCCTGTCCTCCCTTCTATGCCTCGGTAATTGTGCAGCTACCCATGTGCAGCTGAGGAGGACGGAGAAATGGAGTGTTTGGAATTTCTCCTCCCATCCATGTGGGGGTTAGATGGGACAGCCACACAGGCTGAGTTGCCATAACCTAGCATGCAGCCATAGGGTTGCGAGCTCCAGGGCACAAACTCCTAACAGATTTATTTTTCGCAGGAGCTTTCGTGGGAGAAAATCCCACTTTGTCAGATGCTTCGAAGATGGGTGAATGTAAAGCATGTGACAAAGTGGGATTTTTCTCCCACAAAAGCTCCTGCGAAAAATAAATGTTAGTCTTAAAGTGCCACACAACTCCTTGTTTTTTTTGCTGGACTAGACTAACACGGCTATGACAAACTCCTGAGCCCACCAATCCAAGCAGCTGAGCATGCAACTTGCAGATCTCCCAGCACACCACTCTCAACACGTCTGCCTGGGACAACCTGCCCAGGTGCCAGCTTTAGCATGGGGGCAGCCATCTTGGCTTTGCCTCAGGGGGCGGCCATCTTGGCTGTAACTCTGCCCGGATAGCCACCACGCCTGCGCAGTCCGAGGAGGCGGCCATCTTGACTGTGCTGCAGGAGGCGGCCATCTTGGTTGTAACTGTAGCGCCGGCCTGCTGAGGAGCGCACTCCGCGGAGGCGGCCATCTTGAGGCCAACCACACGGGGGCCGCCATCTTGCTTCCCACAACGGCGGGGGCGGCCATCTTAGCGAAGCCCTCGGCGGCCGCGGCCATGTTGGTTGTCGCGGCGGCCATCTTGGAGAAGGAGGGGGGCCGGCGGCGCGGCGCTCTTTCGCTTGGCTTGCGCCGGCGTGCCCGTAACCAAGATGGCGGAAGAGGGGGCGGGTGCGCGTGCGCCGGAGTGAGGCGCTGAGGGAGGCTCCGGCGGCGGCCGCCATGGGGGAGGCCGAGAAGTTTTACTACGTCTACAGCTGCGACCTGGACATCAACGTGCAGCTGAAGATGTGAGCGAGGGCGGGGGGTGTCGGGAGGCCCGGCCTGGCTCCCGCCGGGTCCGTTCACACGGGCCTCGCCTGCGGCTCTGGCGCCCTTCGGCTCGGCGCCGTCACCTGCGGAACTCCCCGCTGCGGGGCGGCCCGTCTGCTGAGTGGGGCGGACACAGGTGCCTGGGTGGGGTTACCAGACACCAAAGCCTGGAAAGGAGGGCAGCGAAGTAGGAAAAGGAGGATATTGGAGGGTACATGGGGAAACTTTGGTATTAATGACACATTGTTCTGTTTTTAGGGAGCCCTGAAACGCTTTCCCCTAAAAATAGGGTGTTTGGGACGTTGCAGCAAAGAAAACCCAAGGAGCCGTGTGGCACTTTAAGACTAATGGATTTATTTTTCACATGAGCTTTCATGGAAGAAAATCCCACTTCCTCAGCATCCTTGAACCTTTTTAAGTAAAAAGCCAGACAACATCATGTATTTTTAAAATGCCTGCTGAACGGAGGACATGGAGGTAAAAAGAAGGACATTGCCTCCTGTTGCCTGACATCCGGTAACCCTTCAGTCAAATCAAATCAAATCATAGGGCTGGAAGGGACCTCGTGAGATCATTGAGTCCAACCCCCCTGGGAATTGAACCCAGGACCTTCTGCATGTTAAGCAGAGGTGCTAGCCACTACACTATTTGCTATGCCTGTGGGCTTGGGCCCCTGGATCTGGTCACCCACAGGGGAACAGTTACAGGGTTACCAGCTTCCAAAGGAGCAGCCGTGTTAGTCGAGTAAAGCAAAAAAATACTAAGGAGTCTTGTGGCATTTAAAGACTCATAGATTTATTTATCGCATGAGGTTCCCCCTCTTCAAAGTGTCTGACAAAATGGGATTTTCTCCTATGAAAGCTGATGCAGTAAATAAATCTGTTAGTCTTTAAGTGCCACAAGACTCTTCCTTTTTTTTTTTTTTTTTAAGGGTTATCAGATGTCAGGCAAAAAGGAGGCCATGTCCTTTTTATTCTGCATCTGGCAGGCATTTTAAAAATATATGATTTTGTCTGTTTTTTTACTTACAGGGGTTATAACAGGGGTCTCAAAACCACAGCCTCTGGGCTGTATGCAGCCTCTAAAGCTATTTCCTGCCACCCACAATGACATTATCATTACTGATATTTGCAATATTGTTGTATGAAAAGGTTTCAGCAGTGCAGCCCTCGGGCTAACGTACTGCTCCTCATGCGGTCCTCATGGTGATTTGAGTTTGAGACCCCTGGATTAAAGTATGCTGGAATGTCCAGAAACACCCTGTTTTTAGGGGGAAGCGCTCCTAAAAACAGAAGAATATTACATTAATGCTACATTTTCTGTATGTGTCCTCTACTGTCCTCTTTTTTGTGCTTTGCTGTCTTCCTTTTTATGCTTTGGTATCTGGTAACCCTAGACAGTTACAGCTTTAATAATAAGGGGGGGAGAGTCCCTTCTCCCTTTATGTTCATTTATTGGATAACATGCTGTGCATTGGGCTGGGCTGGTGTCTTGAGCAGTGTTTCTCAACTTTTAGTGAGCCAGGAGCACTAAAAGCTATTAATGACTTTACCTGGAAAACTTGGGAAGCACGTTCTTGAAAAAGCTGCTACAGTGTTGGGAGATTTAAAACGCCTCGGTTGCAGTAAAGCTTCAAGATGTGTGTCAGGGTTGACAGCTGCGTACCTGGAAACTTTTCTGCAGCTGAGCATTTTAAATTGCTCCTTTTCGTTCCTGGCTCAGGCTTCCAATGGGGAGGGGCAGGGGTTGGTCACAGAATGTGTATGCTAGGCCTGGGGAGCACCAGTGTCCCACGGACGCGGATTGAGAAACACTGGGCTAAACCAGTGGTTCACAATCCTTTGCAGGTTGCAACACACTTGGTGGCGTATTGTGACCCTACAGGACACACCAGTCTACCTGCCCCAGGCTACATTCAGCCATCTCCCTGGCTCTCCACAACACGCTTTCCACTGTGTCCTGACGCAGTTGTGTGTCCAGACAGAGTAGTTGAGAACCAGTTATCTAGACAGGTGGTTCCCAACCTCTTCTCTGCTGTGGCACACCTTGATACCTTTAATTTTTTTGAGGCACTCTGTCATATAGTGGCCAAATAAACTCATGAATATTCATGAGCCAATCCAGAACTCTGAATAGTTATTCAAACAATTCACACACCAGCTCAGCCTTATGGCACACTGGTTGGGGAACAGTGATATAGACAGTTCAGGCTGATCCTGTAAATGCATAAGGACCTTTGTAACTTCAGACTGATCTGCACTACAGAGTTAGATAAGGTAGTGCGCTATCAAGTTAATTATATCCGTGTCTACAATAAAATACGTTTGCTGCTGAAGTGATTGACCACCTACGTTGGCATAAGAAAGCCACCTCCACAAGAGGTATAGCTCTTATGTCAGTGTGTAAAAGGTGAGGCGGTGTACCTGCAGATGCTGTGTTTCTTACGTACACTATTGGTTTACACTCTTGTGAGTTTCAGGCTCAGAGCAGCCTTGTGGGGCTCATACCTGGAGTCTGAAAAGTAATCAGAATGTCAGTCTCACTGCTGGTGGGCTCTCTGCTTTGAAAATGTGCAGGTGTTGAACATACAGCTGTCCACTCTTTCCTTCATCTCGTCCTCCCCTACCCACACTGTGGCTGTCAGCCTGGCACAAGGGTCACAGTCGGAGTCTCCAGTCAGCGACCTTCCTGGTTGTGAGCCTAGGTTAGTGGTTCTCAGCCACTGTGTGGGGACAGTTTACTGTGTTGCCACACAGTGATGAGTGTGTCATGGAGAGCTGGGGAGTTGGCTGGATTCAGCCTGGAGGGTGCAGGTGGGCTGCTGTGACCTATAGATTGTGATATGCCACCAAGTGTGTCGCGCCCTGCAAAAGGTTGAGAACTACTGACTTAGGCAAAGGGCTCAGTTTGCCAGAAGGAGTTTTTCAGCAGTGAAATAGACGTTCGTTTTAATTTCACAGCTCTAGCTCTGAGTCTTATACTGCTGCTCTCAGGGGAGGTAGCCCTGAAACTGACCTTATCAATTTCACTGGCGGTAGATTCCCTGCTGTGATATCGTACCCTTTGGGCTCACAGTTCCTGCTGTCACCCCTTGGGGCCAGCGGGGCATTCCAGCAGTGAGCCCATGTGGCTGTCAGTGCCCCACAATTCTCCATTTCAATTGGTACATGAAATTCGCTGTTCTCTCTTTCGAGAGTATATATGGGATTAAATAATCCATTTTTTTAAAGGCTGAATTTATTGATGTTACTTCACTGAATTTTTGAATCTTTCTCACCTCTTTAGATGACACGGCTCTCTAGAAACTAATAATCCAGTACAAGTAATGATTGCAAGACAAAGGTAGCCTCTGGTCTTAATAATCTGAATAAAAATTCTGTTCACCTTTCTGATGCTTTATGTGGACATTTATTATTCAAAAATGAAGCTGGCATTTACTGGAAACACAGATAAAGTAGGCAGTCTTAGGTGACTTATAATACTGATTTATATACTTCATTTACATTTAGAGGCAGTCTGGAAGGGAAAAGAGAACAGAAAAGTTACAAAGCGGTTTTGGAAGACCCGATGCTGAAGTTCTCAGGGTTATACCAGGAGACTTGTTCTGACTTGTATGTAACGTGCCAGGTGTTTGCAGAAGGGAAACCTCTTGCTCTTCCAGTTAGGACTTCCTACAAGGCTTTTAGCACTAGATGGAAGTAAGTGACGTTATATTTCATATGTATCTTTGGTATTGGGACATTGCACTCTATTAATAAATACTGTGGCTATTCTGAAACTTCATTTTACCTCTTACAAAGTAGATCTACAAATTAGAAGAGAGAAACTCGGAATAGTCTGAGGATGTTTTCTTCATGTTTTTAATTCCAAATAAAGTTCATATTATTTTTACTGTGTTAGTGCTTCTGAATTCCAGTCCGAGCTCTATTGTGCTGAGTGCAGTGCACATGTGACAAAATCAAAACACAGTTTGTTCACTTTTCAGAGACAGGCCAGTAGGCTGCTCCTCTGTATGTTTTAATTTACCTTGTAACCCACTCAGTGTTTGTGGCTAATGTGACAGAGGTTCTTTACTTCAAAGAGCTTACAGTCTTAACATATGACTAGAGAACTGGTGGAGAGAAACAAACGGTGTTTGGAGGAGGAGAGAGAACAGGCAAGGAATAGCAAAGGCAGGAAATTAGGCTAGATTACCACAAAAGGCCCTTCTGTCTGTAAAATCTCTAGATAAGTGGGATAAACAGTACCATCACTGTTTGGTATAACAAGTAGCACATGTTTTATTTGCTAGAAAATCGAAGTTGTATGTCCCCTTCTAATACAAAGGAAAAGTCAAAATGTATCACGTTTGTGAATCTCAGTTCTCTAGTGGTAACTACATCAAATCGAATAATTTCTATTTGCTTAGGGGAGGAAGGGACAATTTCTGAGGCGTGACTAAAAATGTTTGTGTGCCTTTTTTTAAATTTAGTTGGTTAAGGGTGGCTCACTAGCCTTTTATTTTATTTTATTTTATTTGACTAGAACTGTACATTTTCGTGACAATTTTGCAAGGCTGTTCCCATCAGAACTCTGTTACGGAATTTGAATATGTTCTCTTGGGTAGTGGTCCTATAAACACTTGCACACCTACTTAATCACATAAGTGAAGTAAAGCAAATGTGTGCAGGCCAGAGCTTAAATGAGCATATTCAGCCATACCTTAGAAGCTCAAATATTAGGGGAAAGGTACCTCTGTAACATAGAGCAATATGAAATACAAAGCTTCTAACTAACAGTGAAGTTTTTCTCCTCAGCTGGAATGAATGGCTAAAATTGCCTGTGAAATATCCTGATTTGCCCCGCAATGCACAGGTGGCTCTGACAATATGGGATGTGTATGGGCCAGGTAAAGCAGTTCCAGTAGGAGGAACAACAGTCTCACTCTTCGGAAAATATGGGTACGTTTCTTTTCCTTTCACAGTATTGTAGAATAATAGTTGGAACTCCATTTGTGCACAGTAAGAAGAGTAAGTAGTTATATTAGGGACCTATGCATTGATATAGCTACATTGTATAACGGTGTAAAGCTAAAGCAGAGCTCTGAAGGATGTAACTTGCCCTGCTTTACACTCCTGCAGCTCATCTAGCCCAGGTGTGACAAAGATGGAGCTATTTTGGTGCAGAAATCCTTTAAGAAGACAAGCCTATAGACTGAAAGCTCTGAAAGACCTTAAGTTTTGCAATTACAAGTACTGGGATATCTTCAGATCACATACTCCTGGAGGGTTCATGTATTAGGGACAGTCTGCACTTCATGCTAAATATGTTTCTGTAGGTATGGAAGTACGTGCTTAGCATGCAGTATGAACAGATCATTGACATTTGGCTGGTATGTGCACATCAAGTGTTGTAAATGACATTGATAAGCACCAGTTTGCTTGTCCCAACCAGTTATCATACAATGAGGACTAGTCTTATTTTTATTTAAAAGGGCAGAAAATGCAAAATACCTGTCTGTACATTATTGGAAGTATAGGGTAAAACTAAACCCAGAAGAGTGGAATTAACAAAGGTGCCCACGGGAACTAGAGAAACAACTCTCTTTTTAAGGCAGTTGAAGTTCCATACCTCATATGCTTAGGAGTCGTGTAAAAATCCCAACTGAAATGCAGAACATCAGCCCATGTGCATGAAGTCAGTGTTTTGGGCATGCATTGGTCTGTGTGATTCTCCTCTAGGTAGTCTGTGTTGTGCTTATCATCATGGAATATGCGTGTGTTTAAGATGTCCTTTTGTGAAAATGAGAGAGACTGTTGGGGGGGGGGGGTATATCTTTTATTGGACCAGAGAGAGAACGGCTTCGGAGTTTACGCTGAGCTTTTCTTAAAGTTGGGAAATGTGAAGAGCTCTGCGTAAGCACTGAATCTTTCCACTCTTTCTCCAACAGAAGTTGGTCCAGTAAAATCCATTACCTCACCCACTTTTTGTCTCTCATGTCCTGGGACCGACACAGCTACAACACTGCATGCTAAACTTTGCAAACAGCACTGTGGGGCTCTTTGTTTCTTTCCTTGACTTTTGGAGTAAACTTGATCAGCTGAGAAATAAAATGTTTTTTCTTAAAGTACCTGCCCTTGAAAGTCACACACTTAATCAGTAAGACAAGTGACATTGTTTCTGCCTCATGCATAACTGCCAACAATAAAAGTTCAAGGCCAAAGTTGTGCCTTCATTCCAGTCCTTTGAGTCTATGGCTCTTGAGTGGTCTTCTAATACAGTTCCTTCTCCAGGCAAGGCAGGGCTAAGTACTATGTAGCCCAGCTGTTCTCAGTCACTGTGTTGGGACATGTTAATGTGTTGCTACACAGTGCTAAGTGTGGAGATGGGGAGATGGCTGGGTTTTCCTGGTTGGGGGAAGAGGGCTGGTGTGTCCTATAGGGTTGTGACATGCTGCCAGGTATGTTGTGACATGCAGAAATTTGAGAACCACTGATGTAGACCATCCCTGACAACTATCAGTTCAGTTTGCTCTTAAAATTCCCCAGTTCCACAATATCCTTAGGCAATTTATTCTAGTGCTTAACTACCCTGATGGTTAGCAAGATTTTCCTAATGTCCAACCTAAACTGCCCTTGCTTCAATTTAAGTCCATTTGCCTCTTGTCCTGTCCACAGAGGTTAACAAAAACAATTTTTCCACTTCTCCTTGTAACAACTTTTTACGTACTTGAAATCCGTTATCACGTCCCCTTTGGTGGTTTTTTCCTCCATACTGAAGAAGGCCATTTTTTTAAATCTTTTTTCATAGGCTATATTTTCTAGATTTTAAATAATTTTTATTGCTTTTTTCTGGACACTCTCCATTTTGTCCACTTCTTTCCTGAAACACGGTGCCCCAAAATGGATGCAATACTCAAAATGAGGAGGCTTAATCAGCATAGAATAGAGCAGAAAAATTGCTACTCTTACTTGCTTACAACATTCCTGCTATTACATCCCAGAATGATAAGCAAGGAGTCTTTAAGTACTAACCAATTTATTTATCACATGAGCTTCTGTGGGAGAAAATCCAACTTTGTCAGGCGCTTTGAAGATTGGGGAACTTACACTCCCCTACATTTATTTTCTCCCATCCTGTAAGTCCTGTAAGTCATAGGATCAGGTCATACAAAGTGGGATTTGCTCCCACAAAAGCTCATATGATACATAAATTGGTTAGTATTTAAGTGCTACAAGATTCCTTGCTTATTTTGCTGAGTTAGACTAACACAGCTGCCCCTTTGGAACATCCCAGAATGATGTTTGTGTTTTCTGCAGTAGTGTTACAATGTTGACTGGTATGTAACCTGTGGTCAGTTTCATCTGTACTACCACTTTGACTTCAAAAATTGATATTTACTTTCACTTACCACAACTAGAGTCTTATTTATTTCTTTTTAAACGATACATGGCCCTGAAAATGAAGACCTCTTGACGTGGGAGTTACCATGCTCTTTGCAGGTCAGTTAATGTATGGCACTTGTGCTTCTGAAAGTTTGGCGAGAGGAATGAGGGTTTTTTTTAATTTCTTTCTTTTCTTTTTTTTAATGTCTCTCATTGTACTTGGATATTGACAACTATGTTGTTTTCAATTTACTAAAATGATGCTGCAACTTTCTTACAGCATGTTCCGTCAAGGAATGCATGACTTGAAAGTCTGGCCCAATGTAGAAGCCGATGGCTCAGAGCCCACCAAAACTCCTGGGAGGACCAGCAGCACTCTTTCAGAAGATCAGATGAGCCGACTGGCTAAGGTGATGGAATAGTTCTTCAGTGAGTCTTTAAGGTTGCTTGTATCTATAATGTAGAAGCCCAGTTTAATTACAGCACATTAACAGTAGGGAAGATCTGCTTCATGTGCGATATTCTGACATTAGTTACCATGCTTTGAAAGATATTTACCCTCTCATTTAACTATAAAGGATTTGTGGATGTTCTGTTGTATTTCTTCTTATTAAACTCTGGGTCAAAGATCGAAATTTAATATGTGGCCACATCATGCTAAACCCTCTTTTATGAGTCTGTCTTGTAAGTGCTCAGAGGAGGTCAAAATGCAGGACTGTTCCGTTTCAATAAGAATTATTTTGATGACCTTGTATTTTAAGAGCTTTTTTCAGTAGCAGTCATGGTATAAACGTCAAAACCTTAGGCCAAGTCTATATTACACGTTACTTTGGCATAAAGGTGCCCCAAGTAGTGTATTGTTTGTGCACTGACCTTGCATTGGTGCTGCACTTACTAGAGCATTTGTATTGATGCACAGAGTGTATCCCAATGTGCAACTCTCCACTGTCTTTTGGGAGGTTTAAGCAAAGCATGGCGTGGCCGAAACGAGTTGCACAGGGGTTACTGGGATCAAGGGTTCAGCTTCCCAGTGTGCATCTACCCAGTCCCATGTCATCTATAGCCTGTTATTTTGGCACCTTTTTTTCAAAATCCCATGAACCTGCATGGTCCTTGCTTTCTGTCATCTCTGAGAGAGTCACAGAGCTTGCACAACTCTCTGCTATTGTCATAAGCGTTGCAAGCACAGGGCACACAATCCTCTGGTATTTGGAGAATAGCAAGAATAATCAAAGAAGAGATTTCTATGGTACATAGCAAGAACCAATTCAAAGTTGTTGGTGGTGGTGGTCATGAACCTGTTGCAGGTGGTGGTCTGCGTTTGAGCCCCAAACAAGCACTGACTGATGGGACTGCATTGTCATGCAGGCTTGGGATGATGAGCAATGACTGCAGAATTTTTCTATGCATGGGGCCACCTCTTTGGAGCTGAGTGCTGAGCTTGCATTTGATGTCCTGTCTAGTGACATCAGAATGAGAGTTTCAGTGACAGGGGAGACATGAGAGGTGAATGCACTGTGGAAACATGCAATGCCAGATTGCTCCTGATCAGTGAGTGGGAAATCATTTTGGAGCTGGAAGATTTGCAGGGGGGGGGTATAGTCATGCACACGTGCAAGGCCAGTGCAGTATATCCCTGCTGCAGTCTGGAAAAGTGTACTGCTGTGTCACACCAGCTCCCCCCTTGTTGAGCTTGTCCTGCTGTGCTGTGAGAAGTCCCACTGCCAGGCTGTTCGCGCATAGTTTCCGGTGTGTAAGGAGCTCTCTGCTGAGTCAATGTATCCAGGTGCTCTTTGGATTAGATGACATAATGACCCCCGCTAATTGCTGTACCACACTGTTTGACTCCTAACAACTAGAGCCCTACATAGATACAGAAATGGGGATCTGCATCCTCTCAGTCATAGTATCTATTCGGTCCAGCGTCCACATGCCAGGTTTTATCTGTATCCATAACCACATCCGCTGTTGAGCTTGGACTCACAGTCGGCCTTTAGCCTTTGATTGGCTCATGTCCCACATGGGTCTCACCCACTTTTTCCTTTTCTTGTTTGTGGTTCGCATGCTGTGCTGTGAATCAGCTTTCCTTGGCTACCGATGAAATCTCTGACAGCATGGCATGCGAACTGCAAACAAGAGAAGGAAGAAGTGGGCAGGGAAGTCATGGGAAATGAGCCAATCAGACGCCAGCATGCTGGCTGACTAACAGTGAGCGGTCACTCTCTGAGCCCCAGCCTGCTGTGACTGGGAGGTACCTCACTTGAGAGTTCACATCTCTCAGAACATTACATAGTGAAGCCTCGTAACCATATAGATGGTGTTATAACAAACATGTTACCATAACAATAATGGTCAGTATCTTATGAGTGTTCCAAGGAGATTTTATGTGGCGTACTTTGCATTAGGCAAGATGCAATTTTGCTGTAAGGGTGAACGTGGGGGTGCAGGGTGTCTCAGCCATTAATTGCCTCTGTTACGTAGGACTGTGACTCTTGCTGATGTGCAGGACACTGTGGATGAATTTGCAGCAATTGTTGCTGAATCGTGGTGGAGCGATAGATGGCACTTACATTCCTTTTTTGCCACTAGGGCACTTAGTCACAGAGTACGTTAACCACAAGGGCTGATTTTCTGTGGCTATGTAAGCCTTTGTAAATCACCAGTGATGCTTCACTGACACTAGTGTGGGCTGGTCAGAGAACGCACATGATAGTCACATCTTGAAGAACCCAGGATTGTTGAGAAAGTTTCAAGTTTCCCTACCAGTAGATTAACGTTGGTGATGTTGATGATAATGTTCTTTTTCTTTGTGGTACTACTAACCCGTCTACAACAGGCAGATTGATGACAGGTCAGTGGATGTGTTCTGTTAAGTCAGGGGCATATTCACTCTACTGGGAAACAAATATACACATTTACTTGAGGGTCCTGCCCCTGCACTGAACTCACCTGTGCAAGACTTCTGCAACTGACTGGATTGTGGAGAAAGCCTGAGAGGCTCTGACTTGTGGCACCCCCAACTAGCATGTCCTCCATCTTTCTACTCATTACTCTGCAGGCCAGGGGTCTGTGGCTTGGGCTGTTCGGAAGTAGTCCCAGTGATACATAGGGCAGCGTTGGTGGAGTCTCCCCCAGATATGATGTGACTTTTTTAAAAGTAGGTCTGTGGCCCAGCATTCAATTGACTGTTGGCCTGTTGGGACGCCTGCCACTTTTCCTTAGGTTTCATGTAACTGGTCCTTGTTGTTTCCCTTTTTTGTACTTCTCCTTCATCCCCTGTGCAATCTGCTAGTACGTGACAACATTCTGTGACTGAACCGTAGCTGTGCTTGCACAGACTCTTCTTGCCACAGGCCCAGGAGGCCCAGTACTTTCTACTGCAGGTCATAACACATCTGGAGCTTGTAGTCACTGTGGTCAGCTGGGCAGCTGCGCACAGCAAAGACAAGTGGCTAGGTATGCTTGTCACTGAGAAAGGATGTTGGAAAAAAAAATGTTCAGGATTTTCAAGTGGAGTGGTTGCCTTTTTACTCTTCTGACAATGAGATCAGGGTGGGTTGGTGTCGGACATAGTGAGACTTGCTACAGAACTTTTAAGGTTAGTATAGGTAAAGCAGCATCTACGCTTGTGCTGCATCAGCCTCAGTACATTGCCTATGACTTCACTCTGCTCGGGGAGGTAATGCTACTACGACAGCATAATGGGGTGTCTACATCAGTGGGAAACAAGTTTGTGCAGGCGCATTCACAGCTAAGTTGATACAAGACTGCTTGTATCAGCTAACTTTATAGCGCAGAGCAGGCTTTATTCTATAGACCAATCTTGATTTGTTCTAGCATAACATTAGGAATAGTTTAGGTTGAAATTGCAAGAAGAAAAATGAAAGGCAGCACTTCTTTGGTGACTCGAGTGCTAATATCAGTTGTATGCAAAAACAAGGTTTCATTGCTAGAAGACAATGGAATATATTTTTCTGTTGCCTCGAAGCTAATCTCAAAGAAGCGTGACAATGAAGTATTATTTTTGTGATTGGTCAGTCTGCATTCACTCTTGAATCATTCTGTTGATTAGCCCATTGCTTCACCTTCTTAGCCCAAGTTTTCTATATGCTCTGTTAATAGTTCACCCATTTTATTTCATAGAACCATAAGAGACTAGGATTAGAAGGGAGTTGAGGAGTTTGTCTGACCCTCTGCTCAGATCAAGACCAACCCCAACTAAATCACCCCATCTAGGGCTTTGTGAAGCTGCACCTCTAAGAATTAAGTAGATTTGTTTAGATTTAAAAAAAAAAAAAAAGGCTGTTGTCTTCTTGCTTTTCAAAGCAACCTGTTATTTTTCTGCAAGGAAAGTTGATATAGGGATGTTCCAGTGCGATAAAACTTTTTCCTCATCTAAAGATTTATGATGGCAATACACTTTCATTTAAGCTCCTTGAGTTTTTAATACACAACTCATTATAATCTGCCCTTGTATAGCCATCAGGTCACTGTAACAAGAATAAGGTTGAAGAGATACTCTACTTCACAGAAACTTGAGATGCTTTTTGTTGTTTTAATGGCATGAAATGTTGTACTTCTTCATTCCTCTATTTGTACCAAGATTTGTTTTTTTAAATCACTAACGCTTGTTTACTTTAGTCTTTCTTCTTGTGTTGTTGTAGCTCCTTCTGTATTCCACTCACTTCTGCCAATGTGCATCCACTTCCTTACTTCTTGCCAACATTCTTTGTCACCCTTTCTGTTCATTGGAGGACAAGTCCCACATACAGGAGGATGTTTTTTAAAAAAATAGTAACCACACAGCTGTGCACTCGCCAAGGTGTGCTGAAGAGCACTGGTTCCAAAGATATGCAAAGATTTTCAGGAGGGGAACTTTGTTTCTTCCCAAATGATCTTAGAAAGTCCTCAGTGAATGTGCTCAGCAAGAGATTCTGTGGCTAGCAAACTAGGCAGCACTGTTTCCACCCAACTGTGGAAGGTATACTGGGCTGGACCTGTCGTCTTATGGTCCTCCGAGAACTTGCAGGAAAACAGCTGCTCTGCTGCAGTTTTTGGTAACTAAAAAAAATCCACCAAAACAAACACAAACCTAAAACCAAAAATTTCCCACCCAACACAAGCAGATTAAGGTTGCAAACTAATATAGATGGTTTGAGTGCATATTACTTTTCAAGAATGTTAGAGTTAACCGTTATAGAACCAAGGAGTCTTGAGATAAAGTGGCAGAGTTCAAACAAGGCACCCAAACTACATTAACTCTGCATTCTTAGCAGTGCCCTGACAAAACAAGCGGATGCTACTTCAGTGTTCCATAAAAACTATTTTGGTACTTGAAACCAAAAGCTACAATGCCGTAGACTTAATTGCTCAGTAGTTATGCTGCTTTATGGCTGACTTTGAAACCATACGCTGTGCTCACATAATAACTTTTATGAAGTCTTGATTTATAGGAATAGCATACTGAAGGTGATCATTCCCCATGCTCTAGTAAAAGCCTGATCTGCTCAAGGCAATCAACCTCTCATAGGTAATGCCTAACAATTCAGATAGCAACCCTGTATTTTTCCTCTTTGACAGTTATTTATCCTGTTGTCATGCAGTTCTTATGCCTCAATATATAACATTCATATTCCCTATCTGTGAGGTAGCATTGTAACTCCAGTTGGCTATCAAGAGGACAATATTTTCCCCAGCAAATAACACTGTTATTTATCTTTTTAGTTTTGGAATAGCACTGTTGCCTTTTCTGTCTATTTTTTTTCACTCCCCTCCTGTTCAGTTGTACTTGGATTCAATCTTGCAATTGCAAAGGGAGATTGGGTAAAGGTACTTCTATACGGGAACACAGCCCCGTAGTGCCTGCTGTGAATTAAATTGACTAGGCTTTCTGGATGGTGAAAAACAGTTCTCACTTACCCAGGTTTGCCCTAGGCAAATGGATTAATGTATGCTGTGGCGTTTTTGAGTTCAAACAGTTGCTCAAGCAAAGTAGACTTTGGTTCTTGTATCCACTTTAGGAGTTGTAGAACAATTAATGATCTTGTGGTGTTGTATGTAAAAGAGAATTTGAATCTGCATGAAAATGAGTGATTAATAGTGTTGATTAAATGAGGCATAGTATGTGTGGATGATGGTTTCCAAAGTCATCTTCGCAGACTTCGATAGTATTTTTGCAGTTCAAGTATTAAACTGACTTACGATCATCACCTGTGGTAGTGTTTTGTTGATTGATTTGTCTGACTGTAGAGACCAGGTTGAAATTCTCCCAGGGAATAATTGCTTTTTAGAAAATACACATGGCTGAAGGAGTTGCTTTCCATTGAAGGAAAATCCTTTTTATTTCTTGACACTTTTTTGACCAGCACTTTGCTGATCCATATGGAGAATTCAGTCACGCTCATGTAGGTTTTGGACATTGTTGAAAGCCCCATTCTGCTGCAGAAAGAAAACATTTCATATATAATCTTCTCAGGTTGATGAAACCATGGCAAGCATTCAGTTTGGTAATGGAGTGTCATATCACACTAACATGCAGTGTTTGAAGGTTGCTTCAGAAACTGTCGGACTGGCTGAAAGCTGGGAAGTTACCTTCTCAGGGGATTGTTTGCAAAACAAACTCCATTCCTTTCCCGCAGTAATTTACAGACAGCGAGTGGAATATTTTAGTGCTGTATTTAGTAGCAATGACATTAGGACATAACTAATTCTACCCCAGGAGTGATAGGTTGGCTTATTGTTTTAAAATGAAAGCTATGCTACTAAATTGTAACTTGCTGCTTCTACTTTCTCTCCCCCCCACACCATTGCCACTCCTAAATGAAACTGTCTGGATCGTATCACCACCTTGTCTTCAATAACACCAGTCAAAACCATTCATTTCTTTAGGAAATCTGGATTCATCTTCTATTCTAGTCTAAACAGAACATAATTCTTATTTCATACCACTTTCTCATTTTTCGTCTTCATTTTCTAATTCTTTTGTTTTGGAATGTTTATGCATTCCCAGAGACAGATGATGTTTCTGAAGAAATACAGGCTCTGTGGACATCCTGAATTCTGTATGTATAGATCTTTGGTTGTTCATTACAAATGACAACTTAGAGAGAGTAACTAGTACTTTCTTTCATGGTGATAAGATGCAAGTCTGGCTCTTGAACAGGAAGATTGGCTGCGTTGAGAGCAGGAGACATCTTTCTGTTGATTTTGAGTCACATTGTGTCTTAACTAATCTTGATGCTGATAAATTACAAATAGTTTTTTTTCTACCTTCTCAACAACCTCAGATATGGCATTTCTCTACTATACATGGTTTTCTGCCAGTGTCTTTCATGTGTCCATGTTGATGTCTGTTGTCTTGAGATGTCTCTTTAGGACATCTTTTGTAGTGTAGCTTCTGACCACCACAAGCTCAATTGCCTTCCTTTGGTTCACTGTGAAAGGATTTTCAGAAGCTGATGTTCAGGTGTACAGGTGACATGTCCTGGCCACCTCAAATGTGAAGGAATAATTATTGCTTCTCTACTAGACATTTCAGCTCTCGTTAATATTTTAAGTGTTAAGAATTCAATCTTGCAACTTGATGTTTGTGATTTGCTTCAAGGGTCTCAGCTGGGCAATGATCAGCTTTTTTTAGATGTCTTTAAGACAGTGACAGTCTCCACAGAACAGATTATAGAGTATCACCATTGCTCTGTAGGCCTTGACCTTAGAAGTCAGTTTGATCCCATGCTGAAACCAAAGTTGCTTTTTGATGCTGCCAAAACACTGGATGCAGCTTGGAGAGGTGAAGTTATCTCAGCTACTGTAGACTTGTCATTTGTCACTGTGCTACCCAGATAAGTGAAGAAGTTAATACTCTCGAGTTTCACCACTGATGAAAATATCTAACTGTGTTAAAAGTGTCTGTTGGCTGGTTGGAACAGTAATTTGGACTTCCTTGTGCTGATCTTCAACCCAAACTTGCTTGCTGCATCAACAAAATTTATTTTCTGCGTATTATTTTGGATGTGAGCAGCCAAGACCAAGTCATCTGCAAAGAGAAGCTGCCTACACACTCTTCTTTCACTTTGGTGGTAGCATGTAACCTGGCCAGGTTGATTAGCTTGTTATCAGTGTTTGCATATAACATAGATGCTAGTATTGAGATTTGCATTCGTGCCTGAGAACACTGCTGCAAGGAATAAAATGGAGAGGGCTGGAGCAAGTGCACAGTCTTTCTTTACTCTGTGACACATGGGGAAGGTTTTGGTCACAGTTCCTGTCACTGATACTCTGCCACTCACGTTGTTGTGGAAGTGCCTGTTAAAAGTAACAAAGTGCTTAGGACAACCATAAGCCGTTAGAACTCGCCAGAGAATGTTCCTGTCAGCTGTCAAAAGCTCTTGAGAAATCGAAAAAAAGCACATACAAATCTTTGTGCTGCTCTAAACATTTCTCTTGTATTTGGCTAAGTGAGAATATCAAGTTGTGTGTTGATCTTCCTGTCCTGAAACCACACTGATTTTCAGGTAGCAGCTTGTTCTGGTATAATCTGCTACTGGTAGAGGAACGATACCACACTGGTTTCCACAATCTGATCTGTCATCAAGCAGCAACATAGGCAATAATCTATGATTGGGATACAACACACCGATTCCTTCTGCTAGCTCTCAGGGAGCCACTGGGACCTGGTTTTGCCCCCCCCCATCAGGGTCACAGTGAGGGTACTGGCAGGGGGACACTAGATGATAATTCTGGCAGCTGAACCTTCAAACCAGTGGTGTAGCTGTGGAGTTGGTATGCGGATAGGTAGCTAATCAGTGACGTATTGTGGGGAGTGGAAGGGGAGATCCAGTTTGGCTCAGTGGGATTACATCTGACCTGCCATAATGATTGAACTTTGAACTTATAAAACATTGATGTTGCTTTTGCTTTATCTTTTTGCCCAAAGAAAACTTAGTTGGACCACACTGCATATTTAGATATTTTACTTTTAGGTAGAATCAATAGAGTAGTGCATGGATACAAAATTTGTTCTGCATCCAGTCTGCAATCCACAAAAAATATAGGTGGATATGAAACATTTCTGTGAATTAGGCAGGGCTTGAAGAATCAGCACGAGAGCAGTTTTGCATGGGATGGAGTTAGTAACTAGAGGCTTTTGTTGGCTCACGGGGTGCAAATTATTTGGTGCTCAGTAGGTGTAGCCTTGGCACATGCTGTCCCAGCATCCCTGGGAGATGAGCTACTGAGCTAGGTGTGTTTGTAAATCCCAACAGTGCTTTAGTGTCATCTAAGGAAGGCTTTCATCACTGGGAAATAATCAAATATAATTTAGTCTAGTTAAAAACTTTAGAGGAGATTTGGCTACATTCTTAGAGAAAGGGGTTTTTCTTTAAAATCCAGGTGAGGAGGATCTAAAATCAGAAGAGCTGCTCTACAGTGCTTTTGTTCATAGACCTGTTTGAAAGAAGGGCCATATAAAGGGAGAGTTGTTAGAGGTTGTAGGAATTGGTCTCCATACTTTGATTAGACAAGAACCCAGAACAGAAAGAAATTTGAAACCCCAGTGAGGGCTGTTTTTTTCCCCTTAATCTGTGTCTTCTCTAAATTTTCTCTTTAGCTGCTCAAACTGTGGTGGAGCCACATAAGATGTTCCCTTCCTTGATTCCTCTTCTATGAGTCTAGATACTCAGGAGATACATTCCATAAAAGAGAATTTAGCCTGTGGCTTACTAGAAAAAAATGAGTAACTGCAGTTGACCAGGCTAGGTGATGACATTTCAACTTCTGAGAATTAAACTGAAAAATGTAATGATCTGTGACTTCTCAAATGCTTCTAAATTTTGTTAGGTTATAGTGGAGTCCAGAGCTTCAAAATAATGGCAAGAAAATCACCTGCCTTAAGCACATGGACTTGTACTAAGTGTACAAGTTATGTGTCAGATTATGTTCCTATGGAAAAGGTTGCAGAACAGAGGGCATCAAAAGCCTGCGGCCAGTCTTCAGTTTGACTGATTTGAAATGACTGATTGCTTAACAGGCAAGCTGTAAATAAGGAGGATGAATATAGCAGTCTTCTCCCCTCCAGTGGATAGCTGCATGATAGGATTTTCTGCAGTAGTTCCCAGCCTTTTTGGCTCAGGGGCCTCAAATACCATTTTTACAACACTGAAGGGCCAGCAGTCTGTCAATTCCTAAAAGATGTATTAACATATACACCATATAAAGAATACAGATTACTTCATATTTTAACATATTTATGCTACTGTGCTCATTTTCCTGTTGGCCATTTCACACCTGCGGATTACTTACAGTATGTCGCATGCTCAGAGACAAGACAAGTAGGTGAGTGACTGTCACAGCGCTCTGAAGTACATGGCCTGGTGGGTGACCTGGAAAACATGGGCCATACTGATTTTTTTTTAGATTCTTTGCCTCTCTTCAAGCATTGTGGGTCCTGGTTGCTCCACCAGTAGTAGTCTTTTCCTCTCCCGTCCCCAGCAGCCCCACTGCAGCCAGATGGAAAGAGCAGGAGTTCAGCAAGGGGCAGCCTCCATCCAGCTTCCCACAGGTGAACCACATACATCCTGTAGCCTTGTGCGCTCTACTTGAGTCACTAGGCAGTGGCTCCCTGCTGCAGCCAGGAGGATGGGAGATCAGGCCTCTGCTCTCTTTAGCTCCAACAGGGACCTCAGTGCCAGGCAGAGTAGATTGCTGCAGCCAGGGCAGGGGAGTGCTGATTTCCATCCTTCTGCCTCTAGCAGGGAGCCTGGCACCAACAGAGCCAGGTGAAGCACTTAGCCGTGCTCCCTGCTATAGGAAGGGAGCACTGATTTCCCATGTGCTTGACTGCAGCAAGGAACCTCCACTATTTTCTAGTTTTCTAGTTTCCAGTCCTTCACTGTTTTCTAGCAATGGGCCACTTTGAAAGACTTCATGGGCTGGGAATCACTGATTTTTCAGTGTTCAGTTTGACATTCTTGAAAGTAAGATTGCTGAGTAGAATCACTAATTATGGTCAGGTATGAGTCAAACTTACCTGCAGATGTTTTATTGGATCTTAATTTCGGCCTCCAATATTCCTATTATTCCGTTTTCAGTTCCCTTCTAAAAGCTGACACATCTCATGCTGTTTATGCACAGAATCTGTGAAATGGGCAAATACCAAACATGAATTTCTACAAATTTTCATGAAGGACCGGACCTAGGTTTGAATCCAGATCTCTTGAAAGGGCTAGTACAAAAACTATCTTCAGTACCTGCTCATTCAAATTTATAGGAGCATTGCTTAGCGTGTTGGCATATTCTCCAGCCTTGGTATCGCTCTCTGACCAGCAGTTAATAGGTGTTGGATGTGAAGCGGAATGAGTTAGTACCTAGAGATCACACATCTGGCACAAAAATGCCTTGCAGACCATAATGTAGAAACCAGAATTTGAATTTATAATCTTGAAAATCAGTGACATTCATTCCACTGTGTGTGTGTGTCCTAGGGGAAAATGCAAGGGTGCTTGTGGGAGAAAGTGGCTTTCAAAGCTGATGTTGCTGGTGGAGTAATGGGAACACTCGGCACGTTTTTAGTGTGTCTGGGTAGAGTGAGGATGAAATGTTTGACCTTAAAAAACAAGAATACTCCGCTTGAACTTTGTGCAGAGAGACCTGATATTTGGTTACAGAGCCAGCCTAAGTATCATGGGGAATAGGGTGATTTTTTTCCCCATTGGTTGTGAAAATGTACTTCTCTGTATAAACTTCTAGCATTATTGACTCCTCGCAATGAAGAAATACCTCCTTTGTGTCATCAAGAAGTACATGTCAGTGGTTTGGCTTGTGGTAGAAATGTTTATGTTGAAATGTCCTTCCTTCAGTTACTAGAAGGAGGCGCTGCTGGCATGTTCAGCAGTTGTCCAAAGCATTTTAGAAACTTAATAAATGTCTAAAGCTTTTGTCCCTCATCCCAGTACTTTTTAAGGTATCTCAAGGAAATGCAAATATTATGAAGATTTTTGCTTGGGTTCACAAGAAAGAACTTTCCACTCTACTTTGCACTGATTAGGCCTCAGCTGGAGTATTGTGTCCAGTTCTGGGTGCCTCATGTTAAGAAAGATGTGGATAAGTTGGAGGAAGTCCAAAGAAAAGTAACATGACTGATTAGAGGTCTGGACTTACAAGGGAAGATTGAAAGAGCTGCATTTGTTTAGTCAAGAAAAGGGGAGACTGAGAGAGGACATAGTAACAGTTTTGAAGTATCTAAGAGGTTGTCACGAGGAGGAGGGAACCTAAATTATTCTCCTTAACTGTGTAGGATAGGACAATAAGAAGTGGGCTTAAATTACAGCAAGGCAGGAAATTTTTAGGAAAAAAATTCCTAAATGTTCAGGGTGGTTAACCACTGGAATAAGTTGCCTAGGCAGGTTGTGGGCTCTCCATCATTGGAAATTTTTAAGAGCAGGTTAGACAAACATCTGTCAGGGGTGGTTTAAGAGGGTACTTGTTCCTGCCATGAGTGCAGAGGACTGCAATTGATGACCTCTCATTGTCTTTTTCAGCTTAGGTCAGTAGTTGTAAAACTTATGTCGGGACCCAGTACTGGGTCACAGACACTCAAGCACTGTGTTGCCACACCTCTTGCTGCCACTGCCAAAAGACTTGAATGTATTACTCAAAGATGTAATTGCTGGGTTGTGAGAATAAATATTTTTCCATCTGGGTCCTGAGGAAAAAAGTTTGGAAATCACTGGCTTAGATGACCCCACAGTGTAAAAGAGTAAGAGTTGGAAGTGTATAATCAAGATCTAAGCTACTTTTACAAAACAAAACCCATAGGTAGTTTACTGCAAAGGTAATTCTTCTGCGCTGTTGTGATGTACATTCATAGTGTAGTGAAATGCATCTTCTTCCTCACAAACTTCAGTAAAATCCTGGTTATCATTCAATATTAGATTGCTTTTCACTGTCTGAGGCTGCTGGTAACTTTTAGCTTTGTCCTGAGACCTGTGTTAGCAAGTGTACTAAATGAGTATTTTATATGAAGTGCTGTTGAAGCTGTGTTGGTCCCAGTATATAACAGAGACAGGGTGGTGAAATAACATCTTTTTATTGGACCAACCTTGAACTTTTCTCTCTCTTCAATAGAAGCTGGTGCAATACAAGATGTGACTTTATCCATACTGTCTCAAGTGAGTTTTTGCCTGTCTAATATTAGGCCTAAAAACAATAAAAACTATTCTGGAAGGTATAATTTCCTTGCTGAAAAAATGCCCCCCTCCCTTTTTTAAATAGGTGAGGAAAAGTCTTCAGAAAACTATTAATACTTTTCAGAAGCTTAACTCAAGCTATCTTAAGGCAAATATTTCTTGACCTAGGTTATATTAGATTCTCATGTAAAATGTGAAGTTAAATAAGAAGCCCTCTTGTTCAAGAATGTCTTGTTGTCTCTTCTGCAAATTTTATTTGATGCCCCTCAAGGAAATAAAAACACCTCTAAAATTTTGTTTATCCAGTAAAATTGCATGATTTGGCAAATCTAAAAAAGATTTAGTTTCAGAAAAAGAAACTTGTCCTTCCACTAGCCAAGGATATTTTATATTAATGGGCAACGTATTGTGTAGGAGAAGCACATGACCTTTTAATTGTCCATTGTGTCCATGGGGAAGAATCAGCAGTGTTTAGGGTGGATTGGTTTTGGTGTGAATTTAAAATATTGCTATGTAATGTAATACAGCAGCAGTTGGAAAAGATGCAAAAAAAAATTTTTTTTGATCTTTTTCTTTTGAGACAACTGATTTTCTCTTTCTGCCACTTAGATTGTATATCAGGATCCATCTCTCTTCACCTATTTGTGGATATAACCATGCAATCGTAATACAGAAGCAAGTAAGATGTCAGTTGGGTTACTTGATTTTCTGTTGACCAGATCATGTAAATCGATAAGATTCTCTTTAGAGAACAAATGAGTGCCTTCAGTTCCCAGTATGGAAAAAATCTGTTAGAATATGGTATTAAATTCCAATTAAAATCTTGGAAATTGTAGCCTTCAACATGTTGGTTAACTAACAAGTTTCTTTAATATAGGAGCCTGACAAGGAACATTTGGAGGAAGTAAGTAGCAAGAGAGCAAAGCTTGTGAGCACCTGGTTTTGAGAGTGCATGCGTCTGACACGAAAGAGTCTAACATTTATTAATAAGAAGTCTTCCCACTCTGCTGTGAATTGTGATGTTCTGATTTGAAATAATTGTTAATCAAGTGCTGTTTTTTTCATGATTGCTTTCTTGGCTAAATCTTTTGATAGTCATAGCTGCAATGTCTAATATTAACCAACACCATTCTTGAGACGTGTATGCATGCATGCTGGTGGAGTGTGGACATAGATATCTGCACACTCTCTCATCTGTTCTAGTTGGTTAATTTTTTTTTTTTTTTTTTTTAAATAAACGTACCATTTCTTTCCACTGCAAGAAAGCTTCCAGAAACGTTCCATTTATTCACTGATGGAATTGTCACCAGATGAACATCCCTGTTGCTGGGGCCGCCTCTTCCTTTATTTCTGTGACCCTACATTGAAATGTAGAATTAAGTTATAGGTGCTTGAACATCTCTTCTCAAAGTCATTTTCCTTTGGCAGTATACCTGCAAACTGGGTTGGGGACTTAGTAGAATCAAAATGCTGCAAGCAGCAGTGAAAGTTGTTCACCATTAGAGAACCTTAATACTCTACTATAAACTAAGAGTTAAAACTTCTTCAGGTAAGGAGCTCTGTCTTCTCTCAGGCACTCCTTTTGTGCCTTTTGTTAAGCAGGAGGGCATGAGGGGAACGGGATGAGTTTTGCCCACTTTTTTTCCTGGATAATAAGTAGTGCTTGTATGATCTGATGCCACCTATCTTTAAATGGAGTATATTGATCGATTATATAACCAGCCAGTACACTGCTTTAGGCAGAGTTCTTCAGAAATGAACAAAAATGTACTCTGAAACAAAACCATAAGTAGAGCTATTTCCTATAAGATGGGTGGGGTGGGGTGGGGGGAATGGTGGTTTGGGGGAAGCGGGCCTGTAAAGGGTTTTGGACCCTAATTTGGAAAAGACATTTCTTCAATTAACCAGAAAAAGCTCAGTGCTACATATTCAAACAAATGGAAAGTGTTGCAATTTTGAATGCAGCAAATAGTGGTCATGTTTGTAACATCTGGCATGACAGAGTGTCTCCTAGATATCTTCTGTTTTGTGATTCATATCAGAGAAAGCAGGGATTGATTTCAGCAATACCATTTCAGCCTTTCACATGCATATCCAGAGTAGTGAAGAAATAACTAATCTGTAGGAAACCATTAATGAACTTCTACTGCACAATTGAACTTTCCACCTGACTACCATCCTCAACTCTAGAAGCTCTAGACATAGAACAAAATTCAGCTTGGGGGCATGCTGACTTTTGAATGTCGTCATGCTGCAGTGGGTTTCTTCAGGTTTTCCTCCAAAAGAAGACTTCAGGATTTACAATTTGAGGCTCTCTGTTTTTTGGGATGGGAGGGATGGAAAATATAGTTTTCATTAAAAAACAAACAAACAAACAAAAAAGCTATGTCCGAAGACTCCCACACTGTCCAGTGCACAGTGTATTGCTGTATCCTACTTCCCTGCTATAAAATATGATTTGTAGATTAGTTATGAACAGATGGAAATGTTGGGAAGATCTATTTGAAGGATTCACAGATCATACACACAGTTGAAGGCTAACCAATCTTGCTTAGTCATAATCTCTTAGCTGTTACCATGGGAACCTACAGTTCCTCATTTAGATAATTTTTGGCCTATTCCATGGGATGCTGACTAACCTCAACTCACACATTTTGCTTTCATTATCAGCTGAAGGACTCTCTTTTGGGTGATGAGAATGGATCAGGTTCTTAATACTTGTCTCATTGACACCTCATCATCATTCCCATTTTCATCTGTCCCCTCTGCTTGTCACATCTTTTCCTTAGCCTTTGGAAGATCACTGGGATAGGGCTTGTATATGGCCTTTGCAGCTCTCTGGATCTGCTCACAAAGTTTCTGTTCTGGAGGATTTTCATTTTAAGGCCTCTTGCCATTCTGATGTCTGCTTTCATTCTTGCCACGTTCTAGCCTTACCATAATAGCTGGTGTCTTCAGTTAGTTTCAGTGTATAGTAGCCAGAGTTTGCACAGAGAAAAGGCGGCTGTCAGGTTCATTTAACTGAAAGTGATACCAGCTTTCATTGGTTCCCAAGGGACTGAGAGAGGCTGCTCAGGGTGGCACTTTAGTTGATGCCTGAGGGATAAGAGGAGAATACGAAGGTGTTGAGAGTGGAATGCTGAGGATAGCAGGGAGGAAGAATGTGTTAGAAATCAAATGGATTTGAGAAATACACAAGGGAAATATGGCATGGTAGAGGAGGAGACGAGTGTGTGGCAGGCAAAGAGGGAAGTATGGGGGTGCAAACAGAGGGAGGCAGTAGGTAGGGAGTGAAGATACAAGAAGAAGAGGCAGGGGCCTTAATCCAGTCTTGTCCAGATAGAGAGAATGACAATGGTAGCTCCCCTCACAAAGGCAGTAGCAGAGGGTAAGCGGAGTCCCTTGCAAGTAGTGAAGAGTTAGGTCTATGTTTTGTGTGTATCTAAGGTTGAATTTTAGCTCTGTGGTGATTGCATGCAAATAAGGGTATCCAGGTTTCTCTACAAAGGTGTGCGGGGGGGGGGGGGAATAATCATATGGCAGGGTTTTATTTTTAATACTTTTAAAATCCGATTTGTTTGTCAGTCTCATAATGGACTTTTTGTGGACGAGAGGTATCTGACTCAAGACTAGAAATTATCAATAATAGTGTGCAGTTTATCCATCGCCTGTTTGTACAGTACCAACACAGTAGGTCCTGATTTAGGCCTCACGGTACTATTGTAATTACAGAAAGGAGGAGCAAAACTTCTGGCTTGGCTTTGTTTTTTCCTCCTCCTCTTTATCCTCTTCTCCCCCGTCCAAACAAAAGCATCTATTGAGAAGAGTAAATAAGGTTTACAAATCTGTCTATTTTCGGTTACCCAGTGGTGTGTAAATCTATGGTATGCACACTGTATATAAAATCTTCATTTTGTATAGTGCAGACAGAATGTTATCCTAATGCTCACTGAGGCTGTCTCTAGGCACACACTGTGAACAGCAATACATTATTTCTCAGCTCCTGCATCTTAGGCTTGCAAAATGGTGCTAGAACAGCCACATATCAGCATCATATTGTGCATGTATTTTGATAGCGTACTTTGCCTGTGTTCTGCTTAATAAATTTTTATAAAGCATGCGAGGTGTGTGATGCATTGTGCTCAATCTTTTTTTGGTTACCTAAATTTGAATTACTGGTATATTGGCTATGAACAATTGTTAACCCATAATAATGTGTTTAGTAGAACTCCTAACATAACGTTAATTGCCTTTAAAGTTAGAAGAGAAAGTGTGATTGTCTAGTCTTACCTGCATAACACACTGCCATTTTACTTCTCTAAATCAATTTCTATTTGAACTAGTGCATGTCTTTTTTGGGTAAGGGGGAGGGTGAGAATCCAGATTTGATTTAAAATGTTGCAAAGCATAGAAAATAAACTACTGTCTGTGGTTCAAAACAAAACAGAACCCTAACCCCAACCTCCCCACCACAAAATTAACACATCAGATGTATTACAGAAGTCTTTACTTGACTTTAATTCACAAATCTTCAGGCCTCATAGTGTAATGTAAGACATTATTTTATTTCTTCAATTAAGACTTGGGACTTTTGCTGGCTGTGAAAGATACAGTTCTTAGTATGTGTGTCATCTTCAGAAATGACATTTTTGAAATTCTACTCTTAAGTTCTGCATACTATAATTTGCATTGTTCTGGGAAGAAGATGGCAACTTCAGGTTTTCAAGGCTTTCCTAATTTTAATATTAGCAGAGCCCAGCTCTCCTACTTGTGTGATCCTATGCTTCTTGTCTAATATTTGTGTTTTGTAAGCTTTTATTGCATTTCTAAATGATTGGCATAGCCTGATTTCTTCTATGTTGGGAGGTCTTACACTGTTCACAGTGTGGACCACAGCTTAATAGATTCTCATGGGCTGCCATTGTAAGGAGTCATGGCATATTTATAACAACTACAACAATTATTTAGGCAAAATGTAGCATAAAATACATTTTTCATGTATTTTAATGAGATACAGTAGTTGGAAGTAGGGAAGGAATTAGCAACATGTCTTCTCCAGCTAACTCCAGACTGCCAGCAAATGGTTTACACACCATTTGGGAGTCTCTGCTATGTTTAGTTGCAGTGGTAAAGGGAGATGTACTCAAATCATATCTTTAAATCCCTCTTAAGGAAAGTATAATTTTCTGGAGATTTTAGACTCAGAAATCGTTCACATGAAAGGAACTGCCAAGCACTTTACATCATTATGCTAGAGGTCTACTTTACAAATTAGGGCACTTTTAGTTTATTTCATAGTATTGCAAATCCATAATTAAAGTGAGTGAGGTGTATATTTTGTCCTTCCTTTGATGATTAATATTTTTTGGATCCTTGGGATATATTTACCATGTTGATGAATTGTTTGTAGGGCTCATTGTCTGTGAATGTAGAAGATTTTTAACTTCTTCTCCTATCCCCTTCATATACTGTTGTTTTTGTATTTATGGCCAGAATATTCTTTTTTGGTCTCAGCGATTTAAATAGTATCACTACGTATTTCTATGGCAGCTCACCAAGTCTCATCGACAAGGTCACATGGTGAAAGTAGACTGGCTGGACAGATTGACGTTTCGAGAAATAGAAATGATCAATGAGGTAGGTTGCCATATATCATCTTTATAATGGCTTTTTGGCTTGCTTGGGAGAGTGTAAGTCAGATGATTTGCCCTGTTCTTCCTCTCTCTGTTGTGCACATTAAAGGAAGAGGTCAATCTTAAAAAGAAAAATACTTTTTCTGAGGTTAGTGATACAGAGATGACTAAAAATAGTCGCATCTAGATACTAATTAGCCTTAAGTACCTCTAATCAAGTTATTAGAATATCATGAGGGAGAAAAATGGAGGAAATCTATTGAATCTGAAGCCTTTTTTTTGTTTGTTTAAATCAGATGCCTAGTTGTTTTAACCTATGAAGACCTCCTGTCCCCAACTCAAGAGGGAAGAGTTAGCCCATGAAGCCAAAAAAATTTTTAATTGACTTTGCTCTGAGAAGTGCTATGTGAAAGGATCATCTTACTGGAAACATCTGCTTGATCTTTATTGACAGCTACTTTCTTGTCAACTGCTTTCCATTGCAGTGAGATAAGGCTTGCATTTCTGTGTGGCACCTTTGGCCTGATCTATAATGCCAGCAAAATTCGATAGCAGTCAGTGGAAGTTAGGCAAGCTACAAAGAGCAGCTTTTGAAACTCCCATTGGCTTTATGACTGCCCTTTAGTGTTCTGTCTTCATTGCTCTGCATCACTTGAAGGGTCAGTTTTATTAAGTCAGTTTCCAGATTGACTGAGAGCATCTTTACAAACTGCTCAGTCCATCTGGAAAAATTGATCTGATGGCTAATTTGCTGCCATCGCTGTAGACGTACCTTCAGCTGGAGATTGTGAAGTGCTGTGCAAATTCTAACCTTCAGTCCGTCAGTGAAATGTACCTGATTTTGTAGAAGGGAGACCTAGCACAGAGAAAATGATCTACCCTCTGTTAAGCAGGTCTCCCTGTGCCAGAAACATTTCCTGATTCCCAATAGTGTGCTCTAAACACAAAAACAGCCTCCCTTTGCTGGAGAGTCAGTATCTCCCTGGTTAGGTAAACTGATTCTTTTATGAGTTGTGCAACTCCAGCAAAGCTATTTCTTAAGTTTCTGTAGCAGAATTTTTATTCCTGGCAATGACATTCAAACTAGAAACAATACACCCAGACTCCAAGATTCCAAAGTTTATTTGCGGTGTTAGCAATTAGAAAACTTCTAAACTGAATATTTGGAGTCATTGAGGTGCAGTGTAACACCTTGCAATGCAATTTTAACTCTGCTGTTCCCCTGGGTGACTTAAACTATTCCCTCTTATGGCATGTGGATGTTAGTCTTGGAGACTGAATGACAATTAGAATGTCAGAGGAAGCTGTTTTTAAAGTCAGTAGTTATGTGAAATTATAAACTGAGTAATTGCGACAACATCTGATAATCTGATCCATCATTTAATGCACAAAGGAAATGTGCTTATTACTGTTAAGAAAATGCTGAAGATTGATGTTCATTAATATACATTCCTCATCTTTAGTCTCTTTTCTTTTAGAGTGAGAAACGAAGTTCTAATTTTATGTACCTGATGATTGAATTTCGTTGCGTGAAGTGCGATGATAAAGAATATGGAATAGTTTACTATGAAAAGGTATGTGCCTTGCAGGTTTTATGATCTCCTTTGGAATAAAAATCAAAACAAACTTGCAACAAGAACAAAAACAAAATTAAAAAAAAAGATTTTTCCTGCTGAGATGAAATATTTTGTTGCAAGATAGCAGTAGGCAGTTGTCAGCGGCAGCTGTTTATGTACATACAAATCAAATTGTAATCTTGTTGTGGCTATAGTAAGTCAATCATTCATGTAATGCAGTTCAAGATTACAGAATTTAATAAGTGCAAGTGATTAAAAACTTTCTGATTTATTGTTCCCCAAATCAAGTGATACTTATAGAGTAGCTTTATATAAAACTAGTTCTTGGATTGGGATGGAGAAATTTACTTGTTTTCACTGGTAAACTTTATACAGGGTTGCTTTATCAAAACTTCTCGCAAGAGCTATGGCAATAGACAGTTTTATTTGTCTGAGCAAATAATGGAGATTTATTCCTCCATGTTCTCTGTAATGTTCTAAAGACTCATTTTGATACTTTCAGTAGAAAGGCTTTTTGACAATAATAAATAGATTAAATCCCTGCTTTTCTTAGTATTATGTATGATTTTTAATTTCTGTAACATCTTACAAATAAGGATTCGTGCCAGTTAAAAACATTATTTGCCCAAGTAACTTGCAAGTTGAATGTTACATATGGGAAAAGGAAAGAATAGAGAGGTTAAGTGAATTTTCCAAGACCACACTGCAGTTTGACAACTGGGATGAAAAGTTGTATCTTCAGAAAAACAAAGCGTCACTTAAAGACAAAAATTTTAAATTCCCCTCTCACCCCTATGGGTGGTATGTGTCTTCCTCAACCTCGGGTCCTTTACCAGAGGCCTGGGAGTTAGAGGGTTCTGTGCAGTATCTTAGCTGTTCCTTGCGCTGCACTCTTCTGGACAGAGAGCTCTGATGTTGTTCCTGGGATCTGTTGGAGCCACTCTCCCAGCTTAGGAGTCACAGCCCCAAGTGCTTCTACCACCACTGGGACCACTTTGGCCTTCACTTTCCACATCCGCTCTAGTTCCTCTTTCAGGCCCTGGTACTTCTCCAGCTTCTCGTACTCCTTCTTCTGATGTTGCTGTCACTTGGCACTGCTACATCTATCACCACCGCTGTCTTCTGGTCCTTGTCTATTACCACGATGTCTGGTTGATTGGCCAGTATATTGCATGAGCTTTCATGAGAGAAAATCCTGCTTCTTGTATCTTCAGATTTTTTTGTTTTAGCCACAAAACCATCCCCAATACCTCTTCCCCCTCCCCCGGTAGTTTTTTCATTAGCTAGATGTATTTGTAATTGTTGGAGACAGTGTGATTGCGGCATATTTGTGTTTGGTTATAGAATATAGCCTGATCACTTTTAATATATTACTTTGTGTTCTGTAGAAAAAGCGTGACAGTAAGAGGTTGATAACAGACATTTGCTCATTGAAATGTACTGGCTGGATATTGTAAGACATTTTGTTTATATACAGATAATGTATCATGCTATCAACTTTCCTACTGCTCCCTTTGTCTGTGGTCTTCAAAATACTCCCATTCCAGTTGAATGACGCACTTCAGTGTGGAAGGATTGTTCTCGAACCTGAGTGTATTTTGTCCCATACATACATGTTTGTTTGTAGTGGAGATGGAACTTGTGCTTCCTTAGTGTGGTGTGTATGACATTTCAGTTACTATGGGAGTTAGGAAGCTTGGTTTTTAAACCAAAAAGTAATAGTGGTCAGAGAAATTTCAGTGCACATTTTTTTTTATTGCAATTTGCCAACTTGTTGAAATCAAAAAGGTTCATGGAGACTATTTGATTTCAGTGATGTTTTGAAGGAACGCAGATGAGATCTGATGGAACCTGCCAGGGTTCAGAGAATTTGGGAATTTTTGGGTTTTCATTCTGAATTGGAAATAAAACAAATTTTGAAATAAATTCCCTGTCTAATGGAATTTGTTTTCTCTGCATGGCTCTACAAATGGTCTAGGGAATATTTTTAAAAGCATGAAAAAGGAATATAATGAGGTTATCAAAATGGTTCACTGAGCATCATTGCCTTATATCACTGATATACCTAATAACTATGTGCCTGGCATCTATTTTTCAACTTTCTGTTTACTGTTAAGTGTGGTATTTTATATCAGTACCTTCAGAGTGATGTTTCAGCTCCCTTCCTAAGAAGCCACACAATTTTTTTTTTCTCCTCTGAATGCATCAGTGAAAGTGTGTGGAACCTTGTTCTTCTGTACCTTAAACCAGAGAAAATTCAGAATAAACGCACTTAAGTCAGATGTAAAATAGGGGTGAGAAGAGAAACACATTTCTTGAGCAATAAATCTTCAGTGCATTATACGTGCATGAAACAAAACAGTAAATTGACTTCTATTAAATAGAAAAAAATAATTAGGTGGGTAATGGCATGGTTTAAAAGTAGAAATAACGATTTAAAGTTCCATGTTAATCTAGTTCAACAAAACAAGCAAGGAGTCCTGTAGCACTCAAAGGACTAACAAATTAATTTATCACATGAGCTCTTGTGGGAGGAAATCCCACTCATCAGATGCTTTGGAGATGGGGGAACTTATAGAATAGAAAGAAAATAAATGCAGGGAAAGGTAAGTCACAGGAGCGGGTCAGACTGTAGCAGCAAATCAAAGCAGTTGTTAAGATTCAAACACTAGAGAACAGCATATAGAAGTAGATGAAGTCAAATCCCCTGTTGTAATGAGAAGAAAAAAATCCAAAGTCCCTATTCATTCAGAGAAGTTCTGGACTTCTCTTTTGGCCACAGTGGAAGGCAGTCTGTGAATTGTTTTCTTGAGTTGTTACGCTTCCACTTAAATTATAAAGATCAACAATCCAGTATATCAAATCTAATGGAAACAGGGAAGGTTGTCACCTGTCTGTGACTGATAGTGTAAGTGAAAATTACTTTTCATAGTTGGGTTGATAGATCTGTTTTCTGCTGTTGTGACAGAGAACCAGCCTGTTAAGCAGCAGCTGATAGAATCTGAGATTTTGTGTTCTCTATCAACTTACTTTTTATGCTGTGTTTAAAATGTGAGGAATGCCAGTCTATGGATAGCAAGAGCACAACTTCCAATTTCCCTTTTAGGCCAACATCTCTGTGTGGAAATATTACTGTGTGAATTCTCAAATGCAAGCATCTCCAGCCCATCTCTGTGGGTAAATTAACTCCAGCATTTTTTTGAACATGTATTTCATTTAGGTTCCAAATGAAACCAGCATTGTATTGGGTAAACAGGGCAATTGTGGAGCCTTACCGGTGTTTAAAGGATATACTCATGAGAATATCTTTCCCAGTATTAAACCAAAAAAAAAAAAAAAAAAAAGTTTTGGTCAGACTCTGAAGCCTTGCCTGTGTGTCAGCAGGGTTCTGGATAGAACTAATTGTATCCTGCTGGCACGGCTTGGAACACTGATTTAACTAACCCTATAGTATGAGACCAATAGAACCCCCTGGTTTGTTAGTATTTTTAAAACAGATGAACTGTTTTCTTGAGAAAGTTACAGCAGCACCTTGCTTGACCAACACTTTTATATACCACATGCTATAATCTGGGCAAAACTGGCGGTGTCTCTCCGCCTCTTATCAGTAAATAATTAGCAGAGACCAACAGTGAAGTCTTCAAATTCTAAGAATGGCACTGTTGTAGTATAATGCAGTACTTTTAATATTTTATAGCATAATATTTAATTAAAACAAAATGAAAACTAACCTTGTGTGTGTTTGTTTGGAGACCCCCCAGGCAAATTAGCAGTTACACGATCATTGGTATGAGTTATTGAGGTTACACATTCAGGAGCACTGTGATAGATTTTTGATGTTATGTGAGTTAAACAGAGGGTCAGAGTTACGCATTCCTATGCATTTGAAAGGTGGGTAAAATTGCCAGCATCTTTATTATGTTGACTGATGGCATTCTGTCTTTCTCCAGAGTGTTTCTTAGAGTAACTGTATTTCAGAATAAGCTATCTTTTTAATAAACTAGAATTTGGCCCATGAGAGCAATGACAGAACTCAGCTGACTTGCAGGTTCTTGTTACTGCTTAAGAAATCTTTTGATGCTAAAACAATGAAATTGTAAAGGCGGAGGACTCTTCATTTGAACTGAGTGACAAAAATAAGCAAAAGTTGGACATTCTGGTTTCACATTAAATTTTCTTTATATACTATCTAGAAACAAGTGGGCTGACCTGTGAAGTACTCAGTTTTCCTTTTGTTTTATTTTTAATTTGACTTTTCACTGTAAGAAAACAACATAGTGGTAGAAACACTTCCATTTTTTTGTTTTGTTTTGAATTTTGTTTTTAACTAAAATATTCATTGTGGAAAAAATGGCAGATAAAATCTTAAAAACAGTCTGTTTTAGGCTTTCAAATCACTAGTTGGGCAATAATGCTTGGAACAGTTTACTGCTCTGAGTGAATTCTTGGTGTTTTAGGTCTTTATAAGCTTCCCAGTGTAGCAAAATACTTAAAAGATGTTGTTTTCCCTTATTTCCAGTGACTAAAAGACTATTTTATTTAAATTTATTTTAGTCTTGGGGTGCAAGGGATGTTTATTTAAATTTATTTAAATTTATTTATTTAAATTTTATTTAAATTTATTTTAGTCTTGGGGTGCAAGGGATGTTTAACCTTGACTGATTTTTCCTCCCCTTCTCCTTCACCTAAATTTGATTTTTTAGTCTCTCATTTGTGTATAGAGATGAAGGGGGAGACTTATTTAAATCTCATTGTGGAGTTAGGCCCCTGGCTTCCACTTGGCCAGTGGAGTTTGAGTGTCTCTTTCCCCTTTGGGTCATTGAAAAAGTCCCATTAATGTTTTCTACTATCTAAAACATTAAGTCCAGGATTCCCAAGTAGCATGAAATATTGATTTCTAGTTCTAACAATTCTCTAGAAGAAGGCTGCTTAATTTAATTGGGGGCAGGGGAGGAGGGGGGTGAGAGAGAGAGAGAGCCAATACCTTGTGATCTGCCAAGGTACAAAAAAATGAATTACACAAGTGAAGAAAACAGTGCCCAGTTAATAAGTACCAAAATATATATCTATATATATATGTCTAGGTGAAAACTGCAAAGCACTAGAACTCAAAACTTTCACTGGTCCCTAGCTGGTTTTCCATAGTAATACAAATCTGCGTTAGTAATTATGGTAATCTGAGTCCAGAAATTTTCATTTTTTTCTTTTAATGTAAAACATGTTCTCTTCAGACTACCATAACATGATCGCATTTTTAAAAACCACTCTTTTAAATAAGACAGCAGTGACAGTGGGTGGGCATTTCTAAGGCTCTCAGCATAGATCTGATTGTCCCCACTGAAGCAAATGACCGGTGGGTATGTATGGTACAGTTGTTTTGTTTTAATAAAAAGCTAGAGCTCTTTAGTCTTAATTGTGACTGTTACTAATATTTTGTGTGGTCTTGATCAACCCATAGAGGATACATCTAGATTTGAGCTGGGGGTGTATCCACTGGGGCATAATCCTGCTCGAACCTCATGGAAGTATTCTGTGCAACCCAAAAAATATGCCTCTCAGCTAAAATATAGATGTTCCCTGAATAACTCATTGCTCATAAGTAATTGAGGGTACCTACCTCTCTTCTGTGGTATTGCAAAGATTAATGAATTAATGTTTATATAACAATTGGAAGATGTAAAGCTTAACTGCTAATTATGATTAAATGCATCAGATACTTCAAAAATAGAAAGTAGTAAAGGGGAAAAAAAAGTAAATTCCACAGATAAGTTTGTGATGGTTTTTTAAAGGTATTTTGTGGGGAAGAATCTTGTAATATAGGATTATGGTTAAATTGGAGGGGGGATGGGCTGGTCATAGCAGTGGTTAGATAAGTGGTGGCTCTTTTATGCTGAATTGTAGCTCTTGTCTCCCACTTCTCATTTTTACTCATTTGCTTGCTGCTTCTGGTAGGTGAGGGGTTCCCTAACTTTTTGATGACAAGACTCCATTTTAATGAAGTATTTCCTGCTGAAATCCCAGACAGGATACAAATACTTATGACTGCTGTTAACCCATTTGTAGTCACAGTTAGTTTCATGTGCCTTGTAAAGTCCTCCAATGTACACTTAATTTACTGGCTTTAAAAACACAAAACAAACAAACAAAAAAAACTTACTCTAGTCAGCAATGCAGAAAAGTGAAGCTATATATTAGTCTTTCTGATGAATCATTCACAAAATTGCCAACTATTTTTTTTTAAATGCTGCTGTTGTGAAGGAGGGCAATCTGTTTTCTTATAATTCCCAGTTAAGATTAGAAATGGAGCTCAATTCTTAATATCTCCCTTGTGTTCCACCAAGGCAAATGAGAAGCAATATGACTAACTGCTATTTCTAAAAAGAAGCTGTGACGTTCCCTTCCTGCAATATGGTCTGGTGTGCTGCTGTGCCTCCCCTATAGCCTGGTCCCAGATTCTGACTTAAATCGTTTTGCCAAGAGGAGCACCAATCCCGAGTCACTCCACACCCGTCTCCTGCACATAATTGGTCCCAGGCTGTGGATGTTTGTTCCATAGCCACTTGATGCCATCCCACAGTGAGCACCCACAGCCCCCAGATACAAGCGCTTGTGTCCTACAGGGATTGGAACATTTTCCTAATCACTCTAGGCTCATAGACTCCAGTTTGGCCATTCATTAAAGAAACTAGAATGCCCCAGCTCCACTCATTCGCTCTTCTAAAGTTCACACATGTTTAGTTAAAACAAATACTAGTTTATAGATTGTGATATGATTTTAAATGAGTATATAGCAAATCAATGTACAGTCATTTGATACAGGTGTCAGGAGTCACTGTAAGCAAATAAAAGATATAAAACACATCACAGCTGACCATTACCATCCAGCATTACTCACAAGGTTTAGCTGATGTTTAGCAGCCAGTCTCTGCCTCTCCATAGGCAGAACCCAGTTCTTCTTGGAGATGTTTTAGGATGGTGTCTCTCTGGCAAAAAGCCTCTAACAGTTCAAAAGTGTCTGTATTTGTTTCCAGTCACACTACCTCTTTGGCCCTCCTTCCTCTTCCAGGTGATCTTTGTTCAGAAAGGGTAGGAGACCTCCCCCTCGTTACTTGCTGCTGTGTGATTCTCTTAGTCCCAGTGATGGAGCTCAGTTCGCATTGTCTTTGTCATGCACCTCTTCAGCTTTCATGCTGAGAGGAAGCCCTGATTGTCTGCCTTCCTCCTGAAACATGTGAACTACCTGGGAAATACCTCACATTTGCATACATACACATGCTGCAAGAAGCATGATACCCTAACAATAATGCAAGCGTGTAATGAGCATTCATAAAGAAATCTTGCATGGCATATTTTACATCAAACCACACAATTACATGGCAGGAGTGAACAGAAAAGTGATCAGATCATATAGCCCAGCATGCATTACGTGACAAAGGGTGTGTTCACACAGCATTCTTATTTCGAAACAACGAGGTTGTTTCGAAATAGGAAACAGCATGGCCACACGACGTACGGCCATTTCAAAACAAGGAAACCCCTTGTTTTGAAATGGGAGCCGTACTTTCAAAATAGGTTAAACCTCATTTCCTATCAAAACAAGGTTGTTCGAAACCAGTGGTTTCGAAACAACCCTGTGCGGACAGGTTGTTTCGGAACAAAGTGTTCTGAAACGACACTTGACCTCCCTCCCAGGGTTCTAAGCACCCTGGGAGGAAGGGCTAGCCCCTCAGCACCCTGGCCAGGGCTCTGAGGGGTGTCCTCTGGCCAGCAGAGGGGGACTGCAGACACCCATGGGGTGAAGCGCAGCCAGGCGCCTCACCCCGCGGGTGTCTGCAGAGGGCTGCAGGCACCTGTGGGGTGAAGTGCAGCCACTCCCCACCCCACGGGTGTCTGCAGTCCCCTCCCCATGCAAAGTAGCATGTCCACACTGTGGAAATAAATTGTTTCGAAATAACCATTTATTTCGAAACAGCTTGTTTCGAAACCTCTTGTTTCGAAACAAGCCCTCTGTGTGTGAACACAGCCAAAATCTTCCAAAAACTCCTGGTCTGTGTTGCATTCTATACCAGTCCTTAATATAGCTGTGTCCATATGTGTGTCTTTTCCCAATGGCTTCAGTAAATGTTCCAAATCTGTAAATCTGCATTTTCAAGATGGAACACTTGAACTGTGTCCGGAGGTATTTTACTATAGTTTTTGAATATTTTGTTTGCAGAATGGGGCCTTTTGACCACTCCCATAACATAGATAATACTGGTTAAAAAAAAAAAATCCATTCATTTCTTCTTCAATAAAATACTAATGCTGATGAAGATTTAAAAATTATGTTTCTCACAGAAAGAGCAAGGGGTTCTGTGGCACTTAAAGGCTAACACATTTATTTAGGGACTGCTTAAAGAAACTAGATGTGCACAAGTCCATGGGGCCGGATGAACTGCATCTGAGGGTGCTGAGCGAGCTGGCTGATGAGATAGCAGTACCGTTGGCCATTATCTTTGAAAACTCGTGGCGAACAGGGGAGGTGCCAGAGGACTGGAAAAAAACAAATATAGTACCTATCTTCAAGAAAGGCAAAAAGGATGATCCTGGGAATTACAGACCTGTCAGCCTCACCTCAATCCCTGGAAAAATCATGGAGCAGCTTCTCAAAGAATCCATCCTGAAACACTTGGAGGAAAATAGAGTAATCAGGAACAGTCAGCATGGATTCACCAAGGGTAAATCATGCCTGACCAACCTCCTCGCCTTCTATGATGAAATGACTGGATTTGTGGATGCGGGAAGAGCCGTTGATGTGATATACCTTGACTTTAGCAAGGTTTTTGATACGGTTTCCCACAGCATTCTCATTGGCAAATTAAGGAAGTATGGGTTAGATGCATGGACTGTAAGGTGGATAGAAAACTGGCTAGAACAACGGTTTCAGCGTGTAGGAATCAATGGCTCCATGTCAAGTTGCCAGGCAGTAACAAGTGGTGTGCCCCAGGGGTCGGCCCTGGGGCCAGTTCTGTTCAATGTTTTCATTAATGATCTGGATGATGGGATAGATTGCACACTTAGTAAGTTTGCAGATGATACCAAACTGGGGGGAACGGTAGACACCCTAGAGGGCAGGGACAGGATTCAGGGAGACCTAGACAAATTGGAGCAGTGGGCCCAGAGGAATCTCATGAGGTTCAACAAGGATAAGTGTAAAATCCTGCACTTGGGACGAAAAAACCCCATGTACTGCTACAGGCTGGGGAGTGATCAGCTAAATAGCAGCACTGGAGAAAAGGACCTGGGAGTCATGGTGGATGGGAAGCTGGATATGAGTCAGCAGTGTGCTCTTGCTGCCAAAAAGGCCAATGGCATACTGGGCTGCATCAGAAGAAGTGTTACCAGCAGATCGAGGGATGTGATCATTCCCCTCTATTCTGCACTAGCGAGGCCACATCTGGAATACTGTGTCCAGTTTTGGGCTCCCCACTACAAAAAGGACAGGGACAAATTAGAGAGAGTCCAGAGGAGGGCAACCAAAATGATCAAAGGGCTGGAGCACAAGCCCTATGAAGAAAGACTGAAGGAACTAGGCTTATTTAGCCTGCAGAAGAGAAGATTGAGGGGGGATTTGATAGCAACCTTCAACTACTTGAAGGGTTGCTCCAAGGAGGAGGGAGCTCGACTGTTCTCGGTAGTAACAGAGGGCAGAACGAGAAGCAATGGTTTCAAGTTACAGCTGGGGCGGTCCAGGCTGGATATTAGGAAAAACTTCCTTACTAGGCGAGTGGTGAAGCATTGGAATAAGTTGCCTAGGGAGGTGGTGGAATCTCCATCTCTGGAGGGGTTCAAGTCCCAGCTGGACAAAACCCTGACTGGGATGATCTAATGGGAGTGGTCCTGCTTTTTTTGGCAGGGGGTTGGACTAGATGACCTCGTGGGGTCCCTTCCAACCCTATGATTCTATGATTCACCACATGAGCTTTTGTGGGAGAAAATCCCACTTTATCTTTAAAGCGTCTGACAGAGTGGGATTTTCTATCACAGAAGTTCATGGAATAAAAAAAAAGTTAGTCTTTAAGTGCCACGCACTTTGCTTGTTTTGTCCAACTAGACTAACACAGCTACCCCTTTGAAACTTGGTTTCTATCACAGTTTGTTGCATGAATAGATGGATTTTACCATTCCATCTCCTGTTTTCTTCTACCATTTCAACTTTAGCAAAACATAGCTAGAAAATTTTTTTTCCATATTTTCTGATCCTTTATGCCTTTTGTTGGTTATCCATTGATAGGCACTGGAGTTTAATTGCTTTATTTTCTCTTTAGCGGTTCTGACGTACATGGTTCATTGTAATTTAAGATATGTTTGTTCTGCCTTTGAATTATCTTTTCATCCAGGATGGTGATGAATCATCTCCAATTTTAACAAGCTCTGAGATCGTTAAGGTTCCAGACCCCCAGATGTCTATGGTGAGTAATTTTCTGTGCAACATAATCCAGCTCATAACAATACTTTTTTGGTGTGCTGTGAAGTTTTTGTGATCACGTTGGAGAGGCGGGAACTTGGCTATTGTATCTGCTGCGGTCTCAAGTAGTTTTAATTATAGCACAATTAAATTGTACCCATTGCCAGTATGTTATGTTTGTGGTGGGGAACACAGCTGAGAAATATTATTGGTCTTTAAAGTACAATCACTTTGTCTGAGTCAGGGTAGACAAAACTGGCTCACAGCCAGGCACCAGCAGTTTCACTTTTGGTCGCTAGAGGACACTCCTCTGTTTCATTTCTGCAGTTGAGCTAGGCAACAAGCTACTAAAACTGGTCACTGTGGTGACCAGAAACATACATTGTTGAGGCCTGGTCCAAGGCTTCATTAAAATATAAGAATTGGTGAGAGGATTAAATATTTTGTGTTTGAGTGTCCTGTGCTTATTCCTATTCAAGAGACTTGCTCTGACTGGTGGAGCAGTACCGTAGGACCTTCTGATAGCAGTGCCCATTAGGGCACTCATACGGCCCCTCTCCCCCCCACCACCATCGTATCATTTATGTACATAAATGAGTTTCTGGTAGACAGTTTCATTTCACAGCTATTTTCAGTGGAGTTACAAAATAAAAGTCAACAGTTATAAATATTTATATTTTTTAGGAGAATTTAGTAGAGAGCAAACATCACAAGCTTGCTCGAAGTTTAAGAAGTGGGCCCTCAGATCATGATCTCAAGCCTAATGCAGCTACTCGAGATCAGCTTAATGTAAGTTTGTAACTTTCATTTGAGTCTTGGTTTCTGCAAGTATGTAATTTGAGTTTTGTTAAATGACTTTATTCAGCATCTGACACCAACTTTGAAGGGACTGAGCTAGTTGGTGCATAATTTCTTCATAACTTGACATTGTGCTTCCGATATGAGAACTAATTTGTATGTGGCTAGTTGTTTGGCCCAACTAATGGATGACGACTCCTTCCCATTTGATTTTTTTTTTTATGCTCCTGTCTGCATAGGAATCCACATCACATGTAGTGACAGGGCCGGCCCAACCATATAGGTGAACCAGTCGGTTGCCTAGAGCACCGAGCTTTAAGGGGTGCCAGATTAGATGGAAGTGATGTCTCTCTCTCTCTCTCTCTGTCTCCCCCCAGTGTTTGTTAATGTTATCTCTTAACTGAAAGCATCATGTCTGATGGGGGTGCCAAAGTCACAGTTCACCTAGGGCATCAAAAACTCTTGGGCCAGCCCTGTATACTAATTTTTGGCAGTCTCGGCAGTGGTGCCAGGGACCTGACCTCTGTAGATGGTTCATCTAAAATTGGGGTTGAAGAGCGCTGTTGATGTGCAGTGTGGGGAACATGTCTATTCTGTTCCGCTTGTGGATAGACAAAGACCTTCGTTCTCCTATGATATGGTACATGACAGTACATTCTCTCGACTTCTTTAAAATGTAAGTATGTGTAACTTATTAAAAATTATTCTTTGGTAATTTTTTAATAGATCATAGTGAGTTATCCACCAACAAAGCAACTGACATATGAGGAACAGGATCTCGTTTGGAAGTTCAGATACTATCTTACTAATCAAGAAAAGGTAAGGTTTATTATATTAGATATATTCTAATCACTGTACATTGTTAATGAGTAATTTGTCTTCCTGATTCATAGGTACAGCTGCTTTTTAAAAGATGTGAATCTTGTGAGTTGACAAAATATATTTAGTTGACATATTTTTCATCAACAGAGCAGCTATATTGGTAAAACTAGTGACCATGTTTTTCAAATCATTTTGCAGAAGGTATAGCTCAAAATCTCTAGTGAGTTCCTTTAAATGCTCTTCTGCCAAGTCTACCATGATTAATCCACGTGAGAGAAAAGGCATTAACTTCTGCAAATATAGCACAAAAACACAAGCTGCGTATGTTCTAGGTAGTTGTGTAGGAAAGTGAATTTATTGGAAAGTGAATTAGAACTAGATGGCCAAATAATGCCCCTCCCCCCCAAAAGTATTCAGTGATTATTGAATTAATATTATTGAATTAGCTCTAACTGGGGTTTTTCCATTTAGACTTGTATAAGGTCCCAGAAAGTTGTAGCTGGACTGTGTTGAAATACCTAGCAGATTAAAATCCCTGTTTATTTTAATGGTAAGTATTAGTTATAAATAAGGCTTATGCCATTTAATTTGTTTATATTTTTGGATGGCCTCCAGCAAATGCCCTTAATTCCTGACTCAGCAAAGCATTTAAGCCATGTGCTGTGCGGAAATAGGGATAGATTTAAGCATGTACCTAAAATTCGAGTATATGCTGAAGTGACTTGCTGTATCTTTGTCTTTTTGCGTACAGCTCTCTTCTTTCCTTTTCAGCTCCATGCAATGAGTAATTTTTAACACTGTTGCCACTGGTTTGAATGTGGCCAGTATTTTATGAGTAATGATGCTTAATATGGAAAAGATAGTTTCAAAAGGGGGTGGGGGGGGAGAATTGTCCTTAGTTTGCCTAGTTTCTGTAGCTGACTTGCTGATTGCTGCCACACAGTACCCTCATTTTTCCTTGGGTGCAGTCATTTTTTATAATGGAAGAAGACAGTTGAGTGAGTCAGCATGGTTTCATTTAAGTATTTCCCATATGTCCTTCGGAAAAGGTTGTCCCAGAGATCATTGAATTACTTCTGTCATGGGGAGAAACTGATACCTTGTAGGAAATGAAGCAAACTGATTGTGCATCCTTTTATCAGAAACAACCAGAACTAAGTCCTCTTCATGTTCCTTCAGCACAGGCTGCAGTGTAGCACTTGGTATAATCTGGAACATAGGGATATTAAGTAGGTGAAAAGCAATATTATTAGTATTTCGTATCACATTGTAGCTGATCTTCCTAAAAAGCAAACAATCGTTTTTTTTCATTCAGGTTGTTACATGAAGCAGAAAGATGTCTGTGCAACACAACAATAAGACCTGTAAAACCTTGCAAAGACCCTTTTCCCCTGCTATCTCACCTGAATGATGCAGTTTTTATGGGTTTATTTTCACCTGTGGTGTGGTGGTAAATCTCGTAGTGTCTAGTGGGAAATTATTGCGTTTATTTGGGAGGATAAAAAATGTGAATTTGAGATTGCCGCTATGGAAGATATAACTCTCTTGTGCTGTAGCACCTTAATATAACTTCAAAGGGCTTTACGAAAGCTGAAGGATTAATCCTTGCAACATCTCCACAGAGGAGGGGTAAGACTTATCACCCCATTTTATGGCAGTGTGGGAAATGATGCACAGAGAGATTAAGGGGCTTGGTTAAGTTTGTGGAGCAAGTCAATATCATAAACAGGATTTGAACCGACAGCTGATTCCCACTGGTGTGTGATCGCACAAGTTCAGTTGCCCTGAGCTTTGCCATTCGCTTATCTAGGGTTCCCCTGGCTTGTGCTAAAATAATTGAAATAAGAATTGGCACTATGTCTTCACTTAAATTAAAATATATGTGACTTTTTAAATATTCCAGTTCTTTGATTTCTGTAATTGCTTACGAATAGTCAGATTATCTAATCTTATTTTTTTAGGCTTTGACAAAGTTCCTGAAATGTGTCAACTGGGACCTACCCCAGGAGGCAAAGCAGGCACTGGAGCTACTGGGCAAATGGAAACCAATGGATGTAGAAGATTCTCTGGAACTATTATCATCTCATTTCACCAATCCAACAGTGCGGCGATACGCTGTTGCCAGGTTGCAACAGGCAGATGATGAGGTATTAAAAGACTCTGCTGTTCCATGCATGTACTTTACTTTCGCCCATAAGAACAACAGAGTCTAATAAAACAATGAGTCTTGTGGCACCTTAAAGACTAACAAATGTCATTGTCCCTCTTCTTCTATTGTCTCTGTTCACACATTTTCACCTTCTAATCAACTGGTGTGAATGGGCTTCATCTACCCTAACTGAATTGACTTTGTTAGCACTTGCCTTCCGCATTGTAATGCTTCTCCTTCAGCCTGGCGTGTCTATATATACCTCTCAACTGTAGTTTCCGTCTGGCGAAGTGGGTTTATAAGCTTATGCTCAAAGAAATTTGTTAGTCTTTAAGTTGCCACAGGACTCCCATTGTTTTTGCTGTACACAGACTAACACAGTTACCCCTCTGGAAAAGGTCTAATGTGGCATGTGGAGAAGCATACAGTTTCTTGTTTAGCTACTACCTGGATATTTTTATTACTGTTTACAGAAAGGCAATTATGAAAATAATAAAAAGTTCACTGTGAAGGTGAGTGCAACAGGACTCCTTGCTTGTTTTGCTGAACTAGACTAATGAGGCTACCCCTCTTGAACTTTAAAAGATCTTTGTTTATTGAACAAAAGTCCCCAGTAGTAGGTCTTTGGTCTCTGTGGCTGACGACAGCCACAGCATCTCCCTCATGTCCCAGTCAGTTTTGATGCCACCCCTTTACACAGAATAGCCATTACTGAGCCCCTTCCTCCATTTCTTGTTTATCATTTAGCTCTTTCTTAAGCTTCTGAATACATGGTGTGATTTGCAAAAGTACTGACCTTCCAACAGCTCCCTTTGCTTATCAGTGTATCTTTTTGTTCTTTTTGTCTTATCTCCTTCCAAGGATTTGTTGATGTACCTGTTGCAATTGGTCCAGGCCCTGAAATACGAAAATTTTGATGACATAAAGAATGGATTAGAGCCAAATAAGAGGGACAGTCAAGGTTCGATGTCTGAAGCTATGGCAACGTCAGGAATGAATGCTGGAGAAGTAGACAGGTAAGGGACATTAGCTTCTAGAAGGGAAGAAACAAGGAATGTTAGCATCAGTGGTAAAATACTGATTCTCTTTTACAAGCATGCTGCTGTCTTGTTACTGGCATATGGTTAGTTTATATTGCAAGGTTGCTACTCTTGCTTTATTTGAGATCTTCATGATGCTTCCAACAAGGAGTCTGGTGGCATCAGACTCCTTGTTTGTTTTGCTGAACTGGACTAACACAGCTACCCCTCTTGAACTTGTCATGATGCACTCAGTCATTACTGAGTTGAAGTGTTAGAGCTCTGAGGCTTCTATGAAGTGTTTGTGGTTGAAAGTGTGAGGGTCTACTTAAAATGTTCATTGCTGGAGATTTCCCCATCTAGTTTAATATGCACTGCGGATGGAATGTACCCCAGGGTATTCTTTACTGTGAATGTGATTTCCCTGTTGCGAACCGTAAGATGTGCTTTATTTCTTTACTTTACAGCTCCCAGATCATAGCAAGTCCCCTTCCTCCAGTAGCGTCCCCTCCTCCTACTTCTAAAACAAAGGAGTCTATGGAGAGTGAAAACCTGGAGGTAAGTAAAATATATTAGAGTTCTGAATTAAAGGATATCAGGATAAACAAGGAATGGATATTTACTTTTTACTGGTCTTTATACCAACATTTTCCATTAGTGAAATGGAGTCCCATGTGGCCTTTTGTTCCCTTCCCTGGGATCTCCCCCCTTTTGGGGGTGTTGCAGGGGAATAACCCAGCAACACAGGGCTCATGTGCTGCTTAATTTGGAGGAGCAAAGGGTAGCAGCAGCTCCTCCAGAGCCAGATGTGACCCACTAGAGAAAAAGGTGAAGGGGAATCACACCTTATTGTTAGGATGATCTCAGGCAACAGTGTTCATGCAGCCACCTCCTCTGGGAGCTTGCAGAATGGTGTGGGGAGTGTGCCAAGCAGCTGTGGGGGGCTGCTGCTGCTGTGGCAGTCATGGCTGCTGGGAGCTGCAAGCACTGTGACTTGAGACAGAAACAGTTATGTAAAGTGTGGGGCATGGAGCTGGACTGACTCTCCCCCAGTTACAGACTCTAAAGTCAGAAGGGACCAGTATGGTCATCTAGTCTGACCTCCTGCACAATGCAGGCCTCAAAACCTCACCCAGTCACTCCTGCAATAAGCCTCTAACCTATGACTGAGTTATTAAAGTCCTCAAATCATGGTTTAAGGACTTCAAGATACAGAGAGTTCCCCAGCCAGGTGAGTGATGGCCTACACTACAGAGGTAGGCAAAAAATCCCCAGAGCCCTAGCCAATCAGTCCTGGGGGAAGATTCCTTTCCAACCCCAAATATGACGATCAGTTACACCCTGAACACGTGGACAAGTCTCACCAGCCAGTCACGCAAGAAACACTTCTCTGTAATAACTCAGAACTCACCCAATCTACCCTTCTTTCTTAGACCACTGGCATATTCACCGTCAGTAGTCAAAGATCAAGGATCAGTCAGTCTCTGAAGTAGGCCATCCCATCATACCATCCTCTTCAAATATTTATCGAGCTCAGCTTTGAAGGCATTTATGCTTTTTGCCACCACAGCTCCCCTTGCAAGGCTATTACTGAACTCTCCATCTAATTTCAAGCCTAAATCTCCTGATGGACAGTTTTGTACATGTCTTCTTGTGACAACATTGGTGCTATACACGAATAATTTCTCTACATCCCTGATATTTATCCATTTGATGTATTTACTGAGAGCAATCATACCATCCCTCAACCTTCTTTTTGTTAGGCTAAACAAGCCACACTCCTTGTGTGTCTTCTCATGAGGCAGGTTTTCCATTCTGCAGACCATCCTTATAGCCCTCCTCTGCACATGTTCTAATTTGAATTCATCTTTTTAAACATAGAGGACTAGAACTGCATGTAGCTTTCCAGATGGGGTCTCACCAGTGCCTTGTATAGTGGCACTAATACCTCCTTGTCTCTACTTGAAATATCTCTTTTGATGTATCCTAGAACAGCATTAGCTTTTTTCGCTGTCACTTCACATTGTTGGGTCATAGTCATCACATGATCAATCAGTACTCCCAGGTCCTCCTCCTCCATCCCTTCCAGTTGATGCGTCCCCAACTTATTGGAAAAATTCTTATTTGTCCCTAAATGCATGACTTTGCACTTCCCATTATTAAATTTCATCATATTCCTGATACTCCAGTTTACAAGGTCATCCAGATCTTTCTTTATGATACCTGATCCTTTTTTGCATTGGCAGTACATCCCTACTTGGTGTCACCTGCAAACTAAATTAGCACTTTCCTACTTGTTGTGCCAAGGTCAGTAACAAAAAGGTTAAATAAGATGAGTCTGAAGACTGATCCCTGAGGGTATGTCTACACCTACAATTTAGTTTGAATTAATGAGGGTTAGTTCAAACTAAATTAATGCGTGGCTACACTGGGTTTCATTACTTCGAACTAAGGTATTCTTTAGTTCAAAGTAATGAACGCTTACTTCAAACTTATAAAACCTTGCTTAAGTTTGAAGTAAGGGTTAATTCAAATTAGCTAATTAGCTAACCATTGGTTCGCATTAACACGGTTTGACCTTCTTCATCCCAGGGTGCCTTCCTCTTTCTGTGTATTGATTGGCTCATGGTCCTTCTCTGGTGCCATGTTGCCACGTTTTCCACGGTGCCCTCTTCCTAAATTGATCTAGCAAGTCCTGTCTTGGGACATGCTAATTTGATTTTGGTTTCTAGTGGGGCCATGTTAGTTCGAATTAACCATTATTACTTCAAACTAAGTTCAACTAAGTTAATTCAAACTGACTTGTTTAGACATAGCCTGAGGGAGTTCACTAGTATCTTCCCTCCTTCATGACACTTCACCTTCATTATGACCTTCTGTAGCCTCCCCTTTAACCACTTCCTTATCTACCTTACTATATACATGTTAATCCCCATCTTTTGTAATTTAACTAATAATTCTCTTTGTGGAACTGTATCAAATGACTTGCTGAAATCTAAGTAAATTAGGTCACCACGTTCCCTTTATCTAAAAACTGTTATCCTCTCAAAAGAGGGAGATCAGGTTGGTTTGGTATGATCTACATTTTGTAAAGCCAGTTGTATTTTACCATTATCCTCAATATCCTTAAGTACATTCTCCTTCAGAATTTTCTCCAAGACCTTGCATATTACTGATGTGAAACTAACAGGCCTATAGTTACCCAGATCACTTTTAATCCCTTTCTTGAAAATAGGAGCTACGTTAGCAATTCTGCAGTCATATGGTACAGCCCCCAAATTTATAGATTCATTAAAAATCCTTGTTAGTGGGCTGGCATTTTCATGTGCCAGTTCCTTTAATATCCTTGGATGGATATTATTCAGTCCCCCAGATTTAGTTCCATCAAGTAGCTTGAGTTTGGCTTCTATCTCAGGTATGGCAATTTCTACTTCCATGTCCTCATTCCCCTTAGCTACCCTAACTCTTTCCTCAAGCTTGTCATTCGACTCTACAAACAGTGCTGGGCCAGTTGCCCAGAGCAGCCTCCATCCACTTCCCCTCCCTTATTTGGGTGAGGTGTCGGGGTCCCTAACACTGCCTTGCCTTATTCTCAGCATGTTATCCCTCAGTCAGCAGGAGGAGATGGCTCCATCATTGTCATAAGTATGCTGCCCTCCTCCATCCACCCAAATTCCACCCATGGCACCCCCTATCAATTTCATGCTTCTTTGAAGAAGAAATGCGGATGAGAATGAAATATAAAGATAACTTTATTAAAAAAATGCTGGCCGTTTATCTGAACATTTATATCCAAGATGTTTCTGAACTCAGTCAAACTAACAGAAATAGGTTAATATTACATTCTGTACAATTTTGTGAAACACAAATCAGTAACTTCTGTTAGATAAAAATGAATGTAGCAAAGCAGAGTGATCATCTAATATTAAATTCAATATTACATTCAACTTGGCTGCCCATAGATATTCCAATCCATGTATGTATAGCTATTTTTATAAGTTATTGTCATCTGTACAGCACAAAAAGCAAAGCCTGCACATTCTGGTACAGTTCTTCAGCTGGTGTAAACATCCTAACTTCATTGATTTCCTTGTTACCAGCCTATTTTACACCAGCAGATGATTTGGCCCTTTTCTTTCTAGGAAGTGTTGGATAAGATGAGGAGAGCTCTGTGATGGAAATGAAGCCAGTTTGACTGTCTGCTTTGTAATCAGTCTGAGAGCACTCACCTTGATACACATACAGCCTATTCAGTTATGTCCTGTGGTTGAGGTCTAATCATAAACCAAACCCCAAATAAGAGAAGACAAAATTCAGGCCATTCATTCTCTTGTGGGTGGCTGCAGCCTCAGTTTCTCTGAGGGCTGCTGAGTCCATGTGTCATGTCTCCTCTAGCAAGGTGCTTTTACCGTCTGTATCCAGGTAGGTAGTCAGCTATCTTCCAACTGTGAGTCCTCCCCCAAACCACTTAGATCATGCTAGAAAGTGTTAAGATATGATAGTTTGTTGCATGATAGCTGTTTCTTATATCTGCCAGCCGAAGGGTGGAGATGTATAAAATTGGATGTATAAAATGTACAGCTGAAGAACTTTATGTGCTACTGTCTTTTGGTGTATTGGTAAATTTAATGGATATTAGCACACATTTAACTGCTGTGTAACATTGTTCACTATGCTTTTCTTTTAGAAAAAAAGTTAGCTTCCTCTATCATTTTTAGTTTGAGATCAATCACACTTAGTTTGCAGACCAAACAAACAAATAGATTTCTCCAAGGACTATTTCCTACTATTTTTGGAGGGACAGGCTTCTTCGTAGCTTCATGTTTGTCTACATCCCTCATGCTTCTGTTGTTTCTGCACAATAGAATGGCATGTTACCAGTTATAACTTTTTTTTAATTTTAATTTATTCCAGCAAGACCTCTGCACTTTCTTGATATCACGAGCCTGCAAGAATTCCACACTTGCTAACTATTTATACTGGTATGTCAGAACTTACTTTGTACTATAGTAGAATCTCAGATCCCGGTATTTGAGATCAGTGTCTAATTGTGCAAGGTGCGGTACAGACAGAATAAACAATCTAAATTTCAGATAAGATGTATTAATGGGTTAAAATAAACAAAAGGAGGGATGAGAATAACACAGCATGCAGTTACATAGGCTAAGGATGGCGGTCACTACCTGACAACAGCAACATGCATTCATATATCTCTAGATAACCTGAAAGCATTCTATTTGCATAATGCAGTGGTTGAAATAAAGGGAAATAATCACTTTGGTCTATGAAGTGTATAGACTCATAGGCAGTGAGGTCGGAAGGGACCAATATGATCATCTAGTCTGACCTCCCTCACGCTGCAGGCCATAAAACCTCACCGACCCACTCCTGCAATGAACTTCAAACCCATAAATGAGCTATTAAAGTCCTCAAATTATGATTTAAAGACTTTTAATATAGAGACTCCACCAGCAAGTGAGCCATGGCAATGCTACAGAAAAAGGCAAAAAAACCCCAGCGCCCAAGCCAATCTGTCCTGAGGGAAAATTCCTTCCCAGCCCCAAATATGGCGATCAGTTAAACTCTGAGCATGAGGGCAAGTCCACAACAGCCAGGTCAAGAAGAACTTCTCTGTAATAACTCAGAACCTACTCCATCTAATGCCCCTTCCCAAGTCAGTATCATACCCATCACCAGTAGTAAAAGATAGATAATGGCCAAGCTACATTGTACATCATATCATTCCCTCCATAAACTTATCAAATTCGGTTTTGAAGGCACCTAAGGTTTTTGTCTCCACCACTTCCCTTGGTAGACTATTCCAGAACTTTACTCCTCTGGTGGTTAGGAATCTGTGTCTAATCATTCAATTAAATAAAAAGATAGTGTGGTTCAGATTTGGATAGTTTCTTGGCTTTCATAGTAATCTGACTGGGCCATCCAATTTGTTCACTGATTTCTAGTAATTAATGCAGTATATAGTTTGCATAACACACTAAACCTGCTGTTCCAAGTTAAGATCTGCCTTATTAGATATCTTGGATGAGTAGTACATGAATACCTCGATAGGATGGGGCTGCCAATTTTTTTCCTTCTTCCTGTTAATAATCTATAGTTGTGACACCTTGTTCAGGTGATTGGAGTCGTGCAGTTAAATTAGTGCACAGTACACCTGTTTTATAACTACACATGCCGCTGATTGAAAATGGTGATCACTAGTTTGTTGTAACTGATACTCTGTGAACATAAAGTTGGATATGAAGTAATTCTTCTGCTCTACTCTGCCCTGGCCTCAAATGGAGTATTGTGTCCAGTTCTGGGCGCCTCATTTCAGGAAAGAAGTGAACAAGTTGGAGGCAGTCCAAAGAAGAGCAACACGAATGATTAGAGGTCTGGAACGCTTGACTTATGAGGGAAGATTGAAAGAGCTGGGTTTGTTTAGTTTGGAAAAGAAGAGACTGAGGGAGAACACAATGACAATTTTAATGTACCTAGGAGATTGTCATGAGGAGGGAAAATAATTGTTCTTTTTAATTGGCCATAATAGGACAAGAAGCAATGGTTTTAAATTACTGCAAGGTAGGTTTAGGTTGAACATTGGAAAAAATTCCTAACTGTCAGGGTGATTAACCACTGGAATAAGTTGCCTAAGCTGGTTGTGGAATCTCGATCATTGGAAGTTTTTAAGACCAAGTTAGACAAGCATCTGTCAGGGATGGTTGAAGAGGGTACTTGGTCTTGCCATGAGTTCAGGGGGCTGGGCTCGATTACCTCTCATGGTCCTGTCCGGTTTCTATGATTTTATGAATGGCATGTATTAGAATACACTGTCCAAAGTGCTGTGCCAAAAAATTCTTATCTGACAGTGGTTCCAGTTGTAAATCCATCTTCTCAAAATATATCCTTGTCTTCCCTCTCAGATACAATATTAAAATGTAAAATGTTAATCAAAGAGCTTCATGGTTTACTACAACTCATAATGAACAGCCACTCATTTTTCCCTGTCATAGCCTAGAAAAAAGAAGTAGTCCTGTGGTACTTTAAAGACTAATAGATTTATTTTTCGCATGAGCTTTTGTGGGATTATTTCCCATGAAAGCCCATGTGATAAGTAAATTTGTTAGTCTTTAAAGGTGCCACAGGGCTCCTTGGGTTGTGTTGTGTGTGGTGTGTTTTTTTTTTTTTTTTTCTGCTGAACTAGACTAAAATGGATACCCTTTTGGAAATATCCTGGAAGGTTTGTTTAAATTAAAAATATACTGGGATCCTTTTCTGATGGTACAAGTGTGGTTATTATGAACAGAAGTAAAATATTTGGTGATGCCAAACATTTCCATTTATTTAAGTAGAAATTACTCTATTTTGTATAGCTTCACTCATTTAAGCAACGTGGTTCTCTTCATGCTCTTTATGAAGCTTTTTCATTTTGCCAATCACACAGAAAAACACAACCACATCATACATGCAAGATTGTGTATTGTTTGTATCACTAGAGAATACAAGTATATTGGATTCTGAAATTTGAACATACTTTTTTCTTCCAAAATCATTCACTCAACAAACTGTCTAGCTGTCTCAAAACACTTTTGACTGCTGATGGCAAAATCAGCTAATTTATTCTTTCTTTTCCTTCTAGACATCTCAATTTCTCAGTGACAAAATCCAAATGTCACGGCTACAGTTTGATCCAGCATAGCCATAAATCCTTTCGGCTGTTGATCAATTACGTGTTTCATCTAGCCAGATGCAGTATGTGCCTAAAACAATCAATGGAAAAATACAGTTATCCTTGAAATTCAAACATCGTGTTCATATTGTCATGATGCTGCATTCGTTGCTGTACTTTTTCACTTGTGTAGATAGTTTGTTTGTACACTATTTCTTGTGTATGCATCATTTACTGAGGCACATGATATCATGCCCTTAGGTCTGTCTCTCACAAAGTAAAACACTATGGAATACTTTCGTTTGAAAGAAAGATGAGGAAAAGGCACATTTTAAGGTTTTCTTTGTTTTCCCTTTATCCCTTTACTTTCTGAGTACAAAAGTGTACATGAAAAGCTATCAGACCCTTTTCCTCTCTGAATTTCTAGCATTCAAAAAGCTATTTTATTGGCAATCACTTCTACAAGAGAGAGAGTTTTGGAAATAATTTCTGGCTAGCTATGGGATTTATTGAGATTATATAGCACTTGTGGAATCCAGGTGTTTATCTGGATACAGCATGTATATCAAATTTTGTTATGAATTTGTAAATTAGTTTAGAAAGATGTGAAACACACAAGCCTGATGGAAAATTCACACTTGATATATCGAGAGCCCTTGAATCAATTTGAAAAGAAGGCCACAACAGCAGATTATTTAATGGGTTGTGCAATTTCCTGCAGTCAGTTTTCCATGTAGAAAAGAGACCACTTTGTTTAGTTCTTATATGGCTGCCAAATTCCAATATTAATCCCTATCTACTCAAAATTTGCTCTTCAAACTAAAAATATAGTGAGGTCATCCACCCTTCTGCACATTGTCCTTTATATTCATGCCAACTTTTGTCAGCTTTCACAATAGCTTTGTTTTGGGAGTGAAATTGCAGTTCTGTCTTTGAATCATAGGTCAAGTTGTCACTTCATTTTCTCCTTCCCTCTCCCGTGCTGCTAAATGAATTTCTTTCTCTTTGGGGTACCTGACATTATTTGTTCCCAGCATATAGCCAAGTCTAATAGATTCCAAAATTACATGTTGCATAAGCCAGGTAGAAACATATTTGTGAAGCAGAGTGTAAAATTAGTTAGACTTAATATTGGGAAGTGTAGCTAGCTAGGTTCTCAAATTTATTCATTTGGTTTTGTTTGTGATTGGTATTCTTATCAGCTCGAATCAAACTTGCTAGGGGGTCTCACAGAATTTAAGAACTCAGGTATCCAATTAGCAACCCAAATATTTTGCTTGTGCACAACGAATATTTACTGGTGTCAGAGCAGGTGTTCAATTGAGCCTGTACTGTGCCTACCTTGTTGGAACTCCAGGCCTGGGGCACCACTGTAAAGTCAGCAGAAAGGTAATACTTACACTGGGTGCAATTGTTCCTGCGTGTCTGTGAAGACTGATTAGTTTCACTACATTTATGTACGTACTTAACTGAAGCCAAATCAGATATTAGAAACATAATGAGTAGACACCTAGATATTAAATTGGCTTTCCTGGAATACATGCATCTGTACTTTTACTGGAGAGTGCTATCTGGGTGGATAGAAGGGGGATAATTTACAAACCACTTGTTCTGGTTGGCATTATTTTATCATTTATAAGTAAAATTACATTTCTCTGCTGTGTATGAAATAACCCATAAAAGTAACCAGAGCGACAAATGCACAGTTTATCAATATAAGGCATCAAATAAAAAATCATTGTAAAATACTGTTCTCTTCTTTGGCTTAGACCTCTCTGTTCAAAATGAACTGTAATCTCTCTGCATAGCCATGCTCTAGGAGAACAAACAAGGAATCCTGTGGCACCTAAAGACTAACAAATTTAATTATCACATGAGCTTTCATGGGAGAAAATCCCACTTTGTCAGGTGCTTTGAGGATGGGGGGAACTTACTTCAGTAAATTTACTTATAGCATGAGCTTACTTAAATTCCACCACCTTCAAAGCATCTGATGAGGTGGGATTTTCTGCCAGGAAAGCTCATGAGACAGATAAATTTGTTAGTCTCTGAAGTGCCACAGGACTCCTTGTTTGTTTTGCTGAACTAAACTAATATGGCTCCCCCTTTGGAACCATGCTCAGGCCAGTCAAGTGTATGTCCTCTTCAGTTGCTGATAGACCATGTAGTAGAAACGCATTTTGGGGGTGGGATGAGGAGATTGTTTGCTTTGCCCATTCTTAGTGCTTAGATCAGGAATGGATGATAGAGAGATGAGAATGATGGAATCTTCCTTCCAGTGTGTGGTAGGGCAAATGGCTAATGTGAATAGATATGCAATGAGGCAATGGTAGCGGGTCAATCCGTTGATCCATTTGAGCACTGCCACTTTTATGTCTTACATGAAAATAAATCATAAGTGTTTCAAATACTCTGTATCTGAGTGGAAAGACACATAGTATCTGTCCCTGAAACTGCTGCCTGTAGATTCAGCTTCCGCCCTAAATCAAGTTCAAATAAATTTTGTTGTAGCTGTAGGTCTTCATTACATGGTTATAGTATTGCAGAGTTCTTAAGTGATTTGTGTCACAGAAGGACAACTTAACCATGATTGTTTTTGTGTTAAAGGTATGTAATAGTGGAATGTGAAGATCAAGACACTCAGCAGAGGGACCCAAAGACTCACGAAATGTACCTAAATGTAATGAGACGGTTTAGTCAGGCTCTGTTAAAGGTAACACTTCCCTTAGGTGCAATGAAAGAGTAAGCACTTTGCAGGTGTTGGAATTCTTTAAAAAGACACTAGTTTCCTGTAAAGACCATATTTTATCATAAGCACTACAGTTTGCAAAGCCTATCCTTTCCCTTGTGCTTAATTTCATCTGCTGTAAATTTAATTCAGAACAAATGAATCCAGCTATCAAAGGAAGTTTGTGCCTTTTTCTGCTTGTTGCTTTTCATATACATTATAAACTCACTGTTCAGATCATGCTTACCTGTAGACTCCTTTGCATCTCAGGGAAGGAGGTCTGCTGATATTTAAAGTTAATATTTGGCCTCATTTGGGAAAGAGAGAGGTTGGTTCACTAACCTTTGCCAAATCAAGAAGCAGTGCCAATCTGTGTGTCAGCAGCAGAGGGTGCTGAAGTAGTGCAAAAGGTTCTTCTTAGCTGTAATGCTTAACTTCTGGCACATCTGTGCAGTGTTTGCTGCCTTAAGTCTAACAGTCAGGTATCTCTCATTGTATTTCATTTCATCTCATTAATGCTGCTTCAAGATTTTTATTTGACTCATACAGTTCAAAGATATATTTCATATGGGCGAATCTTCATGTAACTTACTGTTTTCATTTTTTTCTGTAACTTAGTTTGCCATGCATGAATGTTCTCTACAGAATTATCATTGTCAGTGTAAATTGAAGCGTGCCGAAGGGTCAGATAACTGATTGCCAGCTACAGCAATTTTGATTACATTTTACAGAAAATACTGTGCTTTGAATGAAGTGTAAAGTGAAAGATAATTGGCCCTTTTTTATTAACTGGAAAAGTCTAGCTAGACTAAGAATGCATGTACGGAATTCAGAGGTAATTATGGAACAGAGAACTAATTTCCAGTTTCTTTTTCATTCATTCAGGGTGATAAGTCTGTCAGAGTTATGCGTTCTCTGCTGGCAGCACAGCAGACGTTTGTAGATCGACTGGTTCATCTAATGAAGGCAGTGCAGCGTGAAAGTGGGAATCGTAAAAAAAAGGTAAATGCAGGGATAAAAAATTTCAGTGGTTAAAATTTTAGAGTAGGTATTTTCACTAGAAGCTCCTGACAAAACGTGTAATAAGGTGCTCTAAATTTGTTTGCAATGTCTTTTTTCATTTAAGCATATGTAAATACGCGGGGTGAGTGTTTTTGTTTAACCTGAACTATTTCTGCTCTTTTGGTGTTTTTTTGCCCTGAACTATTTTAGTTCTGTTCGATTTTTGTAGTTTGGAGTTTTGGTAATTAATTTACATATTGATGGAAGACTCAAACTCCTGAAAAGTGGTTTCTCAAAGATGCTTTTTGATTTTTTTTTCTCTCTCTGATTTATACAAATATAACTGTCTTGTTGCTTCTGAAAGATCTCTTCAGAGTAGTGTTTTGCGTCTAAGGGTGCCACAAGTTCCAAAGGGGCAGCCGTGTTAGTCTAGTACCACAGTGCAGCAGCTGGGCAGTATGATTCACAGGTCTAGTTCCTTAAAAAAAAAAAAAAAAATTGGGGTGTGGTAGTGCAGGCTATGCCTTGGATTGACTCTCTGAATGCAGTCCTACCATAGCCTGCCTCATACTCAGATAGCTTATGTTTTGAGTAGGTATTTGTTTTTTAGACAGTTTTGTTTACTTTCTCAGCTCTTTATTGTGGAACACTTACTGTTTCTGGAGTTTAGCCCTAATCTGAGCCCTAATCCATAATTGCCAGCTTTTCGGCAGCAGTCGGCCACCAGTTATGCAAGGAACATAAAATTCCCTGCGTAACTGGTGGCGACTTGTAAGCTGCTGGTAGATGTCCAGGAAAAGCCAACCGCAAGTCCCTTGCAGTCGGCTTTCCCCTATGCCTCCTGGCCCCCAGGACTTCAGGGGCCGACATCCAGGAGTGGCGCGGAGAGTTAAGACTCTGCAAACCGCTCCCAGGAACGCTGAGCTGATGGAAGCAAACTGCTGCCATCAGTCTACATATGCCCTAATTCTGTAGTGGGAGAAGGAGTTGAAAGCTTATGAGGCTTTTTTTTTTGTTGGTATTCCTAGGATTCTCATTTTTCCTTAGTCTCTTTTGCTGATTCTGAGACATGTGACCATACCCCCCAGCTCTTGCCACCAGCTTGCTGGGGCCTCCACTGCCACCCCCCCCCCCACCCCACCCCCAGTTTCCTTGCTGTCACCCACTGCTGCTTCCCTATAGGCCCATGCCTCCCCTCCCCCAGCATCCTCTCTGGCTTTGCCACCAGCCCTGGCCCACTGCTGTCTCTCCCTGGGCTTGTGCCACCTCCCTTTCCTCACCACCAGCCCCTCCAGCCTGCATACCTCCCCAACCCACTTATTCCTTCCTGGCCACGAGCATCAGCTGGCTGGCAGGCTGGAGCTGCTTCCTGGCCTGGCCCACATGAGTGTGCATTGGGCTTGCAGCAGGGAGATTTACAGGCTGTCCCAGCTCCTGGTATGTGCCCTGCGGGTGGGGGCCCCCACTCAGCATTGGGCCATGGACAAATGCCCGAGCTTCTCCATAGCTAAGACCACCTATGCATATATTAAATTACTTTTAATACTGATTTGTGCCCTGAGATTTTTATCGATATTAATATTGAAAAGTTAGAATGCAACCGATTTTAGGTTTGTGCAGTACATGAATGGATAGCAGAAATTTTAGGATGGACTTTCTATGCCTCTGTATGCTTCCTGCTTATGGATCAGTGCTCAAGTTCTCAATTGTATAGCATTAGCGAGAAACTGGGAACCACACTAATACAGATGAGATTTATAGGCTTTATGGACTGATTTTAGAGTAATAATTAGAAAAGCTGGTTAAAAATCATGATCTTGTTAAAAGAAACAAATGTGTAGGAGCTGAGCTTTCAGAGATAGTGGCTATAAATTGAAAATGTCTAACTTTTGATACAAATATTAACAGTTGAACTTGGTACCATATGTTCCAATCTCTGTATTTTTAGATCCCAAATATTTATGATGCATGAGTTAAAATGAACAAAAAGAAAACAAATTCCATTTTAATATATTTATTGGTTCTTTATACCAGTACTCAACAAGGGACTCGAGTCTTCTGTGATTTCAGCAGCTCCTTTCTAGGTTGATTATCTCTTGCATAATTTAATTTGCATTTTGAGCTAAATCGGAGTCTCGGATATTTAGTTTTAATGTGCATTTATGACTTCCATCAAGCCTGTTTAAGTTCAATTTTGTATGAATATATATATAGCAGTGTTTATCCAGGAAACATCATAATTTAATAATGTTTTTTGTAATTGTGTATGGGTATATTATGTATCTGTAATAAATGAGGGGAAAATACATTATAAAAAATTGGGCATTGTGCGTATATTGCATATATGCATATGCTGATGTTCTGTTCTGTGTTTGAAACAAGAACCTTGATGTAGTTCCAGCCTGTAGTCTGGCCTACGTATATGCCACTGATAAACACTTGTAGGATGTACCATATATAGTTATTTCTGGCATATTTCTATAGAAGTCAAATGCATAGATCCTAATTGTGGGCTATGTTTTAGCCTGCAGCAACTGGCCATGGTGTTTGAACTAATGTAGTTGCCCTCTGCTCCTTCTGTTTGCCTCTGGCTGATGTTAGAATCAGTAGAATTTGTTACATCAGTCTATGTGTTAGCAGTAGGAGGAGACAGTGTGGCTGTTAAGCATTTGGTGTGTAAGGTGTTTACTGCATACGACTTTAGGTAAATAGTCATAACTGAATGGCAGTGTTAAAAATGCGTACAGCATTGATTGTTTTGAGGTATAATATATTCAGTACTATAAATATAGGATCAGCTTCTGCAGTGAGATCAGCACAAGCTGTTGTTATGATGTGTGAACGATTGAAGTCAGTAGGGCTCCACACAGCTGCAGGGATCCACCTGTGTAAACCCAAGTTTATGATCATATCCTAGGACAGTGATACTCAGTGTGTAGCTCATAAGCACAAGCAGCTCTTTCATGTCTCCCCCATGGCTCTCTGCAGCGCATAATATTAAAACACCATGTGGTTTAATTATTAAGCAGTCTAAGTTATTAATTACCCAGGCTGCTTTTACTGTGTTAAGTTATTAACTTACTTGCTGGGAGAATATTGCACCCATGCACACAAAGTATTTCCCCATCATTAATGTTTTAAACATAAATTGTACTATAGTAACTGAAACAATGACTTATAAACACAGAATTCACACCACTGGGGCTCTTTTGGATAGTGCTGTTTGCTAATTTGGCTCCTGAGCCACTCGTGAATGAATGTCACTGTTCTAGAATATGAACAGACCTCTCATGATAGAATTAACAACCTTTAGTAATGTGGAGAACTATCATCTCCTCAGATGGACGTGTAGCTAATTTATAAAAATACAAAGAAATTATTGGAAGACTGCTGTCCCTGGTACTACTTAATCTGCATGAATTTATACAACTGACCTTGAACTGGGTGCAGTGTATCTGATTATTTTGACCTTAAAAAAAAAAAATCACATTGCGTTAAGGACGGATGTTAAATTGCTTTGAAGGCATGAAATGCCCTATATGTGCTATATTATATGGATATATATAGTATTTGTCATACTGCAGATTGTCATTCCAGCTATATAACTATTCCAGTAAAGATTGTTCTCATGCTGTTCTATCTGTGTTTCTTTTGACCTGCACTTAACTTTTCATCTAATTTGAATTTGGGATTTTACTCTTTTAGAATGAGAGGCTACAGGCATTACTTGGAGACAATGAGAAGATGAATTTATCAGATATAGAACTTATTCCACTTCCTTTAGAGCCTCAGGTGAAAATCAGAGGAATAATCCCAGAGACGGCTACACTATTTAAGGTAAATGAGAGACAAATTCCATTGAATAAGTTAGATACAGTTGAATTTTAGTTACTGAAACACTAACAGAAATAGAGATTTGAAAAAGTGTTTGCAGTTAAATTTGTCAACCATACTTTGTACTCTTTAAATTGAGAGGCTAATGTCACTGGAGTTAGTGGGACAAGTGCATGATTAAATTATTTGTACCCATCAGCATTATTTAGAGTGCAAGCAATGTTTAAATAGCATATTGATTTAAAAGACCATGCCCTATACTCTTCCTGCGCACGTGTGCTCGTGCGCGCATGCTGATACCAATTTACTACGTTACTATAAGTCAGGGGTCAAAAAAAAATGCCTCTTATCTAGGCTTCCAGCTTCAAAGCAAAGTCCTATCCTGGATACCCTTCGCCACCGAACTACCCCTCCCTCTGCCACTGAAATGTCACCAAATCGCAAAAGGAGTCAGCAGTTTTATTTTTTCTGTCACCAGAGGCCACTCTTTCCCTGCATTTGCCCTAAGCTCTGTAGCCCCACAGCAAAAATGCAGTGGAAGAATACTTCTTGTGACTAAAAAGAAAAAAGGAAAAAAAAAAAAAAAAAGGTAAAAAGCTGGCTCCTAAATTAAAATAAATGAATAATTAAACAAACAAACAAAATAGCTGGCTTCTAGGCACCAGCATGCAACTTTTAGGCACCATGGTGACTTGGTGCCTGGATTCTGTTGAGCCGTGCTGTAGGTGCTGGAATTGATTTAGACTGGTGGATTTTACATGTTTGCTCTTAGCAGGGTGAGATCCATAAACATTTTCATATCCAGATGGAACTTCCCTATAAGGGATAGTTACTAAAAGATCAGGGCAGCAAAAGTCTACCATCTCTTCTAGGCTACTCATTAAAAAGACATGATCAACAGGGTCAAACCTTTCTGACACTTCATGAACTGCACTCGTACAGTAGTATTAGTGGTAATGCACAAATAGATGCGTAACTTAAGTGGCTGCCAAAATTCCATTTAACTTACAGAGATGGTCATTTTTCTTTCTATAGTCTTCCAGGACCTCACGTTGCCTGTCCATACTGTAGAACTTTTGTCAATGTGTGCATTTGTGCTTTTTTCAGAAGAGATTACACCACTTCTTCCTTCCTCCTTTCCTGGTAGCCTTCACGTTGTCTGCTTAGTTGTAATTGGTGGCTCTTGTTCTTCATTTTCAAGCATTCTTGACTAGTATGTCTTTCCAGCTGATACCAATATTCTTCACATACTCCTTCCTCATCACAAACTGCCTTTTCCTTTGTCTTATTTTGTCCTGTGATCGCTAGCTTTTGTACTGTTTGGCCAATGTGTCTCCCATCCCCTCTCACATGACCCAGCCACCTCAGTTTATACTCCTGTTTTTTTCTGTTCTGGGGCTCCCTGCATGGAGGCTCATATTCTTTCATTATATAACCTATGGATGCTGATGTTCAGATGAGATTCCCATCTCCACAATGTTGGAGCAGTTGTTGTTCTCTCTTCCTCATTGGCTAGCATTCTGATGCGTACATCATGGCTGACCTAATTATGATCTTATGCACTTTGTTCTTTAGCTTACTTGACTTATTCTAATTGCCTTCAACTTCCTCTGTTGCCACTGGAGATTTTCAACATTTTTTCATTTCTGAACCCATACACATTTTTCGTATGCAACGTCTTTAGAAATCTTAAACAGAGCCTGCAGCACCCCACAGGTCCTTAGACACAGGTTGAAATCCACTGGTTTACACCAGCTGCTTTTAATGTGGCTCCTAACATACGCATTTACATTCCCATTCCAGCTTGAAACTGAACTCAGTTATTTAAACTGTTGCACAGACTTTAACTCTACACACCGTCTAGTTTGACTGGGTTTTCTGTATCTCTCAGTGAAGTATCATATGTATTCAATCTTTTGTTGGCTGATTGGTAATCCATTTGCTTCTAATGCAGCTCTCTATAGCTCTGGTTCCTTTTCAACTTCATATTGTCATCTTGGTACAACATAGTCTCATTGTCAAATCATTCTCCATGAAACTTCTCCACTAATGTCCTGTGTTGAGGTGTCCATTACAGTCGCAAATATGAATGTACCTAAGCCTGATCTTTGGTGTTGACCTGCTCTAACAGTGAATGAGTCACTGTATTCATACCTGCTTCTCATTACCTTTGTGCTGCCCTCATACAAATCTGCTTTGGCAGATTTTTCCACAGGAGGCATCCCCATAGTGATTCTCTAGGAGCTCTGCCATAAGCTGTCTTTAAATTCACAAACCCTGAATCCAATTCCTGCTGTTAGTCCCTGAGCTTCTCTTGAAGTATTCAGGCTGCAAACATTGCATCTGTTTTTGAGCTTCCTGGCGTACAACTGAACTGATTGCTGAAACAGCTATAAATGACAATTTATTGCTGTCAGCCTTTGATGTGAGATGATTTTCTTTTCTAATTTAAAAAGCAAAACCGGTGTCCACCGTGGTCCTGCTTAAAACAAGAAGGATATAATCTGTGAACTGCACAAGTAAAGGAACCAATGGAAAACCAGAATTTAGATCCAGTCCATCTCAAAGTGCATTTGGAGACCAGTGACACCTTTTGGAAGATGGTCACCACTCAATTCTGTCTCCTTCCCATGGAAAGAAGTTGGAGACTAGTTGCTAACTAGGAAACTCTTAAGCATCAGAAAATGTCTCTTGAGGAAGAATAGGGCTTTTGTGTTGTTGAGTTCAAGAAACACCTCTTTCTCTCAGTAACAGCTTTTTTCTATACCCTTAAAATCCTTGTGTAAAAGAATAAAGAACTCTCTTGTAAGAGGAAAAAGTACGAGTGCAGTAGAAGATGGGAAACCACAGTCTTAAGCCTTCACTATGCCACAACTCTAGTGATATCAATCAATAAAATCTTCATTTATCTACCTGATTTTGTTGCTTCATTTTTGTTTGAGGCATTCCCTTGGTGAATTACAGGAGATGAATTTTATTTATGTAGATAATTGAACTTCAGCTCAATTTATGAGACGTGAAACTGCAAACAGAATTAATTCTTTCAAAAGACCATTTAAAATTGCCATTTTCATTAAATCAATTAAAGAAGCAGTTTGCTGGTTTGAAGGTGTTTTATCCTTAGCATATCTTTTATGTTTATAATAATTGTTTTCCTTTTATTCTGGTCAGTCTAAAGTAATTTTGCTGTTACTTTTTGTATAGTGCTTTGATGTTTGAATCAGATTTATATGAACTTAATTTCTATGTTTTCCCCTAATTAAGGAAGACAGAATTATTTAAAACAAACAAAACAAAAACCTGTCCAGAATCTGTTTGATTTATCTTACTACCTCTCTCTGATTTCCAACTAAATGCTATATGCCCAATAAATGGAATCTAATTAGGATCAAACTTCTGGTAAATGGGGACAGTCCATTCTTGATGCAGTGTTTGGGAATGTGAAACACAATATCAGAGTTCAAAATGAGCCCTACTGGGACAGTCTTCAGAGCCTGCTGCAAAACCTACCAATTTGTAGGCCACTACCTATGTTAGAGTTTGAGAGGAAAGGTGAAGTTTGCTGGAAACTGAACCATAGACTAGCAATTATTTTTATTTTTATCTACATATTTGAGTACTTAAATTAGATACTTAAGGTGGATTTTGCTAGATGGTTAAAAAGCAAATGGGGGTGGTGGGCAGGGAATGAATTTACTAACATGTAGAGGAGGTTCCTAACTTAGATTGACATCTCAGTGAAGTTGAGTATTGAATTTGTTCTAATGTATTGGTTCATGGCAAATTTCCTTTTCCAGAGTGCCCTAATGCCTGCCCAGTTATTCTTCAAGACAGAAGATGGAGGCAAATATCCTGTAATATTTAAACATGGTGATGATTTACGCCAGGATCAGCTTATTCTTCAGATTATTTCACTCATGGACAAGGTGATGAGCGCTAATTAAGAAACACCCGATTTCACTATTCCACATGTTTCGTTTAAGGAAAGAGTGTTAAGGAAATCAATACTATTGGTTAAAACCGGAAAACACAAGATATTAATGGAGCTTAATTCAGTACTCATTTCTTGCAGCTATTGCATTCCAAAAAATTCCAGTTCCTCCAAATATTGTTTAAGTGCAAACAACTGGCCTGTATGGACTAAGTTACAGGATGAGTTGAACAAACGGACATTTAGTTATGCCTCATGGCAGGTTTGAACTAAGTTTTTTCCTAGCAGGGTATGAGTTAATATATTAACACACTACATGACATAACCCCTGTATGAAGTGTGAGATTCTTTTAACTGTTTCACTCATATTTGTGTTTTTCTTCCAGCTGTTGCGTAAGGAGAATCTGGATTTGAAATTGACACCCTACAAGGTTTTGGCTACTAGTACAAAACATGGTAAGGTTATTTCTTTTAAAAACAAACAAACAAAAACAACCCACGCCACACACAAATAACCAGTATTGATCTTCCTCAGTTTCACTTACCAGGATGCAGACATTATCCATTCCAGGATTCTTGTTAGAGTCACAGGAAGGTACAGTTGATATCAAGTTGTGAGATCTTTTTACAATGAACTTGAGCAACTGGCTTAAAAACAAATTAGTATTTGTTCTTGAGCTTCCATCTCCCCTTTCCAACTTTATTGCAAAGTATTTGTTTTGCATGGCTTAGGTGAATGAAAACTTAGGACAAATAATGAAGTAATGGTTGTCCTTGTTTCTAAGCTGGTTGCACCTCTGTTCCCTCTCTCATCCTTGAGTATGCACCCTCAAAATGCATTCTAGGATACACATGAAGATGAGATGTCTGAGTATGAGCAATGATTTTTGGGGAAGAAAAAAATGGAGTCTTGCAAGACTGGAGAGATTCATGAACAACAGGAGACATTACAAAAGACTGGAAAAGGACAAATGTAGTGTCAATCTATAAAAAGGAAAATTGCAAAGAGCTTAATTTCAGTATCTGGAAAAATAATGGAGCAAATAATTATGCAATCGGTTTGTAAGCACCTAGAAGAAAATAAGGTGATAAATAACAATCCAAAACAAGTTGTATCAAATAAATCTAAAAACTTTCTTTGATAGGTTAACAAGCCTTGTCGATGAGGGGAAATAGTAGCTGTGTTATATCGTGACGTTAGTAAGACTTTTGATACTTTCTCACATCCTTCTCTTAAACAAAGTAGGGATATACAAATTAGATGAGTGGTTTTCAAACCAGGGGTTGGGACCCTTTACTGGGTCACAAACTCACAGGCACTGGGTTGTGGCACCCCTTGCTTCTGCCACTGAAAGACTGTAATGGATTGCTCAAAGATGTCATTTTTGAGTTGTGGGCATAAATGGATTTTTTTCATCTGGGGTCTGAGGGAAAAAGTTTGATAACCACTGACCTAGATGGAGCTATTGGAAGGTAAGTAGAACTGTTTGGAAAACCATTCTCCTTCTCAGTGGTTCAGGCAAAAAACCTGAAAGGATATATTGAGTGGGGCCACAGGGACAGTTGTGGGTCCAGTTCTGTTTAATATCTACATTAATGATTTAGATAATGAGACAGAGTAAATTTACAATGTTTATGGACATTAGCAAGCTGGGAGCAATTGCAAGTGCCTTGGAGGATATGACTAAATTTCAAATGATCTGGAAAAACTGAAAAAGTGGTCTGAAGTAAATAGGATGAAATCTAATAAGGTCAAATGGAAAGTACTCCACTTAGGAAAGAACAGTAAGCTGCAGAATTAACAGAAAATGAGTCAATAGTTTTACACTGTTAGGGGAAAAAAATCATTCTTTTTCAAGTGATTGCTCCTATCCTTTCCATATATAGGCATGCGCCTTCCATGTGCACGGCTAGCCGGAGAGCTTTTCCCCTAGAGTACGAGTAGTTGACTGTGGAGCCCCATAGAGTGGCACCAGCATGGCTCACTATATAAGACACAGCCAACCCACGCCGCCTCAATTCTTTCTTACTGCCCTGACAGTAGCTGGAGAGTGTCTCTGTCTCATTAGCAGACCCCTGTTGTTTAGTTAAGTACCTGTTATGTGTTTGTAGTTTAGTGTTTGAGAGAGAGAGTTAGGAAACCATTTTTTCTGGCTTAACTTTGTAGAAAGGGCTGCCCGGCCCCGGCTCGGGGTTGGGGCATGTCTGGCTTTAAGACATGTGATTCCTGCCAGAAACCTATGCCCTGGATCATCTGCAGCATTCTTGCCTGCGGTGCATAGGGGAGGCTCACCAAAAGGAGAAGTGCAGGATTTGCAGGGCCTTTCAGCCTTGCACTTAGAAGGAGAGAGAACAGAAACTAAGGTTGCTCATGATGGCGGAAGCCCATCGCCCAGCCTTGTCTCCCAAGGAGAGTTCCAGTGCGGCATCGTAGGTAAGCAGAGCGCTGGCAGGCTCCAGAGGGAATGCCAGGTCTACTAATGCTTCTAAGAGCTCTCAGCAGTGCGCAACGTCGCTGGCATCGAGACCAGACCAGCAACATCACCGGCACTGTTCGCTATCACTGGTACTTCAGAGGAAGAAACCAAGGTCAGACAGAGCTCAATCTCTGAAGAGGTCGGAGAAGGCAGGCAGTCCAGCAGCCAGAAGACCTGCTGCCCGTGAGCCCACAGCACCATTGAGTCCAGCCCCGGAGCAGGGTCTGTTGACTCCAAGGTCTGCATCCTCTTCAACCCAGGACATATTAGAGGAGGAGATCATGCTCCCCTCTACACCTGAGGTCTTTGAGGCTGCACAGGACCTGCTAGGCCAGGCTGCACCGACCACTCCAGGTCCTTTGCCATCTCCAGCGCTCAAGCAATTGGGGCCGTCGAAAGGCAAGCCTCTGTTGGTGCACCCATCTTTGCCCCACCCGCCAGTGCCGGCTGAAACCTGTTCCACTTTAGAGCAGCCCAGAAGTTCACCGGTTGTCTCAGTGGCACCAATTCAGCACCGTTCCACTGTGCCGCCAGCAGTGGTGGCCACTGCAGGGGCCCCCTGGTACTGTTCCCCTCCGAGGCTGGTAGAATGGCACTGATCCTCGGCACTGTGCTCGGGGTCGAAAGATCACAGGCCTCGGCACCGTTCCCCGACAGAGTCCGGCACCGCTCCTCCTTGGTCACCTAAAGCAGATTATCTTCCGACTCTGATGCAGCCTCTTCAGTTTCATGGCACAGTAGACCCAGGCTGTGAAGATCGGTGCCACAGCCACTTTCTGTTCCCCAGGGGCCCCTCAGTGGCCAGCACCCTCTCAATGGCCATTTTAGATTCCTTGGGCCTATCACCAGCAGCAAGGCCCCAGGGTCAGCAGTGCTTAGTCGGTGGCTAGCTCCCGTTCTCAGCCCTCATTCTCACTAAGCGTGCCCCTCAGAAGAGGACCTTTCAGAGGCTGAGTCAGGGAGAGGGTCCAGTGGTCCCCGGGCCCAGAGGGCTATATCCCCTATGGCAACTTCTGTCATGGAAGTCGGGGCGCCTGAGCCTTCAGGGGAATTGTCCTCTTCCCGCTGGGATGAGGCAATAGCAGGGGCAGAGCTGGCGCCCTCCACAGGAGAATTGCAGGGCCCACCAAGAGCTGCTTAGGTGGGTTGCCAGGGGACTGGGCCTCCCAGCAGAAGAGATTGTGGAAGAGTAAGACCCAATGGTGGGCATTCTAGTCCTGGAAGGCCCTGCACAGGTAGCTCTCCATTTGATAAAAACAATTCAGAACACCACAAGGACTCTGTGGCGCACTCCAGCCTCTATAACCCCGATGGCAAAGAGGATGGAGAAAAAGTACTTTGTTCCTTTGAAAGGCCACAACCATTTTTATACCCATCTTGTTCCAAGCTCGTTGGTGGTCGTAGAGGCAAATGAGAAGGAGAGTCAAGGGGACCAAGGCCCCATGCGTAAATTGAAGGAGGCCAAAAAATTAGATCTGTTTGGCCATAAAATCTGTTCTACTGGAGGACTCCATCTGAGGATTGCCAATCAGCAGACAGTCCTCAGCAAATAAGCCTTCAATGCCTGGTCTTTCCTGGAGAAATTTGCTGACAAACTGGACCAGGCCTCCAGGCCAGACCTTGCAGCCTCCTTTAAGAAGAGTAAGGTCATCTCCAGGGCATTGCTGCAGTCGGCTCTAGATGCAGCGGATGTGGCTATGAGAACAATGGTGTTGGGCATTACTATGCACAGGAGCTCCTGGATGCAGGCATCACGGCTTCCCCAGGAGGTCCAGCATACCATCCAGGACCTGCCTTTTGAGGGGCCAGAGCTGTTCTCACAGCAGACAGATGCCAAACTGCAGACTCTGAAGGATTTCAGGGCCCTACTGAAGTCACTGGGATTGCACACCCCAGCAGCGCAGAGACAGGTTTTCAAGCCTCAGCCCTCTTCCCGGCTATGTCACTGTCACAGGAGTTGGATGGGAAGTGTAATAGAAACGGGTGTAGGAGCAGTCAGTGCCAGTCGACTCAGGCCCACGGCTCTTCACGCCAGCTGTCTAGCTCCAAGAAGACCTTTTGAAGGTGCGCCCAAGGTTGGCATACCAGCCCACCAGGATCCATCCCCTCCGCTTGCCAACAGACTGTCCCATTTTTTTCTGTGCTTGGTCCACTATGACAATGGACACTTGGGTTCTGAGCAGTGTCCAGCAGGGATACTCCCAGCAGTTTTCCTCCTGGCCCCCATTGCACCCCACTTCCTCCCTGTCCCTTTTCAGGGACCCCTCTCACGAACACATACTGACTCAAGAGATGCAGTCTCTCGTGGACAAGGGGGCAGTGGAGGAGTTTCTGCAGGAGCAGAAGGGAGGGGTTTTTATTCCCGCTATTTCCTAAATCCCAAGGTGAAAGGTGGTCTTTGTCCCATTTTAGACCTTCAGGGACTGAGCCGCTTCCTGTGAAAGATACATTTCTGGATGGTTTCCTTGGCCTCAATAATTCCCTCATTGGATCCAGATGACTGGTATGCTCCCCTCAATCTCCAGGACGCATATGTTCATATTTCCATCCTCCCCATGCACAGGAGGTTTCTCAGGTTTGCGCTAATGGGCAAGCACTTTCAGTTCATGGTGTTTCCCTTTGGTCTGGTGGCAGCTCCCAGGGTTTTTGAAGTGCCTGGCGGTGGTGGCCTACCTCAGATGTCGAGGGATCCAAGTGTTCCTTTACTCGGATGATTGGCTGTTGTGTGGCCATTCTGCTGAAATCGTGGCCGGTCATGCGGAGGTGATCCGAGACCTGTTCAGCTCATTGGGCCTGGCGGTCAGTATCCATAAGTCAATGTTGATTCCAGTTCAGGGCATAGAGTTCATAAGTGCTTGGCTGGACTCAAGGTCAGCGAGGGCCTCCCTTCCCTGAGCAGAAATATCCCTCCACAACAGTCCACTTCTGCCTAAAACCGATTAGGTACATGGTGGTGTGTACCTATGTGGTGGCCCAAGCTCACCTCAGACTGCATCTGCTGCAGATGTGGCTGGCTTCTGTATACTGTCCAGCCACAGATAGTATCAACAGTCTGATCAATATTTCTGCAGGCGTGCTAAGCATGTTAGGCTGGCGGTACCAGGAGAGCAGCGTATGCAGCGGCCATCTATTCCAGATGCCCCAGCCCTCTATGTTCTTGGTGACCGATGCCTTGGACCTGGGGTAGGGAGCTCATTTGGGGGCCCTCAGGACCCAAGGTCTGTGGAAGGAGGGGAGGGCGAGTTGCACCTCCACATAAAAGTCAGAGAGCTTTGGGCAGTTTGCTTGGGGTGTCAAGTGTGCCTGGAGCCCATAAAAGGGGAGGTAGTCTCAGTCTGGATGAACAATACATCAGCAGTGTTGTACATCAACAGGCAAGGGGGGCCTTGCTTCCCCTCTTTGTGCCGCAAAGCCCTCGCCTTATGGGACTTTTGCATTCTCCACTTGGTTCACCTTGTGGTGTCCCATCTACCAGGTCATCAGAACTGACTAGCGGACTCCCAGAGCAGAAGGTTTATGACCCATGAGTGGTCTCTGAAATGGGAGGCTCTAGAGTCTGTTTTCCAAAGGTGGAGTTATCCTCAAGTAGATCTGTTTGCCTCGAATCTCGACAGGAAATGCAAGGCCTTTTGCTCCTTCAGAGGGCTCGGCCCGGGCTCGATAATGGATGCTTTCAAGATATCCTGCGCAGGCAAAGCTTGTTATGCCTTTCCGCCAACCCCCCCTAATTCAGAAGGTTCTTCTGAAGATCAAGCAGGACAAGGCGGAGGTCATCTTGATAGCTCCATGGTGGCCAAGACGTCGTTAGTTCTCAACATTACTGAACCTCTCGGTCCAGTATTCTGTAGAACTTCCACTGATGCCGGATTTGCTCACCCAGAATCAAGGCCTTCGGGTCTACCTGAACCTGGAATCCCTACATCTCCAAGCATGGAATCTCCAGGGTTGATGCATGAGGAACTCCAGTGCTCCTCACAGGTTCAGGAAGTCCTGCGTAATAGCAGGAAACTGGCAACTAGGGCCGCATACAGAGCTAAGTGGTTGAGATTTGTGTTGTGGGCCTCTACCAAGCAGCTTGACCCAATACAAATCCCAGTTACAGTGATCCTGGACTATCTTTGGCATCTGAAATCAGAGGGGCTTGCAGCTTCCTCAGTAAAGGTACATTAAGTGGCACACTCGGCCTGTCATGAGAGGACGGACTCGGGGCTGCTCTTCTCGAATCCTACAGTCAAGAGGCTCTTGAAAGGTTTGGATAGATTATTTCCGCCAGTGCGGCCTCCTGTGGCCCAGTGGGATTTGAACTTAGTTCTGTCAAGGCTCACAGTCCTCCCCTGTGAGCCACTTGCCTCATGCTCGTTACTCTACCTCTCCTGGAAGGTGGTCTTTTTGGTGGCCATCGCTTCCACAAGACGGGTGGTGGAGATCTGGGTCTTGATGGCAGGGCCTCCTTGTACTGTCTTTTTCAAGGACAAAGTCCAATTGCGTCTGCACCCAGCCTTCCAGCCAAAGGTAGTTTCCCAGTTTCACAGTAACCAAGAAATTGCCCCTCCAGTGTTCTGTCCAAAGCCGCATGCTTCAGAAAAGGAGCACAGACTACACAACTTGGATATTAAACATGCCCTAGCCTTCTCAATTGAGAGGATGAAACCCTTTCACTGATCACTTCAGTTTTTCATGGCAATGGCGGACAGATGAAAGGTAGCTGGTCTCCACTCAGTGCTTGTTGTCCTGGATAGTTTCCTGTATTCAAGAATGTTATGTGCTTGCAAAAGTCAACCCTCCTACGCTAAAAGCACACTCCACCAGGGCCCACGCGTCATCAGCAGTCTTTGTGGTTGGGGTGCCAATCGTAGATATTTGCAAAGCAGCCACCTGGTCTTTGGCTCATACATTTGCAGAGCATTATGCGATCATCCGGCAGGCTCAGGAGGACGCAGCAGTTGGATGAGTGGTGGTGTGGTCCGTGGCATTGTGATTCCGCCCCTCCGCTTAAGGTAAGACTTGTTACTCACCTATATATGGAATGGATAGGAGCAATCACTCGAAGAGGAGGAGGTTACTTACCTGTAACCGGGGTTCTTCGAGATGTGTTGCCCCTGGCCATTCCACTTCCTTCTCGTCTCCATGCTTTGGAATAGGTACCGAGTAGGAACTGAGGAGGCACGGGTCGGCTGTGTCTTTTTATAGTGAGCTGCACCGGTGCCACTCTAGGGGGCTCCGCAGCCAACCTTACAGGTACTCTAGTGGAAAAACTCTCTGGCTAGCCATGCACATGGCTCATGTACACCTATATATGGAATGTCCAAGAGCAACACATCTTGAAGAACCTGGTTACAGATAAGTAACCTTCTGTTCTGAGATGTATTAGCAGAAGTATTGTAAGCAAGGCTCAAGAAGTAATTCTTCTGGTCTGCTCCACGCTGATTAGGTCTTAACTTGGAGTATTGTATGTCGTTCTGGGTAACACATTTCAGGGAAGAAGTGGATGAATTGGAAAGTTCACAGAACAGCAACAAAAATGAGTAAAGTTCTAATAAAAATGACTGGCAGGGGAAGATTGAGAAAATATTGGGTTTATTTAGTCTGGGAAACAATAGGCTGTAGGAGAGATATAACTGTAGTTTTCAAATATGTAAAAAGTTCTGAGCAGGAGAAAAAATGTTCTTGTTAACCATCCAAGGTTAAAACAAGAAGCAATGAGCTTATAATTAATTGCAAAAAGTGACGTTTAGGCTGGCCATATAGAAAAACCTAACTGTCAGGGTAGATAAGCACTGGAAGGTTGTGGAATCTCCATCATTGGATCTTTTTAAGAGCTGGTTGGATGCCGTGAGTGCAGGGGTTGATACTAGATGGTTTCTTGAGGTTTCTTCAGTCCTATCATTCTGTGATTCTTTCTGTACTTCAGTAAAAATTGGCAGCATGACTGTAACTGGCCCAGATCAGTCTCAGGGCCCAGGCTGCAGGGCTCAAAATTGCAGGGTGTTTTCTCAAGATGGGATCAACAAAAAGTAAAGAATCCTGTTTTATGAAATGTGCTTCAGTGACTTATTTTGGCAAACATAGTTGAGTGTTGAGATTTCATAGAGTAATATTAAATGTACTGAGCTGTGCAGGTTAAATGTACAGAATGGGAGATGGGGCTGCTAGCTTCAGTATGAAATCTGATATGTATGTACTGTTATGGTCTTCAGAACATCTCATAATCTAGTTGTATTGAAGTCCACTGGAATCAGCTGTGATTTTCTTCATACCATTTTGTGCTATCTTTAAGATTCTTAAACAAATCAAGTAATATAAAAGTACAGTTTTTAGAGTGGGATATAATTTGTTTCATAACAAGCAGCAATGTCTGGGAATCAAAGACTCAAGTTATAGCTCAGACTTTATTGCTAGATTGCTGCCTACCCGTGGGCCAGTCGATGTGAAATGTTTGTATGCTTTTCTATGCATAAAATGGGAATAGTTCTACCTTCTTAACAGGCGTTTTGTATATTTACAAACAACTTCATATATTTTTAATATGCGTAGCTGTGAAAAAGAAATGTAAAATTTCTTTCATTATTAATTTATGGAGGAGTAGCTGTGTTAGTCTTTGTTGAAGCCCACAAAAGCTTATACTCGAAGAAGTCTGTTAGTCTGTAACATGAGTGGCCAAACTTGGGGAGCTCAAGAGCCACACAAGTTGATTATTAAATCTTTGTGAGCCACAGAGGCATATATCCATATACTTTTATCTACTCCAAAATTACTAAGTTTAAAATTCATTGCACACTTTAATTTTATAGTAAAAAGAGGGCAAATATTGATCCTACTAATGTCAGATTCTAATAATTACTTAAGGTTACCATGAAAACTAGGCCTACAGTAAAAATGCTGCCACTTCGCCACCATCTCTGGCCATGCCGCGCTTCTCCCCACCTATCCTGTGAGCCGCACTTTTTCTTTCAAAAGCCACATGCGGCTTGCAAGCCGCAATTTGGCCACACCTGGTCTATAACGTGCCACAGGACTCTTGCTCCTTCATTATTAATGTTTACTCTTGGAATGCAGTAGAGTAAAGGTGTACAGCTTTATTTCTTCTTTTCATACTTTCAGTATTGACAATACTGCTTTCTCATCACAGGTTTTATGCAGTTTATTCAGTCGGTCCCTGTTGCTGAAGTTCTTGCGACTGAAGAAAGTATACAGGTATATGATGCGTATGTTTCATTGACTGTGTAATTGAGGAGATGACCTTAATTAAGGCCATTTTTGTCAGAATACTTGTACCTTATTTAACATTCTCTTTGAGAACCATGATGTGGTTTCTCTTTATTCATTCATTTGGAATGGTGTCTTCATATGGCAGATCTTTTGCATGAGTATACAACATTTCATGACTATAAAGCTAAAGAAGAATTCAGGGCAACACTTAACTAGCTTTACCCTCAAAACTCTGACAGTGCTTTCATGATGGATGAACACTTATAGTTATGGATTTCATTTGGCACTGTTTTGTTTTATAGTTGTAATTCTATTACAGGTGTTCATAATGGCAAGAGCTGTAGAACAGTGAGAAGAGATGAATACTGTTCTTCAAGTGATTGCTCATGTCAGTTCCAACTCAAGTGTGTGCATGCCGTGTTCATGGATTGCTGGAAAATTTGTGATGCACTATGCAGTGACACAGGTGAGGGACAGTGGAGCTGTTGGTGGAGCAATGCAACAGGCAGCCAGAGTCTAGAATTCCATCCCTCCACCACAGTAAGCTTTGGGAATCACCTTTGTTGGAATTGACATGAGTAGTCACTCAAAGAAGAAGAAACAATTGCTTACCTGTACCTCGTGTTCTTCGAGATATGTTACTGATGTACATTCCAACAACCGCCTGCCTCCCCTCAACTGGAATTCCTGTACGAAGGAACTGCAGAGGGAAACGGTAGTCTAGGGGAAAATCTTTCTGGCCAATCTGTGCAAGCTGCGTGTGCACATGTAAGTTGGAATGTGCATGAGCAACACATCTCAAAAGAACACCAGTCACGGGTAAGTAACCATTTCTTGTTCGTTACTTATAACTATTAATGGATATCTTTTGAAATATCATATTTATTATTGTCTTGTCTTATAGTGCCTAGAAGCCTTAGTCGATGTGCTTGGCACTGTGCAGACACAGCATAAAAGACATTCATTGCCCCAAAGAGCTCTCAGTTTCTGAGTAGATCTGCACTTCTTACAGGTGGCACAACTGCAGCATGTCCTGTCCATGTGAGCTGGACTCTGTGTACGTACTTGGGCAGATAGCATGTGCCACCATTGCCACACTGAGTTTTAGTAACCTAAGTCAATCAAAAGTAGCTGAAGAATTCCTACACCACCTGAAGGCAGTGCTGGGCATATCTTATGTCAATGTGTTACATAGATTAAAGCTAGCGAGGGGTTTCAAAATGTAATTGTAAATGGGAAATTGTCAACACACAGGTGTTTCCAGTAGGATCTCATAGGGATCCATTCTTGGCCCTACACTATTTATCTTTTTTATTAATGGCTGAAAACAGCATATAAAACCATTACTGATAAAGTTTGCAAATGACAAAACCTTGGGGGGAATGTTAAATAATGAGGAGGTCAGATCTAGTAAGGAAGAGAATGTAGGTCATATGTACAAAATGGGGAGGGAGGGGAGCGCTATCCTGGGAAATAACAACTCTGGAAAATATACAGTAGGGTACAAGATAGATAGATGAACATGAGCTTTCAAGTGCTTTGATGAAGAAAGAGAGAAATCTCACATAGGAATAGATAAATTATTTTACTTGTGGTTTTGACTGTAACGTGAACACTGTTGGAATGCTTTGTCCAGTTCTGGTGCCCACAGTTCAAGAAGGATGTAGTTAAATTGGAGATGGTCCAGAGAAGAGCTAAGAGAATGGTTAAATGATTAAAAAATCTGGTTATAGTTGAAGAGAGAGACTCAGGTCAGTCTAATTTAGCAAAGAAAAGGTTAATGAGTAATTTGATTACTATTTGTAAGTACCTAGATGGGGAATAAATGCATTCTTCAATCTAGCAAAGAAAGGAATTCCATGATCTAGAGGTTGGAAAGATCAACTAGATAAATTGTCTGGAAATAAGGCTATGTTTTAAACAATCAAACTGATTAACAGTTGGAACAGTTTACCAGGGGTTGTGGTGAATTCTTTATCACAGGCAATTGAAAATCAAGAAAGGATGTTTTTCTGAGAGAGGTGTTCTAGGAACCATTCTGGTGGAATTTGGCTGTCTGTGTTATGCAAGACATCAGGCCTGATCATGCTGTTATTTTCCGGCCTTGGAATCTACTGCCTGAAGGTCCAAACAGAACAGGGTTACGTAGTTCTGGCTGCCAAAAAAAACACACATTTAGTTGAGCTCTGAAGAGCTTGCAATTTAAATAGAAAAGTAGAAGAGGGAAGTGTGATTTTTCTCCCATGAAAGCTCATGCAACAAATAAATCTGTTAGTCTTTAAGTGATACAGGGCTCCTTGCTTCTTCTGCTGAACTAGACTAAAACAGCTGACCCTTTAGAAGCAGGAATAGAATAAGTATACAGATAAATAAAGTGACTTGCTCAAGATCACATAAGTTATTGCAGAGTCAGAAAGAGAAGCCGGGTCTCCAGTTTGCCATCGCTAGACAACACTGGTTCCTTGTAGCCAGTAGTGCAGATAGCATAGGACAGCATAGAAGAAATGCTTTAGCATTTCGTTTGTATCATGACTTTTTAAGGTATAGTAAAGGGATAAGCCTGTTAACTAGGAAATTGAGTTGCAAAACTAGATGATGTGAGTATATCATCAAATTTTCATTCCTTCCCTGGTATGTGTTTATTAAGTAAGTTTGTATTTCTCATACAGATGTTCATCTTGAATATCATGGAACACAGTACACAGAGCTAGAAATTTATTGTAAGAAGTGTATATTGTGTGTGTTTATATGTAAAAATATGATGATTTTCTGTCCAGGGCTTGGAGAATCCATTGCTGGCTTATAGAGAATTGCAGTTTGTGCCTGTAAATTCTATAGTTAAGAACTCTTTGGCAAAACAGCACCAGAACATAGTAACCCTGCAGTAAGGCACCCTTTCTCCCACCTTCCTTTAAGAATTTCATGGGGGAAGGTCCTTTTCCACTTCATGTGACCTCTTGAACCAAGATAGGATTCCATATATTTGTCAGATACCAAATTTGTAAATTATCTTAATAGGGCTTCTTCCTCTGTTAAGACAAACTCTACATACATGTCTTCCCACAAGTCCACCCAAAGGGTCTTTTTGCAGTGCTTCCCAAGGTACACAAACAAGGGAACTGAGGTGGAGCCCTCATACTATATCTGGCCACAGCACTCTCACTGAAGGAGTCTCAGAAACCATCCTCAAACCATTCACCAAACAAAGGGAGAGCTTCCTGCAGGACACAACTTAGCCCTCTCTTTGGCCTCATCTACACTGAAAAGCTATGGCGACAAAACAGTGTGATGGCAGTAAGTCAAACTATAACTGTAATAAGTGATGTCCATACCACCCTCCTTGGGTCAGTGGAGTGCGTCCTCACTAGCAGCACTTCCACTGACTGAAGAGGGGTAGTGTGGGCTGCTGATATCTCAGGCTCTCAACTCCTTGCTTGGGAGCCCCACAGGCTGGGTCCCAGGTAGGCTGTTCATCCACATCCTCCCCCCACCCCCTGTTCCCTTCCAGGAGCAGGTGGAGAAGCCACCCATGGCTTCTACTCTCCCTACCAGATGCTGGTTCCAACCGTCCATGGACTTCCCCAGTCATAGCTTGAAGCTAGGAGGCCTGTGATTGCCCTGTTGCTGGCTCACGACCCTGAGACCCACAGGCTCCGGCCACTTGCACTTATAGCAGCCAGGGCTTCTTGGCCTACTTCCAGTCAGAAGCAGGAACCAGCCACCTTGGGTTTTTTCCTCAATTTAACTACTCCAGGGAAGCTGTGTCATTCTAGGTATGCTGACAAATCCCTATGCTTCTTGCAAGATAACTGGTAAAGCAAAAAATCCCAGGCCATATTTATCAGTGGGGGTGGATTTCCATGTGCACACCAGCACTGTTTTGTCCACAAAAGTGAGCTTTTGCCAACAAAACCGTCTAGTGTAGAGCAGGCATAAGTCCTGTGGTCTCAAAGGTGCTAACATGGCACTCTACCTTGAATGATCCTTCATGTGCTAACTCCTTTTACTAAATAATCATTTCTACCTTGTGTTTAGCTGTGAGGCTTTCTGTACCTTTCATAGACCTGAAGAGGAGCTCTCTGTGGCTCCAAAGCTTATCTGACCAAAAAAAGTTGGCCCAGTAAAATGAATTGCCTCATCTACCTTCTCTCTAATATCCTGTGACTGATGGTGCTGCGGCTGCTTTACATGTGAAATTCCCAGGGCATACCAGACCAGGACTGTTTTCCTGTAGACCTTTTAAAAAAGCCTGCAGGCCGCTTCATCAGCACTTTTATATTGCATCCGGAAAGGCCCCTCACTTCTGTATCTTGGCTATTTTCAGCAGTATAGACTACTATCTTGTTACCTGGTAACTTTGCTGCACATCCTTGAATGGGTTGTCTTTGTTTCCTGTGAAAACTCCACTGCTCAGACTCTGTACATGATTGTCAAATGTTCCTCACTGGGTGAAACCAAAACCAGTTTTCTTCAGAAGGCCTCTATCTTGTCTGTAATTTAATTCCTTTCCAAATATCCATGTTTAATGGTATAGCTATTTCTAGAAAGTTACTCGACTTGTTTATTTTGAGGGGCAGGAAGAGATATAAAATATTGGTCCATAGTTTAACATTAACTCACAGTTCTTCTAAGGCGTTTTCTAACTCTTAGATTAATTAGAGTTGCTAATGCTGTTTAGCTCTTTCTAGTGTACCAGGAAAATATATTTATTGTGGAAGTATTTTTTATGCTCATGGTAAACAGGCAATAACTCTGCAATGCAAATTTAATTGTAGGGGTTATTTTAAAGAAAGAACATTTCAGTTTGTGATAGTGATTTTAAATCTGCTTTTCTGAGGTGAACGAGAAAATGAGAACAAACATCTGAACCAAGCATCACCATGTAGCATGAAAACATACCTTCCTATATTTTTTCTTTGTTAAACATTATCTGACAACTTTGAGCTTAACACATTCTTGAAGTCAACCTTGATATTCTTCTAAGTTGTAAGATTAATACCAGAAGTGTCTCCTCACAAAATATAGTAATAGATTTACCAAGGACGTAACTTCAGGGCTGATAGAAAAAATTAGCCGTTTATTTATGGGATAAGCAAGCATTTTGATGTCCTTCCAGAACTTCTTCAGAAAACATGCACCAAGTGAGACTGGGCCTAATGGGATCAGTGCAGAGGTGATGGACACCTATGTTAAAAGCTGTGGTGAGTTATTACAGATGTTTACTTGCCAATTGGTTATGTTGAGAAAGGATGATAATGTGTTAATTTTGGACCTGTAAAGTTTGTATTCATCAGTTAAGTAGTGCAGTGTCACAGATATCCTGATAAATATTGGATAATCACTGAACTCTTGCATTTCCAAAGCATACCTTCCAGTCATGGTTTTTGCCTGCACGACAGCATGAAGGCAGACCACTTATGCTGTGTGGGACTTACTTGGGTTCATGTCAGATATAAAGCAATCCCTGTTCCCTCCTCTTCAGCTTTATTGCATATAACTCCAGTTGTCACAGGCGACTTTGTTTTGTTTTCACTAGCTCTATTGCTAATATTTTGGACCTTTTTTTGTCATTAGTGACTCATTGCTGGCTTCATTGTAATTTTACTCCCTGCCTAAGATTTATGAGAACCAGGTGTGAAAGCAGCATAATGCTGGCTAATAGAATAGTTTTAATACTACTATATGCAAGACTTGAAAATATTTATTTTAGTTTCATTTTAAGTTTTCATTGTAACTGAGTAATCAATTCCATGATGATCTAGTATTGGGGAGACTAAAGTGGCTCTCAGATTATAAGTGTTTGTAGCCTTAAATGTTCATAATGCCATATAGTTGTAGATTTTAGGATTCTAGTTTAATACATATGGAGTTATCTACTTCATTTCATTCTATTTCAAAAATTGCTATTTATATCCCAGTACATTCTTGATTTCTCTGGTTTATCCTTTGTTCAGGAATAAGGCTAATGGGAAATAAGCTATTATCCAAAATATGGGAGCACATTGATCTCCAAAACAGACTATTTTTTATGTGTGTGTTTGTGTGTGTGTGTCATTGCAGCTGGTTACTGTGTTATTACCTATATTCTTGGAGTTGGAGACAGGCATCTGGATAATCTCTTGCTAACAAAAACAGGTATGTTTGGGGTTTTGGTGGTTGTTAAAATCATCAAATATTGTTACACTGTTAATCTGCAAATATATCTTAGCATACTAGTTTGTTGAATTTTACATTATGGACGCTAGCAGCCAGTAAGTGTAAATTGTGGATTAGACTGCCTTTTTTTATTATTATTTTAAGGGTATGTCAGTGTGCTAGGCTGCTCCCCAGATCTGGTCCGGTGTGTTGCTGTGACCCCGTTTCCCACTTCTGAACCCTGATTTGTCTCGCTTTGCCAAGTGACCACTCACTCCTGAGTCAGTCCACTCTGGAGTGCAACCGGTCCCATGGAGTGGATGTATGCCCTCTGGCTACTCAAAGACAGTCCCCAAGCAAGCACCCCCAGCCCAGTTACCACACCATGACCCACTGCCTACAGAAATTTGGGGCCCACTCCCAATCACAATATACTCAAGTCCATCCATTTAACAAAGAAATGGATTGTGCCCAGCCTTCTTCGCTCACACCTTCTAAAGATCACAGAGCTTTAGATAAAACAACTATTAGTTTATTGATCAGGCTATAATTCTAAGTGAGAATATGGCCAATCATGGCAGAATCACAATATGAGTCAGAAGAGACCACAAGGAAATAAAAGTTAAAACACACATACTGACCAAACATCTCTGTTTAAACTGAACTCATAGTCCCAGTTTCTGCTTAAGGTGTTCAGCTGTCAGATGTTTGTACAGCCAGTCTCTGTCTGTGACCATGCAGGGCCCAGATCTTGCTTGAAATTATTCTAAGATGGAGAGTTCCAGCTAAAAAGCCAAAATCCCTCCAGGTGTTTCCCTTTGTTTCCAAAAATGTGCTCTGACCCCTCTCTTTCTAGGCAGAAGCAACCTCTTTGTTTCATCCCAGCCAGGGAACTTAATTAGCATGCCTTTGTCTCCTCCAGGTGCTCGCCTCTGTCTCTCACCCACCTTGAGCAGTATTAAAATATGCTACATGTCTGTGCACATGCATTAAGTTGTAGGAAACATATTATACTAATCAGGTAGAATAGGCTATGAGCATCCATAAAGAAACATCTCTTTCTCTCTGAATAGTCTTGTACACAATGCTTTTTCTTGCAGCTTCTCACTTACTTTTCATATTCTACATATAGCCTTGTATGTTTTATTATAACATACTTTTTTCTGAGTTCACTATCTGTTCTGTGAGAGTTATAGACTGTTAAAAGTTTTGTTCCTTACAGAATTTTTTCATTAAAATGCATTGTGCTAGTAAACAATATGCATAGCAAATTAAAATTAAATTAAGCAGTTTGGGGGGGTGTTTTTTTTGGAGGGGGGAGCTGCCTCGCTAATTAATTTTGTCCACAAATCAGAAAAAAAAAATTCACTGACAACTTAAACCATATTGAGAAGCACTGGTACTAACTGAGGTGTTAGAAAAACAGATGGAATTATTGGGTATAGAAAGTAATTCTAGCTCCAGAAATCCTAATTGTTCTTTATAAAACCTTTTAATTTCTCAAAGGTTTTTTACATGTACTGTCCCAAAGTACTTTCATGATTTGTTAAATGCATGTCTAAACAAAAAAAAAATCCACCACTTTATTTGGACAGATTTGGTGGTTATTAGACATGCATCTGCATTCCAAATACAGTACAAGTTTAACCATGGTTTTAGTAGATACATACATTGATATTTGAACATCTTAATTATTACACAAAAAATAGCCCTGCTAGTTCTTGTGGCTTTGTTCTATTTTTAACCCAAAGTGGTTCCATGTGCTCTTGTGTTAATTCCTAGGAATATGATGCTGTGCCATAAACTAAAATATGTATTAACATATTCTTTAATCTTAAAATTTCAGTGTACGTAGTTATTTGTGCAGGGCCTTATGCTGAGGGCCACTTTCCCTCCAGTCTTCTAATTATGTAATTGATTGTGCAGTCTTTAATTACGTGGTCATGTTTGCTTATCAAATACATCTGGTACATTTTTTCACAACCTTAAATATGTGTTCAGAATCCTTACTATTTTTCATTATTTTTAACTAATTTAGTTCTAATTATGAACAAAAAGATATAAAAAGGATCTGAAATGCATTCTTAAAAAGCCTTATAAATAGAAACAGAGAGGGAGGTTCTAGAAACATTTATAAGCAAAGCTTATTTAGAGAGAGAGAGAGAGAGAGAGATGAGCAAAGGCTTTAAAAACAACAGACACAGAAGTGTGTAAAATGCTTACTTTTGATTTGGACTCATCAAATTATGTGCTTGCTAGTTCATGTAATTTTAGAGCTATTGTTTTTAAACTTATCCTGCCTGCCTGCCCTTCTGTATCCAATTATTTGTTGCATCTTATATTAATTAGTATAACTTCTAAACTCTTAGAAGTAGTGACTGTATGTTGTTATAGTGGTTTATCTCTCTATAATTAATTATGGTCCTTTCTCACGTACACTCTTCTTGACAGGGTGGTTTAGCCCTCTGACAAAACCTTACCTCTTCTCTTTTTGAGGTAAACAAGAGTGCAATAGTATACCTATCAACTGCAGATGCTACATCTTCTCTATTCTCTTCCAGTTCTGAGAAGGATCCTTATGAGCCTAGCCCTTTTTCCAGAATATTCTGTTCTGAGCTGCAGTGTCCTAAAAGCTGCAAGTCCCAGAATGCCTGTTCTCTAGGTTTAAGTAATTAGAGCCCTTTATTTGAGCATGACCCTGAAGAGTCAGTATGTCTCTAGATGTGTTCATTGTATGATAAAAAAAAAAAAGCACACCTTTTTGATTGCAGCTTGTTTTCACTGTTATATACTAGTCAACATCAATATGAGAGCCAGAAACTCAACATCTCTGAATATTTAGATAAATAGTCTAATATTGGGGACCCAATTTAGAGGCTATTTCTGAAAATATTTGCCTCACTTCAGTTTTTCTTTGTTGAAGATGGGTAGTCTGTACTTACTTTCCAAAGTGGATGAGGTTTCAGTTAATAAGGGCAATTAATTGCATAGAATTAAAGTCATCTGGGGAGATTTGAACAAAACTTCCAACCTCTAGTCCGCTAACCTTGTGTACACTGCCCTTTAGAGAGCGTCTTGATGAGGATGGGAGTGAAACATGAGAACTATAACCATATTTCAGCTGACAGAAGCATGGCCTTTCTTAGTTGCCTTCTATACAAGCTTAGCCATGCAAAATGTTCTGCATAGTCACAGAATAATTTTCAACAGCTCATTATTCCAAAGAAACAAAAACAATTTTCTGAAAGCTAAAAGGTATCCACTTCTGTTAGGGTGGTCTCTGTGTCAAGAATCAGTTTTCTATCTTCAATTATTTCTTCTATAAAGCCAACCCATTTTTATTATGATTTTTTTCATCATGCATTCCAGCAAAGGAATATGTTCTCATTCTCCTTCCTCCATGCCCCCCCCCCCATCATCTTGGATAGAAGCCTAGTATTGAAATTTTGAGCCTGATATTTTTCCTGGAGTTGTAGATTGTTGGAAGTGAGATTAATATGGGATGTGTCATGCCATTTTAACTGTTGCATATCACAACTAGTGGCCTTTTCAGTAGCTCTGAAGGTTTTGTGAAGTTGGAATTCATATGATATAAATGTCGTGTTATTTCTTAATTGTCCCTCTAAAGTTGATCAAGCACAACTCTTCAATTGCAGAGATCAGCTAGAGTTCCATATTACAGTATTTGATTTGTAATTTCCCTAACTACATAACAATTTCCAAATTGCCACTCTAAATCCACCTGATAACATTTTAGTATGGGTGTAAAAACATAATTAACGTATTATATGTTTTTGCTGTTTTATTAGACTTCAAATAGGATGCTACCTATTGGTGTAGTAAAAGGATTTGAGAACCAAAAAAGTTACCGTGACTGTGCCTGTTTCAGTTTTACAGCAGGTAGAATGTAGGTCATGGTCTTGACTGAATTTCAGGTAACTTGAGCTGGTTGCACACCTTTTTATAACCATCTGGTATCTGCATTGTTTAACACATGCAATCTGGGCTCAGCATTAAGTTTAACAAGCTTCCAAATGGCTTGTTCATAAAGATTGTTGTAAGTCGTTTTTTTTCAACTTTTTTTTATTTTATTTTTTTCATGTGTAGACCCTAAAGATTCTCAAAGGGAGGTGTAAACCCCTTTGGGAAATTCTAGGCATTCTGTGAAGACCTCTAGCAGTTACTGGACCAAAGGTTGAAAACCAGTGTTGCAAGATGCTGGTTTAGCTTCTTTACATTCAATAAATACCCAACATCTGTAATTTGATATTTATCCAAAGCCACTTGCTCATAATTGTATTATCAGTTTTTAGTTCTAAAGTGAAATTGATATCCCTATCCTTAAATTAAAACCTTTGTTAAACTAAAATAGCAACCAACAGAAAAACTGGAGAGGAAAATGAGCCCATGGATCAACTCTGATTTTGTTAAATGATGTACTTAAGCATAGCAGAGAGTGTGCATTTTGATGTTGAATGAATATCTGATGGAAATCCCTTTTAATCTAGGTTCTGCTTATTTTCCAGATGGGCCACAGTTTGTATTCATTTAAGTTTTTAATCAGATTTAAATTAATGTTTGGAAGGTAGTGTAAGGCTTTGACAAAAATATTTTTGCTGTCCTGAAACTTAGTCTCCTTTATATTTATTTTTTTGTTTTGAGTCTGTTCGTTGTTTGTATTTTGAACCTGTAAAATGTGTCGAGACATAGTACATATGAAAGACTATTCGGGGGGGACCCCATCCTGCAATCTGATTCACATGAAGATGCTCACAGAGGGAACTTCAGTTAGTTTTTCCATTGGAAAGACCAAAGCAGTACAGCAGAGGGCACTAGTTATCCGTTATAAACTGAGTGAAATTCCTTTATCTCTGTGTTGTAATAGATACTCCATCAGACAGTAAAACAATGGGGGGTAGGGTTTGAATGTACATTTTTCTTTAATGATTTCCTCTGTGACTGCTAAGATGGCATCTTAAAATCTAAAACTCTGCATCAGTTTGGGGGAGGGGAAATATCTTAACTATAAATCTTATGTTTTTTAGTAATTCATTGAACCTGTTTATTAAAAATACTTGCATGGACCCAATCTTGCAAACACTTTGTATCAAGTCTTAAATTAACCTCATAGTATCCCATTGGCTTTGGTGCAAAAAGACTAGTTGTAATCTTCTCTTGTGGCTGGGAAGCTGCACCCACACCCAACCTACTTAGAATATACTTTATATGACCATACAACTTTCCCCTTTTCACAGGGTTTGTTTAAGTAGCATAAGACCTCTTTCTCAATAGGGGACTATAAATAGAGCTCTAGTGGATCAAAGTGTGGGTTTCAGTCCTGCGTCCTCTGTTCCTTGTGGGAGGAAACTCAGATGATCCCATGAGCTTTTTATAGCTTTCCCTAAATAGGCCACCCTGTCAGTTCCTTCAGGTCACGAGCTTGTCTTTTCTCTCTACACATGGAGAAGTATAATTCCTTTGTGTGATAGTGTGGATATCGGCATTATTGCAAGTCTTTATTTTGAGGATGTTTTGTGTTGTGAGAAAACTATAGAGTTCCCTAAGCCCTTTATTAGGCAGAAGACAGCGCTAAATATGTACACCTGTACATGAAAATAATTTTCTCCAGAAACATATCCAGCATCTTATATACCTATGATGGCTATTCATGTAGTAGTTCATAGGCTCTATTACATTTGATATGACTTGTTTAGCCCTGTTCTGAAGTTTGTCATAAATCCATAGTTTGCATAACTTTTAATAGTGTATCCTAATTTTTTTTTAATATCATGGAGTTAAGAAGAAACTGTTTATATAGGGTAAACAATAAAACAGACACTATCTATACCAAGCATTTCAGAATGCATCAAGTAAACAAAATAAAAAGTTTTTTTTTTCTTTTTCCCTTTGTTTTTACCAGTGACTCTAGATGATGGGCTTGTTTGTTTTTGTTTATTTTTTTGTTTTTGTTAGTTTGGGGTTTTTTGTTTTGTTTCTGTTTGGTTGCCCCTTTAATATTGAGGCTCTCGGGGTTTTTTTTGTAATAGTTTAGTTTAGTAAGCTCATTTTGTTTTTATTGTGACATGCATTGTTACAGTATTGTAAGGAAATTTAGGCGTAATTAACAATGTATCAGTCAGGGATTTCACTGGTGCCAGGCTTTTGGGGCTCGAACCCTGAGTCCCAGCTCCTGAGCCCTGAGTCTGCCGCCAGGCTGGCCGTGCCCGCAGCTGCAGTGGCGGAGCACGAGCCCCAGTCTCAGCGTGCAGAGCCCTGGGTCTTCTCCTGGTCCAGCAGTTCTCCTGGTATCAGTTATGTTTAAGAGATAAAAATATAACATATAAACTTAGTTGTGTATCTTATCTCATTTTTTTCACACTCACAAGGCTTTAATACGTATTTTGGTAATTAATATACAACGTATTAGTCTGTCTAATGCAAAATGTATGTTACTATGCTTCACTGTTGTTTCTACAGAATACCTTAAAATAACAGCATTGAAAGCAATGCTTTTTGTATGAGAATGGATATTGTCTTACATCTCACGGAACTGAGATGGATACTAAACTGTCATTGATCTCTATACATCTTTAATTTCTTGCTTCCAAAGTCAAGATCAGACACTGAGGCAGCAACTGTGTAATAGGATACTTTGTCTTCCATCAAAATATGCAGTTTCAAACATCAGCTGATCATTGCTCGATTACAACCCCTTTCATATATCAATACACATACTTAAATGCCATCAGTTGATATGCCCTTTGCTGCCTTGAAAAGGACTACTAGTTATGAAACTGAATAGTACCAGATTTAATGGGACACGGTTAAAAAGAGGAAGGTTTTCCAAAGTTGTCTTTTTGAAAGAACTAATCTTAAAACTTTTTATCTGTTCTGTTTATTGAAGGCAACCTATTTTAGATTTCATTTATTTGTTTGTTTATTGAAAGCACTGAAACCAGTCTGACTGTATCAGTAAAACAAGTTGCCATATGAATGGAAGTGGAACCTTTGACAGCATTCCAAATGTTCCCCCAAAACCCTACCCATGCTATAAGATTTACTTTGTTTACCAAACTCTGTTATATGTAAAATAAACTTTAAATCAACTATGTCATATTTATATATGTAGCATGTTAGCTTGGGAGGAGCTCCTTGTAAACATCTATCTTCCAAATCCCTCTTAACACTCCTTTCCTGTGGTGCTTACAAAACTAGTGCCTATTTATTGTCTTTGTCCACTGCCAAACATGCTGACTACTATTTTCTCAGTTCACTTGTATTATACTTAAATAGCAAGCTCTTTAGAACAGGACACTCTTAATAATATTTTTGTTGTTATGCAGTGCTGAGCACTATGGTGTTCTGATCTATGATTAGTGCTTCAAGGAGCTATAGTAACATAAATAAAAGTGCAGAATGTGTCCATCTGATTCACCTGAACATTTTTTTCAGTACTAGGATTCAGCAACTGCAGGCTGATTGCATTCTAACATTAAGCACATCACATTACACTTTCTTTCATTTTCCTACTCGGCAAACTGGGGTTGTCTGCATTAGAAAATTTAGGACTAGTAGAATGGCTGTGATGATTTCTGATTTTCCTGTGGAGATACAATCATCATTGTGGTTCTATTGCTTGCAGTTAGTAGAGGAGAGCTTTTAGTAGTGACAGCACAACGCTAAGGAAAACTGAATGCTACCACCCCATTTTTATGAGAGGAAGTTCCTCCTCTTGGCTGTAGCTCACCTTTCAAAGAGTGCATTTAGCTACACAATAAATATAGGATCCCAGGTAGTAATCTTTCAAAGTAACCATGGCATCTGTAGTTAAAAATAAATAAATAAATGAGTGAGAGAGAAGGGGAAAAAAATGAATGCCATTTTCAAATTCAGAGAGTCAGATAATTATCTTCATCAAAATGGGGTAAGATGAATTTGGAGTAGTGTGAAGGGACTTTTAGCTTATTAAAATGTTAGGAGCCCTTTAGCAGTGTTCTAAAAAAATCTAATTTGCACTTGTGTGGTAACTTTCATTCAAGGACTTCCAAACACTCGGTAAGCTTTAAGTAGGTAATCTTTAAAACACTCTAGTGAAGGAGATAGGGAATAGATATCATAGGAAGCAAAACCCCTCACAGTGAAGAGTATCTGTCTGTAACTACAGAGGAATCTAACTAGGTGGAGTGTAATTAACTGACATAAAATTTATCCAGAACATTGCTCTTGCAGAAAATGTAGGTGGATCTTAATAATCATAAGTTGCTTGTACCCCCTAAATTTTGTTTCATATTTACTCCTACATCTCCTTATACCATTTATTTAATAAAATGAGTTAAAGGAAAGGCCATTCATTACAGCACTGAAAATTTCCAGAAGGATAGCAGTGTTTGTCTGTGTACAGCAAAAAAAAAAAAAAAAAAAAAAAAGAGTCCTGTGGATCCAGTTACATATGATGAAGTGGGCTGGAGCCCATGAAAGCTTATGCCCAAAGAAATTTGGTAGTCTTTAAAGTGCCACAGAACTCATTTGTTTTTCCAGCAGAGTTTTCCTTGGTGATCTCCCTGGGTAAATACTGACTTGTCATAAACATATTTCTCCTTCAAGTAGTGTCCCTTTGTGTGCTCTATGCTGGGTCTTAGTGCATCCCAATGCTGCAGTTCAGAGATTTTGCAAGTGGTGCTCATCAAGGTCATGTGCGTGGCAAGACAGGCTGGTGGCAGTGTTTTGGCTTCATTTGGTCATGTGCATGGCCCGATTCCCCTCCCACCCCCAGTTCCTTCTTAACCATCTGTGGCTGCAGAAGGAATGTTTACCTCATTCCGGCTCATCAAATCAATACTTCAGAAACCTTCAATTTTATTTTCTTCACCTTCTACTACCTGTTTTTCCTTTATCTTGAAAAAACAAACAAAAAAACCCCCACTTGTTTCATTGGTGTTTTTACTCTCAGACCATGCAGGGCTCTTCTGGCTTCAAAAGATGTGTGTCTTGTCCAGATTGCTTGCCGGTCTCAAATGGTCGCAATATATGTATAAAATGCCTCAGTGAAAAACACATATCAACCAGGTGTCCACACTGTAAAAACTTAAGCTCCTGAGCTTGTCATGACAGAGACCTGAGACTAAAATTTATTTTAATGGAGAAATCTCTCTGATCTGCATCCAGTGTGGTCCAACTATGCTCAGACTCCATTAATGAGGAGGATACCAAAGAGACACTTGGTTCCTTAGGTACTTCAAAAGCTAAAATAACACAAGCAATCCTCAATGGCACCTCCTGTGTATGGACATGAGAGTTTGCACCCTAAGCTCTTGTCTGTTAAACCACCAAAAACTACTATTTCCTTGGTGCAGATGCCATCATTGGCATTGACCGCACATCTGACACCACAATACTAACATGGTGCCACCAGAAACACTGACACCACAAGCGACACCACAAACTAATGGTGCCATGAGAAACACCATGATGTTGGCACTGGACACCATCACGGCACCACTTGGTTCCACGACTATCCTTATGGAACCAACAACTTCGTTGATACTGCAATTGCTTTCCCAAACTGCACCAACCCAACCAGCATCAGACTCTGCTCTGAGAAAATGTACACAAAAATGAAAACACAAGTAGATGCATGAAGAGAAGTCTTCCCCACCAACCTCTCCTTATCTCAGATCTGAGCTATCATCTGATGAGCAGTCACCAGAAGGCTCTGCTTTTCCCATACCCTATGCCAGCAAATAAGATGAGGGGGCAGTGAAGGCATCCTTTTCACCACAGCCTCTCTTTCCTACCATATCAAGACACATCACACCACTATAGGGTTCTACCACCATACGCTTGGTATGAACCACCTTGATATTGTACACATACTCATTACCTACAATGCGACAGATGTGAGCCGTATTCCCTGTACTCAACTCATTGGAGACCCTCTTCATAGAGTGATCACAAATCTTACACCAGGGTATTAACAGACCAAACAGATCTAAACACCTCCCAGACAAGAAGCAGATGGATGCACCAGCTTCCCCATCACCACCTCATAGTTCTTCCTTTTCTCCAGATGAGGCTATTACTCCATGTCTGCCTGTCACAAAGGATGACTTTAAACAGTCCAGAACTGTTTAAGAGAGTCAGAGAATCCTTGGAGATCCTGCTTCAGGAGGTAGCAGAATCTCAACACAAGCTCCTCTGTATCCTACAAACATCCACATAATCCATAATCACTCTTGTAATGAACAAGGCATTGCTGGAACCAACAGAGACCATAAGACAAACACCAGCTACTATCACATCAATTTGCAGAAAAGAAGATAAAAAAACGTTATATACCTGTCAAGGATTCAGAATACTTCCCCACCCCATTCTCCCCTTAATTCATTGGTGGTCAAGGCTGCAAATCACAGCGACAAACAGCTGTATAACAGATTAACACCACAGGATAAAGAGGGCAAGAAGATCAGAATTGTTTGGTAGGGATGTTTACACATCCTCAGTCCTCCAGCAATGTGCTGCCAAATACCAGTGTTGTTCACAAATTATGATCATGACAATTATTTAAAATTATTGGACTCAATTGATCAAATTCCAGATAAAAGAAAACAGTTTCTCGCTATTATCCAGAGGGTCAGCTGATTTCAAGAACATCCCATCTAGAGGCTTTAGATGTAGCTGATGCTGCTTCTCACACCATTGCTGCTGGTGTAATGATGAGACAAGCTTTGTGGCTCCACTCAGCAGACCTGAAGCATCTCCAAGCAGCTATCAAAGACCTGCCATTTGATAAAGAAAAGACTGTTTTCAGAAAAAAACTGATGACATGATGCATACATAAGACTTTAGGGCAACACTAAGAGCATTTGGCATCTATGCTCCCACTATCAGGAGATGATAGTACAGGTAACAACAGTATAACCCTGGATACCAGTTCCAACAACAACCCAACGGGCCCAACGGACAAGAAGATCATTCCAGAAGCAGACAGTGGGTTCAGCATAGAAGGCAACCATCCAATCAGCCTGCAAACTCTCAGGGCCCCCCAGCCAAACCACAACTTTAAGGGAGTGGTAAAGGGGCCACAACACCTCATTCTGATTCCAGAGCAACAAATATCACCCACACTAAGGGGCTGACTGCTTCCTTTCTGCAATCAGTAGACACAAATAACATCAGATGGATTGGGTGCTAGACATCATAAAAATCGGTTATACTATCTCCTTTGGGTCAGAATCAACACACCAGTACTCTTCCCTGTCCCTCTTCATGGACACAAATCACAAACGACTTCCAGAACTCAAAGCTCAACTTCTTCTAAGTGTGGGTGCCATAGAACTGATCCCTGTACAACATGGGGAAAGAGTTTTATTCCCCCTACTTTTTGACACAAAAGAAATCCAGAGTATACTGGATCTTTGAAAACTGAACAAATACATATGACCACAAAAATTCAGGATGGTTACTCTTGTCCTGATTATTTCCAGTCTGGAACCCAATGACTAGTATGTGGTCCTCAGCCTACAGGATGCTTACTTTCATATCTCCATCCATTGTGTGCACAGGAGATTTTTGAAATTTATAGTAAACGAAGAACATTACCAATATACTGTCCTACTGATCAGAATCTCTCTTGCACTGAGGGATTTTCCAAAGTCCTTTCTGTCATTGCTGCACATGTGCACAAGAAAGGCATCACACTCTTCCAATACCTCAGCAGTTGTCTTCTGAAATCCCAGAGCCAGTCCTAAGCCAGGGATCATTTAGCTTATACAATGTTTGTATTTCAACTCCTTGGGCCCCTTATAAACACAGCAAAGTCAACTCTACATCCTACATTGACTCTAGAATTCATTGATGCGCACTTAGACTCTTGCACTGCAAGAGCATACCTTCCTTGACAAAGATTCCACACTTTAATACAAGTTGTACATGCGATACATGTCACCAGCTACAGACACGCTCTCCTGTCTTCAGCTTTTAAGCCACGTTTTCAACCACCTTTGTAGTAAAACACACCCAACTATACATGTATCCCCTGCAGCTTTGGTTTGCAAAGGTGTACAAATCCAACAAACATTTGATCCACAAAATTTTGTCACTGCCAAATGAAATCAAGAACACTCTCCTATGGTGGTCCAAGCTACAGAACCTAGTATCGGGCACACCTTTTCTTATTGAACCACCTATGGTCATAATAACTACAGGTTTATCCCTTTTCAATTAGGGTGCACACCTCGAGGAACTTACTGCCCAGGGCCACTGGTCCCCTCAGGAGTCAAATTTGCATATCAAAATCTTGGAATTCTGTGCTCTTTGCAATACATGCCATTCTTTCCAACACTGATTAGTCAACTCTCATGTCAGAATCATGACAGACAATATTGCATGTATGTTTTATGTCAACTGCCAGATCCAACTCTCTGTGGATTGAGGAAATGGAAGTTTGGCACTGGTGCCTAAAACATCACATCACATCATCTCTGCATCTTACCTGTCCAGAGTTCACAGTACACTGGCCTATACCCTAGGCAGCTCTGTCATCAGAGAGCCCAAATGGGAGTTTACACCCTTTGATCCTAAAACACTTATTTCATCTATGGGGCTACCCCAAAATAGATCTTTTTGCCGCACAAAATAATTACAAATGCCCACTATTCTGCTCCAGAGCAGGTATGGGAAAAGGATTCCTCAGAGATGCCTTCCTATGCTGTTGGAACCAAGTTCTCCTCTATCTGTTACCGCCCATATCACTGATCTACAGAAATTGATAAAAGTCTGGATGGACAAAGCCAAAGTAATCATGATAGCCCCATACTGGCCCAGACAGCCATGGTCTACTTTTCTCTTACAAATGTCCCTCAAAAATCAGGTGATCTTACCCCTAAGATACAATCTCCTTTATTAGAACAAGGAATGAAGAATACACTCCTACATGAAGGCTTCACATCTAATTACCTGGATCTTCAGTGGTTCAACCAGCAGGAGCTCCAAAGCTCTGATCTGGTTCTTCAAAACAGCAGAAAATCCTCCACAAAGCAAAACTACATGCAGAAATGGGCTAGGTTGACCTAATGGTGTACATCCAAAAGTATTGATCCAGCGTCTGCCCCCATTCCGTCTATACTGAGCTATCTACTTTCTCTAACACTTGCTAACCTTTCAGTCACCTCCGTTTGAGTACAGCTTGCAGTGATCTCCACATTCCATGATACACGAGCAGGCACATCACTCTTCTCCTTTCCCATAATGAAACAGTTCCTCTCAGGAATAGAATCATAGAATCATAGGGTTGGAAGGGACCCCACGAGGTCATCTAGTCCAACCCCCTGCCAAAAAAAGCAGGACCACTCCCATTAGATCATCCCAGTCAGGGTTTTGTCCAGCTGGGACTTGAACCCCTCCAGAGATGGAGATTCCACCACCTCCCTAGGCAGCTTATTCCAATGCTTCACCACTCGCCTAGTAAGGAAGTTTTTCCTAATATCCAGCCTGGACCTCCCCAGCTGTAACTTGAAACCATTGCTTCTCGTTCTGCCCTCTGTTACTACCGAGAACAGTCGAGCTCCCTCCTCCTTGGAGCAACCCTTCAAGTAGTTGAAGGTTGCTATCAAATCCCCCCTCAATCTTCTCTTCTGCAGGCTAAATAAGCCTAGTTCCTTCAGTCTTTCTTCATAGGGCTTGTGCTCCAGCCCTTTGATCATTTTGGTTGCCCTCCTCTGGACTCTCTCTAATTTGTCCCTGTCCTTTTTGTAGTGGGGAGCCCAAAACTGGACACAGTATTCCAGATGTGGCCTCACTAGTGCAGAATAGAGGGGAATGATCACATCCCTTGATCTGCTGGTAACACTTCTTCTGATGCAGCCCAGTATGCCATTGGCCTTTTTGGCAGCAAGAGCACACTGCTGACTCATATCCAGCTTCCCATCCACCATGACTCCCAGGTCCTTTTCTCCAGTGCTGCTATTTAGCTGATCACTCCCCAGCCTGTAGCAGTACATGGGGTTTTTTCATCCCAAGTGCAGGATTTTACACTTATCCTTGTTGAACCTCATGAGATTCCTCTGGGCCCACTGCTCCAATTTGTCTAGGTCTCCCTGAATCCTGTCCCTGACCTCTAGGGTGTCTACCGTTCCCCCCAGTTTGGTATCATCTGCAAACTTACTAAGTGTGCAATCTATCCCATCATCCAGATCATTAATGAAAACATTGAACAGAACTGGCCCCAGGGCCGACCCCTGGGGCACACCACTTGTTACTGCCTGGCAACTTGACATGGAGCCATTGATTCCTACACGCTGAAACGGTTGTTCTAGCCAGTTTTCTATCCACCTTACAGTCCATGCATCTAACCCATACTTCCTTAATTTGCCAATGAGAATGCTGTGGGAAACCGTATCAAAAGCCTTGCTAAAGTCAAGGTATATCACATCAACGGCTCTTCCCGCATCCACAAATCCAGTCATTTCATCATAGAAGGCGAGGAGGTTGGTCAGGCATGATTTACCCTTGGTGAATCCATGCTGACTGTTCCTGATTACTCTATTTTCCTCCAAGTGTTTCAGGATGGATTCTTTGAGAAGCTGCTCCATAATTTTTCCAGGGATTGAGGTGAGGCTGACAGGTCTGTAATTCCCTGGATCCTCCTTTTTGCCTTTCTTGAAGATAGGTACTATATTTGCTTTTTTCCAGTCCTCTGGCACCTCCCCTGTTCGCCACGAGTTTTCAAAGATAATGGCCAACGGTACTGGTATCTCATCAGCCAGCTCCCTCAGCACCCTCGGATGCAGTTCATCCGGCCCCATGGATTTGTGCACATCTAGTTTCTTTAAGCAGTCCCTAATCTGACCTTTTGTCACCAAGGGCCTCTCTTCTTCTCCCCAGTCTACCGTACCTAGTGTAGTGGGCTGGGAGCTGACCCTGCTTGTGAAAACTGAAGTAAAAAAAGCATTGAGCACTTCAGCTTTTTCCTCATCCTCTGTCACGAGGATGCCTGCCCCATTCAGTAAGGGACCTACACCATCCCTGATCCTCTTCTTGTTATTGATATACTTGTAGAACCCCTTCCTGTTATCCTTCACATCCCTTGCTAGTCGCAACTCCATTTGTCCTTTGGCCTTTCTGATTTTATCCCTGCAGTCCCGAGCAATGTCTTTATATGCCTCCTTAGTCATCTGTCCTAGCTTCCACTTCCTGTAAGCGTCCTTTTTATGCTTCAGCTCAGTGGAGAGCTCTCTGTTAAGCCACAGTGGGCGCCTTCCACATTTGCTGTGCTTTCTCCTTATCGGAATTGTATCTTGCTGTGCCCTTAGCAGGGTTTCTTTAAAATGCACCCAACTCTCTTGGACACCTTTCCCCTTCAGATCAGCCTCCCAAGGGATCCTGCCCATCAGTTCCCTGAGGCAGACAAAATCTGCTTTTCTGAAGTCCAGGGTCTGTGTTTTGCTTCTTTCCTTTAATCATCAACTTGAACTCAATCATTTCATGGTCACTGCTACCCAGGCTGCCATTGACTTCTACTTCCCTGATAAATTCTTCTCTATTTGTGAGCAGCAGATCGAGAGGTGCAAGGCCCCTAGTTGGTTGCTCCAGCATTTGTACCAGGAAGTTGTCCTCAACACTCTCCAGAAACTTCCTGGATTGCCTGTGCACTGCTGTATTGGCCTTCCAGCAGATGTCAGGGTAATTGAAGTCCCCCATGACCACCAGGGCCTGTGCTCTAGAAACTTCTGTCAGTTGTCCACAGAATGCCTCATCCACCTCCTCTTTCTGATCTGGTGGTCTGTAGCAGACACCTACCACAACATCCCCCTTGTTGCTCTCCCCTCTAAACTTAACCCACAGACTTTCAACTGGCTTGTTTCCACTTTCATAATGAAGCTCTGAGCAGTCATAGAGCTCCTTTACATATAGTGCTACTCCTCCCCCTTTCCTTCCCTGCCTGTCCTTCCTGAACAGTTTATACCCATCTATTGCAGAGCTCCAGTCATGCAAACTATCCCACCACGCCTCTGTTATCCCAATCATGTCACAGTTCTTTGTCTGTGCCAGTACTACCAATTCCTCCTGCTTGTTTCCCAGGCTCCTTGCATTTGTGTATAGGCACCTAAGATACCCAGCTGATTGCCCTACTTTCCCATTTTGACATTCAATTCTATTGTATCTACCTCCCTGGATTTTCTTTTGGTGTTGACCTCCCCCACCTGCCTCAGGCATTAGGGTTTCATTAGAGCATTTTAGAAAGTTATTTGATTCCCCCCGCATGTTCCAATTATCCTCTCTTCTATCCCTGGAGTTACAGTCCCGGCACCCCCTAAGTTCCATCCCATCCCCCTGGTCTCCCACATAGTCACTTACCTGTGGGCTTTGGTCTCCTTCCCCCTTCAGACCTAGTTTAAAGCCCTCCTCACTAGGTCAGCCAGTCTGCGTCCAAATACGCTCTTCCCCTTCCTCGAAAGATGGAGTCCATCTCTGCCTAGCAGTCCTTCTTCCTGAAACAGCAACCCATGGTCAAATACCAAACATATATCTAGAAACTTAGTCCTACTCCTACCTGGGACCTGCCCTTAGTTTTGAGAGGACTTACTAAGCCACCCTGTGAACCACTAGCCGAATGCTCCCTGCTTCGTATGTCCATGAAGGTCATATTTCTAACTGCCATAACCTCCACTAGGCGTGTGAGTGAGAAGCACTCATGGCCAGGCCTCCCTTCACTACTTTCCATAAGGACAGAGTTGCTTTGAGAACACATCCAAAAATTTTCCCAAAGATTTTCTCTTCCTTCCATATTAACAAACCCATTAACTTACCTGTTATCTTCCCAAAACCACACAGCGATCCCTTCTCCACATGCTGGACATTCACCACACTCTGGCCACAAAGAACAAAACCTTTTAGATCAACAAATAAATTACCTGTCTCCACTGCAGAGAAATGTAAAGGCAAGGCCTTCTCTATTCAAAGAATATCTAAAATGATATCCGGCTGCATATGTGAAACACATAAACTAACATATATGTGAGACACACAAACTAACAACATCTCTCTTGAAACACATTTTTATTTGTTGCACAAGGGGTATGGCTCTTACAAATGCTTTTTTGCTGTTGGCCGGTCAGTCCTCTTTACACTTACTGACTCGCATTCTGAAGTCCCACCTTCCAGTTTGGGCACTGCTTGAGATTCACTCGCAGTGGACCACCCACAGGGTTGTTATTTGAAGGAGAAGGGAAGGTTGATCACATTGCTATAGTAACTGGAGTTCTCAAAAATGTGTTCCCTTTGGGCGCTCCACTGCCTGCCCTCCTCTCCTTTCTACTTCAGAGTTATTCCCTCTATGCTCCAGGTTAGAGAAGAAACTGGGGGGGGAGGTCAGGCCACATGCATAACAAGGGTGCCAAAATACCACTGTCAGTCTGCCCTGCTTTATGTGCAGCCCCAATGAGCACCACTTGCAAAATCTCTGATCTGCAATGTGGGTGTACGCTAAGACCCAGAGTGGAGCACCTGTAGGGACACACACCGTGGACTCAGAGCAATCCAGTTATTACATCAGGTTGATCAACCTTCCTTTCATTAGCAAGAATTTGACTTGGTCTCAAAACTGGCAGAGGTGTTTTTTCTTTTTCCTTGCCATCTTTCCCTACAGGTTTGCAGCCACAACTCTTCACCTGCCTGCACTTAGGTGCTCAGTGGAGATTAGTTACATCAATAAGAAACTTACTTGCAAGTGTTGTCTAATGTGATTCAGTTATATAAATATTTTCTACATCAATAAATAGATCCATGTACAAAAGTAGTCTTGGTTAGGAGTATGCTGAAAATAAGGTGATTGAACATCTTTTATCGATGGGAGAAAAGACACAGATCGCGGTCTCAGTAGTTTCATTGGATTGTTTTTGTAATGATTTTAAATCCTTAATACAGTAGACTTCATTTGCTCTTTAGAGATAATGCCCATATTTACGTATTCTGTAAAGAAAACAATTTGCCATCTAAATTGGGAAATCAGGAAATATATTTCTGCTGTCATGGTTAACTAAATTCCCAGTTGTTCTTCATGGACTAACTTATGTACCCACTCAAATATCTTTTGGTGATATGGTCTGCCAGGTTGGTTGGGCCACTGTATCAATTTGTTTAAATAGGGTAAAACTCTGATCTGTGGAGTCTGAGCTGAATGACTTAATCGTCAGAGCATTCTTCTGATTTAAAGGTTCTCCTAGATTTAACAAGTAACAAGGTAACAAATTTGGAGAAGCTAGATTAATAGCCAGAGTACAACTGTGCTGCAGCATGGCAGTCAGAATAAACACAATTTATCACATGACAGTGATACTGTATATGAAAGGAAGGGAGTGTAATTGTACTGTGTGTACTCTGTGGAATACAGGGTTTCTTAGTTGTCTTAAAATAAATGCTTGCTACCGTGTCTACACTGGTTCCATATTGATTTATGGAGCAGGAGTGTTGATGCTCTGTATCAGGCTTCTAGACTTTAATTCATAGAGATTGCACTGAAAAGTACTGACATGGCTTTTAAAAAGGTTTCTTTCCTGCCAAATTATCTAACTTTCAGGAAACTTTCAAATAAGAATTTATAAATTGTCCTATTTCATAAAAACTATGATAGCTTCTAAAATGGGATGGTGGTTTCCCCAGTGGACTTCAGTGGTTATTTTTGCTGCAGCTATTTTCAGTCATTGCAATGTCAGTTGAGTTTGAGCAAATTTAAAATGAGGAGTGTGTCAAAGAGCAGTACTTTTGGAGGAGACTGATTGATTATATTAGCAGAAAAGTATAGCTAAGATGTGTTGGATTCCTTTTTTTTGTTTTTTAATTCCCTTCCCTAAAAATGTGTATGGGGAGACAGTTATATTAACAATTAAAGAACTTAGTAAAAATTTACAACTGAAGGTTAATGACAATGTATGAATGGTGGAAACTCTCAAACCTTTCAGTGTTTTGTTTTTAGCTAGCTCAAGAAAAATAAAATTTCATGCTAGGGTTTTAGATTGGTGACATTTGTTTCTTAATGTCATCTTTGTTTTTCAGCCTTACAGGTATTATTTAGTTATTAGCTGTTTGCAGCACCCAGGGGGTTTTAAGTGTGTTTTGAACTCATAATCATAAAAACAAGTGCAGAGTAAGCAGGTGGTGAGCACTGCGAGTAAAGGGTGTGGACATTGTGGTTCTAGACAGAGATCGAGCCATAGCAGCCAGAGGTAGGGAAGAGCAGGGTGGAAGGAGTCAGTTTACTGAAGTGAGGGATGAGAGAGAAGAGAATGGGAGACTAGGTGACAGAAGTCCATTGAGGCTGTGATACTGAAAGCAACAGGAAGTGCAAGTGGAAAGGCAAATGAGTGTCTGCTAATATTAAGTAGAACATTGGTGACTTTGGTGAAATAGTGAATTTTAAAATTAAACCAGAAGCTAGGATGAACATAATGTTCCAACCATTTTATTTGAATCAAGTGCTACCCTTGACTTTCCCCACTGTTTATTTTATATGCACATCAAGCATAAAATAAGAATGAGAAATGTCCTAAGCCATGATACAGATTATATAAAAGGATCCTTTTCAGTAAGACACCTCTAGTTTATGCCATTTCTTTAAAGTATCTTACAAGATTTCCAGGTATTTTTTTCCAGCCTTAAAAACGTTGTTACTTCCACTGTCTACTGATCGGGTTGAAGTCAAAGAGGTGAGGTGACCTGGGTGAAGAGTTGTTTCTTCAAATTCACACAACAAGTTGGTGGTAGAATCAGCAATAGAACCCCCAAAATCCTGAACTCCCTATCCGTAGGAATAATCAGTTAGGACACCGTTGCTGCTTTTTAGATTCTTCCCTTGCCTGTTGGATAGTGTATTGTTTCGGAACACTGGAAGGTTGAAAGACAAGTCTTAATGATAAGGAGGGGGTTCAGAACCTCATTTGAAAATACTCTATCCAATTCATTTCATTTGAGCAAAAGAGACTACTTAATCTTCTACTGCTAATTGTCCGTAGATTGCATTTTACAAGGAGCACAAAAGAGAAATATCCTGTATAGGAAGCTTAAAAATGACCAGAGTGGGGCAAGCCAAGTACCTGTGTAGTTAATAGCCCATCTCTCAAAGAGGGGCTTGAACCATCTGTATCTGCAGTGTTGTGGAGCCTAATTCTCTATTCCATTATAAAGGTGTAGATTGTTTGATCTTATCTGTGGATTAGAATTCTTTTTTATTCAGGAAGACTCTGACATTTTATTGTCAGAGCTGTGGACTGATCATTAATAAACTGAAGAGCAGTTGGGAGATTAAAACTATAGGGAGAGCTGCCCATAGGATCTTAATTGTATAAACATTCTTTCATGGTTCAGTCCTGAAAACAGACTTTTTATTAAAAGTCAGTATATGTATCATGAATTTATATAAACTCCTAGGCTACGTTCACACATGGGTTATTTCGATACAAGTTGTTTCGAAACAACTTGTATCGAAATAACGCCTTATTTCGAAATAAGTTAATTCGAATTAAGAAATGTTAATTCGAATGAAGGAAAAAAGCTCAAAGCGAAATAGTATGTTCGGACAACAGTTATTTTCTAAACGAGTCACCGTTGTTTCGAAACAACATGTTCTGATGGGATTGTTTTGAAACAGTCGTTTGAGGTTTAAGTTGTTTTGAAACAATGGTACGTCGTATGAATGTGGTGTTTCTTATCTCGAAACAACCTCTTGTTTCGAAATAAGACTACCATGTGAACACACCCATAGTGTCAGCTATTAAAATCTTAATGTGGTTTGAAAATACAAAAATATTAAATTAGTCATGAGTTTCAGTTTTATCCAGATGTTGCCTCTTGGCTCTTCAAGGTGACAGATTTGAATAAACAAACAGCAAGAACAACCCAAATTTCATAGTAAAACACACTTTCTTATATGTCAAAGGCTTTTCTTTAAAAAACTAAGTTTATTTAAAAAAAACTTTAAAAATGATTCATTTCACTAATGAGTCATTTTCTTGGGTCTTTCAAAATTAGGGTGTGTGTGTGTGTGTGTGTGTGTGTGTGTGTGTGTGTGTGTGTGTG